>VZSV01000042.1:4494212-4701235 GCA_013398735.1 Nothocercus julius
TATATTTTTTCTGCTGATGATCTCTACAGCAGAATTTCAAGTGGATGCATTCACGATTTATAGGGTTAGCTATATACTGAAGGCAGTGGGCTATAAAGGACCTATAATCTAAATTTTCTGTCTCCTATCCTCTCCAAGCTAGCTTATTAAATGCACTGGTTAAAACTACAACAAAACAACAAGAAATATCATTCGGTTGCATTCTCTTTTTTTTTCTTTTTATTTAAAAGTGGCTCATGACCAAATATATCCTTCCATGTAGGGCTGGTGAGTGTCCCACCTCTCACTGCAGCAGAGTACTCATGCTTCCCAAAAGCCAGTGTATTACATGCATGGAAAAAGATGGATAATGGAATCAACCAATTTATTCAACTGCGTCATCTGCAAAGCAGCCAGATAAAGTGCAGTTCTGACCATGCCACTTAGATTGGTGTCCTTGGAGAGAAACCATGGAGACACTTTCCTGATCAGCCTCACTGCCTGGGAGCAGAAGGAGCAGAGGTGCCCTCAGCAACTCATCAAGTGTCTGGTTGAGCAGAGCCAGGGGTTAAACACCTGGAACACCCTAAACATGGTCATAACTGGCCTGAATGTGGGCTGCAAAAAAGAGACAAATATATGTTGAGAGGTTCATGAAAAATTTCAGTAATAATCTGTTTATCATTTTTTAAACTTAAGCTAGCTGGTGTAACCTTAACCCAAGGTTTATGTGAGCAATAATTCATGCTCCTCCAATGAGATTTTCCCAATATTTTATTCAGATTTCATTTTCCTACACAAATCTACATATGGTGTTGATGAGATAAATTTCAAAACCCATGAGGCAACTTCAGACATTGCCATTAACTTATAAGAATTTACCAAATACAAATTATTAATGTTAATAAAAATGCCCAGTCTTTCTTTAGCACCTTCATTGTTGAAAATATTGTGATTTTGTTATTTGGGGAACTTTATTTTTTTTTAAAGAAAAAGCAATTTCCTTTAATAATTTATTTTAGACAGCTTATTATATAGCTGCTTTCTTAAATTTCTGCCATCTGAGTACCTATTATGCAATCCCAGCAAATCCAGCTAATTAGAGCTGGCCAGTGTTGACAGCAGAATTAATAAAAATGAGTAAAAATGCTAAGTCTTCTTCATTTAAAACTATAATCAGGAGAAAACCAAAATGTCAGGTCAACAGCGGCCACAAAGGATTACAGTTTGAATATTTGCTTTTCCAAATAGTCTTTTCTTTAAACTAAACATTAACTTGCAGGAAAAAAAATGCAGCAGTGAATAAACATAGAGAAAAGCTTTTCAGAATGAAAACCTAATACTTATCCAATGAATAACCTTTAGCCAGGCAAGAGAAACACAGTATGTCTGAGGAAAGCAGGAGGAAAAGGAGGAATGATTAAATGATTTAGATCACAGTAATCCATTCAGTTCCACTTGCACAGGGTACAATCTTTCTTACTGACATAGCTCATAAAGACTATTCTTCTCTAAAAAATAAATGTAATTATGCTTTTAATTTTTTTTTTTATGTGGAGAAATACTGGGTTACTCATAGATGGGTGAGCTTTCACAATTGTTACAGGAGGACTGCCAGTTAAAGGTCCTTAGTTTTTAGATTAAAAGAAAACCCGATTTTTTCTTTAAATATTACGGAATGCATAAATATTTATATTTTACTGCTATATCTAATAGAACAATACTGAATAACTAGTCCAATTATGTTTAATTTCAAAAAAAATGAACTGTTAGGAATTATGGGCGTGTCAGTGTTGTAGCATCTCTGAAGAGAAATCTAATAATATACTATTTCCTCCCAGATATTCCTAAAAATCTGGAAGGAATCTCTCCCAGTACTTTTTCAGACTTTTCTGTCCTCTCTCTCTTCCTACCATGCTGTTACTGCCTGAAGGTTTTAGATTTTCCCTGGGAATTCAGAAAAAGTAGTGCCCATAGAGCAAATCCTGCATGGATAGTTGGTTTGAGAAAACAACTTTTAGCCAAAGTGACACTGTAAAATGAAAATCCCTGATGGGAGAAGAAACTTCGTCGACTTCCTCAAGTGCGTTTCAAAAAAGAAAGGAGCAAGTTTGTTGTTTTCGGCCATCTGACTCAAATGCTGGCAGATGAACTCCTCACCCAAAACCTGGCTCTCAGAACCCAATGAATCAAAGCCAGGCTTTTTGCTTGCTTTAATTCCTGTTTGCTTCCATGGCCATGCACGAATTTATGCCGTCCCAGGAGTCGCTGGAGCACGTGAGCCGAGCTTCAACCAGCTGGAACCTCCTGTTTCAACTGATGTTTTCGTTAAGTGCTCTGCTCGCCGCAGCTGAGGCAGCTTCTTCCTGCCCATATGGAGGGAAATAACATCTACATATGGGATATAGAATATGTGGAACATTTGTTGATGCAAGATATAATTTATGATGGCATTTAACTCTCTTTACTGTTGATTTGTCAAGGCTGGAGGCCAGGCATTTTCAGAAAAGGATCCCTAGTCAAGGAATGCTTTTCTTGTTTCAGTTCACAGAAGCCCAAATTTGACAGCTTTCGTGCCAGGCTGGCAGACCTCGTTCTCCTGTCTCCACAAAGCGGCAGGTGCAGATGAAGAAGGACGTCTGTGTTTTATGAGTTTGGTTTTGTAAGTTTATGTCCTTATTTCACACTTCTTGCATGGCTATTTCTCCAAGAGCTTCATTACCTGCCTCTTTAATGGCACGTTGAATAGTAATAGGGAAGCAGTCTGTTGGAGAGGAGATGATAGACTGGTTCTTGTTCTACTTGCTTTGCTATACAGCGAAAACAGAGTTTTCCTGTTGGCTTTCCTAAGGTCTGATTTGGTGATTCCAAACCATTTTGAAGATGTCTTCGTGACCCTCTACACCTGCTCACTCAGCTCTGCAAGCAACTCCACAGCCATGTGGCTGACCCATCACCATGCCGGCTTATGGCTTCCGAGAGACCAAGCAGCTACAGTCCCAGATGCTTATTAAAATCAGTGTGATTCATTCCACTAACATCAACATATCATGCCTTATTTTCAATCAAAGGACTTCTCTAGTATTATAACAAAAAGGGCTGTGAATGCGGGATGGAAAAGTTTCAGACTTCATCTTATAAATCAGCTTAAATAAATGTTAAGTGTTGCAGATGATGACAGCATTTGGAAAGAGTTCCAAATCCAAATGAAGATCTTGCTGTCCTTGAAGACCCCTGACTCCTCAGGAAAGATTAATGTCATTAAAGCTAAGCAGGGTGGGTTGTGATTCTCCAGCTCACCTGCATCCAGGATCAAGACTGAATCACTACTGAACATTTCATCATCCATGCTCTGTGTCTGGCATCGGATGACCAACAAGACCATAAGATGCCTTCTGCAGATGTCTTTCCACAAAGGTGGAAACATAACCAAATGCAAGTTGCATTGCAATCATGTGCTCATTACAAGGAACATACACTTCCAATGTTTTAAACTCATCACTACTTTGCTGAAAAACTTGCACGCAACAATACTTGCCTAAGGATAGGTCTGAAAAAATCCTGCATATTGAGTTTCCAGATATGCTCTGGAGGGACAGAAATAAGGTATAATGCAATCTGGGGCACAAAGATATTATGATACTCGAGATGGGCAAAGGGAGCAACGAGAGTGATTTAGAAGATTTAAGTGTTTTTTGCTGAAAAATTACAGATAGCAGGTAGTATATACTGCCTGCATATGTGACATCCAAGGATGGTCGTGCTAACTGTCAGTGTTGGCTGATTTCAAAGTCACAAACAACAGAGGCTAAAACAGAGGGCTAAAAAAAAAAAATAGAAACATATGATAAATCCTGCTGTGAGTTCTTTTGTACTTTAAAATTTCTACGCTGGAACACTACTATCCACAGAACAGAAAAAAAAAAAAAAAGAAAAAGAATAGCATTCGGGAGTAAATTTCAGAGGCAGAAGGACTAGCTACATGGGATGCCCTTTTTATTCTTTAGGCCTCGGAGCTTTTCCGGTTGCTGAGACTGTGTTGCAGTGTCTCACAAGATCATTTTGAGGCTCTAAGGCAAAGCTCTGCTCACTCCTGGAGTTCATTCCCCTGGCAACACTGCAGAGCTCAACGCCGCTGCTACCTTCCTTACACCAACACAAGACGTTTCTGTCTTTCCCTCCTCCATCTTCTCACACATTATTACTCCTTCAGTGGTGCTGATTCAGCTGTTTTTCACTAAGTTCATTTTGTGAATTGTTTTGGATTGAATAATAAACACTCTTTATTTCCTTTGCCTTCTTCCTCCTTTTCTTTCTTTCTTTCTTTTAATTTGACCTATGAATTTTTCACTGTTCTGCTGAATTAGTAACTGAAGGGGTAATAAAACAGTGTACGTGAGGAGAGCAAGGGATAATACTGTCTAGAGACAGTGAAGAATGGGACCTCTAACATGCTTTACCATCAAAAACATTGTCATGTGCAGTAGCAGGTAAATATGCACTGTGGAAACAGATTTTCTCTTTAAAGTGCCTTCTTCTGCTAATAAAATAGATGAAAGGAATATATTCATTTTGTTTTTGATCAGCCTGAGTGTGCAGATGGCACCAAGAGAAGCTGCAGGCACCTGTCAAAAGAAACACTGGGTGGGACCAAGACAGCCCTTCAGCTGTTCAATACTGCAAACAGATATTCCTGCCTGCTTTCCAGAGCTTGTTCCAGCTACTTCAGTGATAAAGAAAATCATTAAAATACATGAGTTTTAAATACAATCATTCCTTTCATATTGTTTGGAGGTCAGCTCCCTGCTTCAGACTTTATAGTTACGATGCAGTCAAAGTTCATTGTGGAGAGAAGGCAGAGCCATAGCTGCTAGGTTACAAGTGAATCTTAATAAAAATTCTGTTATGTACAGAATATTTAATCTACAGAGTAACAGAAATGAAGGAAGTGGAATAAACTAACTGATATAGTACAATACTATAAACTGAATCTCTAAATACTATCAACAGAATCACTAAGGGACAGACCTTTTAATCAGTTATTTACATTACTTAAATTATGTATTTGTATTACGAGAGCTGTGATATCATGAAAGATGGCAAGACCGTATTAGGTGCTGCATGACCACTTAACACAGAGAAAATCCTGATTTTACAGTAGAATCAGTGGAGAGACAGAGATAGTAGAGGAATAGAGGGAAAGAGAGAAATGGGACCTCTATTCAGGCTGCAGTCTCTGCCTACCTAGTTTACTTAATCTTCTGTTTTTCTTCTTGTTGTTTTTTTTTTCTGTTGTTTTTGTTTGTTTTAACAACAAAAGGTTGATACCAAACTGGGTGGAGTGGCCGACACTCCAGAGGGCTGTGCTGCCATTCAGAGGGACCTGGATAGGTTGGACAGTTGGGCAGAGAGGAACCTCCTGAGGTTCAACAAGGACAAGGGCAGGGTCCTGCACCTGTGCAGGAATAACCCCAGGAACCAGGACAGACTAGGGGTTGACCTGCTGGAAAGCAGCTCTGCAGAGAGGGATTTGGGAGTCCTTGTTGACAACAAGTTAACCATGAGGCAGCCATGTGCCCTCGTGGCCAAGAAGGCCAATAGGCTCCTGGCTGCATCAGGAGCAGTGTTGCCAGCAGGTGGAGGGAGGGGATCCTGCCCCTCTGCTCAGCTCTGGTGAGGCCACCCCTGGAGTACTGGGTGCACTTCTGGGCTCCCCAGGATGTGGAGCTTCTAGAGAGGGTCCAGCGCAGAGTGACAAAGCTGATTAAGGGACTGGAGCATCTATCATATGAGGAAAGACTAAGCAAGCTGGGCCTATTTAGCCTAGAGAAGAAGAGATTGAGAGGCATCTGATCAACATGTACAAGTATCTGAGGGAGGATGGGGCCAAACTCTTCTCCATGGTGGCCAGTGATAGGACAAGGGGCAATGGGTACAAGTTGAAGCACAGGCAGTTCCATCTCCATGTGCGGAAGAACTTCTTTGCTGTGAGGGTGCCAGAGCCCTGGAAGAGGCTGCCCAGAGAGGCTGTGGAGTCTCCTTGTCTGGAGATCTTCCAAAGGCGCCTGGCTGCCACCCTGTGCCCCGTGCTCTGGGTGTCCCTGCTGCAGCAGCGGGGTTGGACTGGATGATCCCTAGAGGTCCCTTCCAACCTTAATCATTCTGTGATTCTCTATTTTTAAGGTGAGAGTTAAAGGAGGATTAATAATATAACCCAAAATGGTTAGAGTAGAATCAGCAGAAGATAACCACATCTTACTCAACAAGGTCAATTAGACCTTCTCTATAAAATGTTGTTCAATACTACAGAAATTGCTCTGCCTTCTCCCATTTGCTGGTCAGTGCAGAAGACAGGACAGTGGTCTAGGGATATCTTTGGTCTTCCCTGTTACGATCATTCTCTTGCCTCTTGTTCTTAGAGACGCATAAATTAAGGACATTAAAGCATTGTTTTCCTATAACAGCATCTTTTCTAACAGTTTTTATCCACTACCTTTACATTTGGCTTTGAACAAAAACAAATCAGATAAATGTATTGATTTTCTTTTGTGCTCTTGTGCCATGGGTGTCATTGCAATAATCCCTAAAGGAAGCCCCACATGCTGGGTCCAGAACAGTTCCTTCCTAAAGTCTTTTGAACAGTTTGCAAAGTGAGTAGCAAATGAAGATAAAAGACCATATTTTCTAAATTAACTGTTGGCAAAAATAACTGTTAGGCTCACAGCTGGTTATCATAACTAATTAACTTAGTGACTTCTGTCCAGTCAAAAGGAACAATTGTAAAGAGAGTGCTAACATCTTTCTGCTATGTTCTTCTCTGATACTAGTTGGGAATACAGGTCTGATCTCAGATGACAGTTTCTGTTGGTCTTTTTTATGTGAAGCTGAGACTCTGAATTTATTTCATTATGAAAACCTTCTGCAGGTGAAAATAAATCAAATACATACATAAAATGCTTAAGCCTCTTCTTTTCTTTCAAGGTATTTTCAACTTCCCTATTCTGAACTATCTATCTTGCAAATGTTGTCCTTCCTCTGTTTTGAAGGATTCCTCAGTCGTTTTCTGCTCTTGTAGTGTATATGAGTGCTTTCTTACCTATTTTTAATCTGTTCAGTAATGCACCAAGTGTTTTGCTTGCACAGAATGATGTATAGCTATTTACTTTATTTCCACTATTTACTTTCTTCTATTTTTCATGTCCAGGAACTTTGTCTTTTTGCCCATATGTAAATTTAGCACGTTGACTTTAAATAATCCAGAGATTTTTATCTCTAGATTGGGATAATAATATTATCCCAATGTCTTTATCCAGTCACCTAGCTACAACTGAAGCAAAATGGTTCCAATTAGCATAAATTCTGTTTTGTGAATAATTCTTTTTCAGAGAATCACAGAATGGTTAAGGTTGGAAGGGACCTCTAGAGATCATCTAGTCCAACCCCCTGCTCAAGCAGGGACACTTAGAGCACATAGCACAGAGTGGCATCCAGGTGGATTTTGAAAATCTCCAAAGAAGGAGCCTCCAGAACCTCTCTGGGCCGCCTGTTCCAGGGCTCTGTCACCCTAACAGGAAAGAAGTTCTTCCCTGGTATCATAATGCAGCTGTATCTTCAAAGGGATCGAGGATCAGAACGGAAGATTCTGATGACTGAGAAACATTCTTAATTAAACAAAATGTAGTTTCTAATTAGCATCCATTCTACTTTTAAAATTACTTTGCCCTCTGTACCAGTGAGTCTTGTTCCCTCTTTTTATCACTTATTTGTCAGATGACTGCAAACTGAAGATTTTGGATGTTTTGATTTTTGCAAAGTTTATGATCCAAGATTTTAGCTAAAGCACTAATATATTTCCCCATCTTTCAAAGAGGTTTCTTACTGATTTATAAAGATATTTGTAATTCATCTAATTTTTCAGATCTTTAGCAGTAACTTTGTTTTGCAGTTGAATAACGTTTCACCATTCTTGTTTCTTATTGATTCTGCTTGGATACTAATTTCCTTCTGTCCTTTCACACACGGAAATTGAACACTGGGTTCTACAGTTCAGTCGTTTTATTAAGTGTTAGAGGAAAAAAAAAGTGGCTATTTCAGCAATTCTCTCTTTTTTTTTCAAATAAATGGTCATTACCATCTCTAAGACTGTTTTCAGTTTTTATAATATCTGATTTTGTTTTTTAACCAACTTTATTTTCAGATTGAAGGTTTATATTTTTCTTCCATGCTGTTAAGTTTATTCTGTCATTGTCCTAGTGCCCACGTCCATCTACTTTTCACAGAATCGCACAGAATCACAGAATGGTTGAGGTTGGAAGGGACCTACCGAGATCATCCAGTCCAACTCCCTGCTCAAGCCGGGACACCTTGAGCACCTGGCACAGGGTTTATTGGAACTATTTTATTTGCACTCAACTCTTTATTCTTTATACAAAGACAGGATGCTGCATTATCACTGCAAGTGAATTACGCTTGTTTTATCATGAAGCAACTATTTGCTTGTGTTTTCCTTTCAATACTTTCAACCTTTTGTCCAAACAGCACTTTGTTCCAAAATATTTCAAAACATGTATGGTGCCACAGTAACAAAGTGCTGAAAAGGAACACAGAAGCTCACAACTTTGTATCTGGGGATGATTTTGGGCCCCAAACACACATTACATTACTGAAAAAATAATAGAATTTGAAATATTTTGGATAAAATTTAAGCTGTCTTTTTCTTATTATGATAAGTCCCCCTCTCCTCTTCTACTCTTCTAACATAAGATTTTTTTTTTTGGCAGGGTCCTGTATTATTGGTACTAGGGATGCTGAGAGGTTGAGGGGGAGTTGTGTAGGTTCTTATGACGCAGAGCACATACTATACCACAAAGGACTAACACCGGGATAACATCTCTTTTGCTCCTATCACACTCCTTGGAAAAGCACCTACATAATACAAGCACAGAGAACTCTTTTTGCAACTTTAACAGTGGAGTCAAATTTCTTTTCTTTTCATACAGATGGTTTGCTACTCCATTTTTTTTTTTTTTTTAATTCTGATGCATACGATGTTAAAATAAAATAAGAATCATTTTAATAGATTTAGGAGGGTTATTTTTCTCCTTAAGTTGTCTACTGAGGATTGCTAACACTCCCCAATATTGCTTAGTGTAAGAAATTATCTCCCAAACTCTTTTGAGTTGACATCCAAAGTTTGAAGTGTGTATATATCAGATACTATCATTCAGCGTAGGTGACAGGCCAAATATAAGCAAAATGACTAAAACAAAAATTGCTCTTCTAAGTAGGGATTTTGACCACACGTCTTGTTCTGCAGACTCACACTTTCCCCTTAATTGCATGTCCCTATTTTCAGCCAACTCTCATGCACAACACAGACACAAACGGACAAAATCAGCTGAAGATGGAGAGGTCAAGTACAAGCTAGTCAATTCATAGTACCCCCAAACAAAATAATAATCAATTAGAACAGAAAATACAGAAAACAGCATTCTGAGGAAAATTAATAATTCATTCTCAGTCAAAAGTCTGGCTATGTCAGGACGTTAGAAATTCAGCATGGAAAATATCTCCTACTGTAAATCATAAATGGCAAGAAAACAGATTTCTAAGTATCCTTGCTTTATGCCAATACATTTACTTTAAAATGGTTATGGAACTATGCAAGTCCATTTCTGATCTCATGTATTTGATAATTTTAATTCTTTTGTCATACCAACATTTTTCTGAGAGTTTGACCAGAATATCACCTAATACCTGAATTGGCCAAGTAATATCCTGAATTCATATGGATTGGAAAATTAGGGTAAAAAAAACTTTCTTAGTCTAGGAACTGGTGTAAAAATAATATATTGTTGCTGAGATTAAGTCCTGAAGAGATGTCTAGAGACAGTTTTGGGCAATTCCTCTATGATGCTATAAAATTTATCAGTTCTTATTTGCTTTGTACGTTACACTCAATCCTATACTCTACACAGGTACACATACAGTACTGCATGTTACCTTCCACGTAGGGTATACAATTCCCATAAACAACAAATTTGTCGGGACAGAATCAAGAAAAACTTTCTAGAAGAAAAACTAAATGAACCCCATGGTCTCTGCATACTAACTGGAAAACAAAACAAATAACACCAAGTGAAAGTGCACAGCTTTGACATGATAGCACTTGTATTATAGATGCCTGTGCTGCTCCCATTTATCTGCTCCACACTGAAGACAAGGACTACAAACCTACAAATCCTGTAGAGAGCTGCAGCAGAAGTGGGGAGAATTGCATTTCCTAAATTCCTAAATTACACCTTGTACATGAAAGACTACTCAGATTAAGGAGAATTTCTCATGCTCCTAAGATTTAAAAGTGCTTCCTCCACTTTAAAACAAGCAATGAAAATTACACAACTCTTTCCCCAATCCCTTCTCCCTCGGACTTCCAATTTCTTAGTTTCTTATCTTGACTGGTACAAAGGATCAGTATCCCAAGGCATTCTTCTGTCAAGAAATATCTCCATCATATTTAACTAAATAAAAAAAAGTATGAACACAACATCTACAAGACCTTGCACAGCCTTTATAAGGTTTTTGTTTTATGATTTTCTTTCTGTTTGTAGCTATCGCCACTATCTGTTCTTCAGTGCATTTTTGCTGTGCCTTTTTTTTTTTTTTTTTTTTCTTCCTTCTAAGACCAGCAGATTTCATGGCAGGGTGATTTTGTCTCAGTTTGAAGATGCCAGATACTGATAGTGACCAAAAGGAAATTACACATTCAAGCCACAGCACTCGGTCGACTGTAATTCCTTAACTTCTACTTTCAAAAGAGCTACCTTGCTATATACACTTTTTAATTCTTTAGCATGTTTAAAAATGTTTTCTGTAAATCCCTCAGCCCATCTAAGTAGGTTTTCAAAGTGCAAAGACAGCTGAGTATGCAAACCACTTGCTAGCACAAGCTCAAGGCATTCCTGAAATGCTTTTCCACATGTATGGGAGAGCAATAAAACATCTTGGTAGAATCTTACATTGCTTTCCAGTTATCCCTGATGTTCGTAAGTTCAAAAGTTTTTGAGAGGAGACACATGGATTGGGAGCTGGACTCCTCTTAAGAACGAGCTCTAATGCATTTTGCTTCTAAATTGCTCCTGCTGAAGTCTTTATTACTGCCTTGATAGCAGAGGGAGCAGGCCCACCTCCAGTCTAGCATCATCACTTGCCTGTTTCTGCAGTGTCACGGAGACTGGTGAGTCAGCGAGACACCCCCTTTGAACGGCTCCTGCGCCTCCGAGCCCTGCTCGCGTTCCCCAAAGAGCCTGAGTACCTGAAGGGCTTTCTCCAACCAGCCCCTGGTCTGAAAATTGATTTGATTATGGGATTATGCTGCGCAAGGAGAGTACAATCTGCACTGTGTTAATCAGTGGAAAAGAAAGGGATCCAGGGTTGGGAAAAAGCAGAAGAAAATGCAGAGGGTTGAGCTAGCTGAGCAGCGATGCAGGCTTGGTTGGCGATGAGGAAAATCTGGTTCCCCTCAGGAGGAGAAACAAGCCACACGTCATCTCTCCAGATGATTTCTACATCTGCAAGAGCTTCTGAACAGTGAAGTGCAGATGAGCGGAGAATGCGTAAGGAGATGTGGCAGGAAAGAAAGCGAGCACCGAGGCAGAGCTAATGGGGTCTAGAAAAAGCAGTGAGCCCCCTCACTAAAACTGCCACCAACGCCGAACTGAGCGCCCTCACTTGTTTGCTGCCTTCTCCTCAGTCTTTATTATGTGAAGGCTCTGTTCTCTACGCTGTTAAGGAAAAAAAAAAAAAAAAAGGCAAAAAATAATAAGTACAGAATTTCAACATTGAAGCCAAATTTGTGGCCCTGAGCAGAAGAGAGCCCACTCCAGAAAAGCGAGAACTAAGAACACTTGTGAGACGTTTTGTCTCAACATATGCAACAGATGCCAATCAGCAGGACACCAGCTGAGCCCCAGCTACATATTTAAGACCACAGGAATTCTGGAGGAGGGCTGAAGATAAAACATCCTGTCACAGGAGCAGTCCCTAGAAGTCTGCCCCCAGGCACATGCCATGTGGATCACACACTTTGAACAGAGGTCAAGTGCTCAGTTGCCATGCAATTTGAGCAAAAAGCATGCTTACCATATAACTTTAAAATTTTATTGAAGAATGATTCATTTGTTCAGTACATAGAGGGTGCAAGAACCTGTGAGTGTGTTACTCCCTTCCCCCCGACCGCCCTGGCTTTGCTCGTCCTTCCTTCACCAACGGCAGCCTGTCTGGGCACCAGGCTGGGAGACTGCAGGGAATGGCACTAAATCATTTGTTTAGACAAGTCAAAACTTGGTTCAATACACAGCAGAGCATTTAAATAATGCCATTTAAACAGTAGTAATGGTAAGCGGGGAGAGCATTTAGAAAACTTGGTCTGTCCTGGTATAGCATTTTATTAAAAAAGAGGCAAGCTCCAGAGGGAGGAAGTGGTGAGAGCAGCTCACCACTTAAATTCAAACTCAACTTGAATTAAATGGGCTTTTAGTAGATCTCTGAGGTGGTATGTGCAGAAATGAAACTAAGGTCACTCCTACGTCACGGAGCTGCCCACATGCTGGGGACCTCAGTCCTTGGACACAGAAGAATCCTGGACCTCATAGTTCAATCGGTCCATGTCTCTGCCAGAGCAGGTCTGCTTTGACTGAATTGCTCTCAAGCTGATGCATTCAGAAGAGGTTTGCATGGCATTAATAATCCCTTTGGAAACAGACGCAGCCTGTTGGGATTCATCTTAACAGAAAAATCAATAGACAGAGCAGGGGAAAGGAGTAAAACTGCACAGCAGCTGGCAAACCACAGCATTGCCATGCTGCCTTCACAGCATGGTGAAGCACTGTTCCAAGGAAGGCAAAAAAAGAGAAGTTGGAGCAGAGATTTCTGACTGGGAGGCATGGAGAAAAGAAGAATGGGAGAGAAGAGAGGTGAGATAATATGTACGGAATAAGTGCCCAGAATTAATATGGGGCATAAATTACAGTGCACTGGTCAGGGTAGCACCTAGGGTAGAACATGCTCTATCCCTTCCTAAGAGAAGTAGGGGAATGCGAGCTCTTCCCCATCAGTATTATAATGTGTAATGTCCTGAGATGGAAAGGCTTGCTTGAAGCTAATATAATTACTGAGTCATAAAACCTGTGCCAAAAGCATACTCTCCACTCTAAGAAAAGCTTTGAATTTTTGAAGCAAAATTCTCTCAAATTGGGATGGAACATATATTAAGAAAAAAACACTTTTTTTCCACTGCTTGATCCTGAATCTGCTGAAGCCGCTCAGACTGTGAGCTCTGTAGGAACTGACTGACCTGAGCAGAGGGAAACTGGGAAACATGGAAACTGGGAGCCCTAAGTTCTGACGCCTGCATGCAACAGCAACGTCCCCGATTTCCAATTTCTCTCAAGAGGATTTTTCAGAGCCAATTTTGTGCAATCAGCATTTTCTGATGAAAACTATTCCAGTGAAAAGGTATCAACCAGCTTCTACTTTCTTATTAGTAGTAATAATAAAAAGGCAAAGTAAGCCCCTCTTAGAGTGCTGTGGTGAAAAACAAACACATTAAGAGTAATGGAGAATTTAAACTAGTTGGACATAAAGATAGAGATATCAAAAAGAAGTAATACATCAAAGGAGCTACTTGAAAATATAATTCAAGACTACTTTTTTATACCAAAAATTGTAAAGGATGACTAGAGAGAAAACAAGTCTTGCTCAGAATATGATATAAAGCAGAGGTCATGACTGGAAATCAAGAAGTAAGATTAGACATGAATAAAGTGCATTCCCTAAACCTTTTGTTCAGGTATTTACCATTAGGTTTAAAAGACTGAAACGTGTCCAACACAGAGAAAATAAAACCAATAAATTTTAGAAATAAAGTGAGGAAATACAAGATGGAACCTGAGCAGAATTAAAACAAGAAAAATAAATACAGCAGTATGGCCCACAAACAAGTAAATGATTTAAATGTCAAACCAGTGCTTTGGATGTCCAGGAAAGAGCAGGATTGCTAGGGGCCACTGCCATTCTCCAGCGAGCATCTTTGCGGGGCTCTACTCAGAACTGGACCGCTGATATCAAATTCTTGGCCTTTTTGCTATTCCACCCATGGATTCCACTTCCAACTAAAGACAGCAGAATCAAGCCTAATTTAAAAATATGGAATTAACAGCAGTTTTATCTCAAGGATGAGCCGAAAAGAGCAGTACTATTTATAAAAGGTCTATTCAGGAACTTAGATGATCTATTCCTGAGATAAAAATCCTGCAGATTCAAATAAGAAAGTGTATTAAGGCCAACGCAATAAACACTATACTAAAGACATACTATAAAACCATCTCCTTACAATACAGTGTAAAAATTAGGATACAATATAAAGGGGAAGGAAATGAAAACTGGAGAGTGAAGAGGAAGAAATAATGGCAAGACCAGCCATACAGCATCTAGAAACAAAGTTCTTATAAAATATGATATTGATCTCAACTTGATAAGCAGTAATAAATTCCTTTTGAAAGTAATTCACAAGCTAATATTGGATAGAAAAAGAATCTGAATATATAGAATGCAAATTCAAATATGTTCTGGCATTTAAATTGTTTTATAAAGCTATGAAACCAAAGCTGTCACAAAAATTCTCTTATAAGCAAGTAAACATCCACTATAGCAGCCACAACTCAAACATTAACAAATGTTGGTAAAAGCATGAGAAACAGACAGTGAATTAGTCAGCTTCTGGTCAATAAGTAGAACAATTATTCTGTACTCATTGCTCATTTTGGCTAAAAGGAATCACACTGGGAAAATTAATTGGATTTTGTAAAGTGCCAGGGCTGGAAAAAGATCAAAGTGTTCTTTAGAATAAAAGTTGTTTTTTAGGTCATGATTTTGTGATCGTCTCTTAAATGTAAGGCATTCTAAGAAACAATTGTTTTAAAAGAACAATAGGTCATTGACTTAACAGAAACTCAAATCCAGCAAAACTAAATTAGTGACAGAGGGGGACATAAATCTCACATAGGTGTGAGATAAAAATAACCAAAGAAGGTTGCTTTTTGGCCAAGCTTTGTCTTTTTTTTTTTTTCCTTTTTTCCTCTCCATGAGATAAATATGGATTTAAATCTCAAATTCAGAACTGGGATCAGAAACAATGCTATTATTCTGTTATTAGGAAACAATAATAGCCAGAGATGTCATACAAACCCAACTAGAGTTCAATTGCCACCACCAGGATGGCTCACGCAGGACAGTATCTGAAGAAAAGCACCCTGTGGCTACATCCACCTTAGATATTGGTCCAGGGACTATGGCTTTTAGATCCACTGATATACATTTGTAAGGCCAAAATACACTGGCCTTATTAAAATGACACTTGTCAATGGCATTTGTCTTGGGCTAATGCCTGAACAGGACTAATGCCATGGCTGGTTTGCAAAGGTAACACTTGGATGAAGCCAAAAACTGTATCATGGACCACAGTACCAATTTAGCATTTAAAATAGCCCTGTGTAAAGATGTAGTTAGGACTATACTTATACAGAATGACCTCTGTGTAGTGTTAATGACAAAAACTGTTTGAAATGTGCCCGGATATTCTGAAAACAGGCATGGAGAAAATATGATTTTATTTCTTAAAATATATAGGGAAGTGGGTCCTTATCAGAGATCTTGCTCTCAGATTTAAAGCAGTGCCTTATTGCAACACCATAAGGCAAGATTTCGCTTGCCAAAACTTCACTGAACATATAAAGGCATTAAAGGAACCAAATGCTGTAACTCCCACCATGAACCACGGTCATGTGTAGCCTGATCCTGCAGGGCTCTAAGTGCCAACTGTCATATGGCTTCACAGCCTAAGCACTTAAATTCAGAACTTGAGCTCATGGCTGATCATCTCTAGCAAAACCTTCCAGCTGTCAGAGGGTCTCAGTTTGGCTTGAGAAAGAAAGCTCTTGATAGACTTCTAGGAGCAACCACCAGCATTGTAAGTGCAGATGTGATGCTAACAAAAACCTCTCCTTTTATGCTGTCTTCCCTAGAAGACAGATCAATCAGGGATAAAAAGACTCTTTTTCAGAGTGCAGAAAACAGCAACAAAGATCCTCATTTAATGCTAATTACATAAATTGTCAGAATGATATGTTGTCTTCCATGTTGTCATGCTTTGTCTCTGCTTGGTTGGTCTTAATGAATGCTGACTCACAGTGACGTGCTCTTTCTTAGATCATGTATGTTGGTATAAAAATACACCCAAACACATACTTATTAAGTAGTCGTGTATACACACACAGCTATTGGAAGCTCTGCGAGAGAAAAGAAAGTCATGATTGTAGACTTCATTCACTGTCTCAGGAAGTCATGAACAAAGAGGAGGGGAGAATATTTTTAAAATTAGCTAACAGACTCCTCTAAGTTTTATCTTTCTCTACAGCTCTTGGTGATGGTTACACATTTGTGAGGACATTCAGAAGCACAGACTACAGATGGCTTTCCAGAGGCTGACCAGTGTCCCAATTCTCCTCTACACAGCTTGTGATCTACCCATCAGACTTGTGTAAAAAAATCCAATGACACCAACTCCTTCTGGCCAAAATATTCCACGAGAAAGTGGTAAAATTGAATATTCTAATGAAGAAGTAAAATGAGATCTTTAACAACAGATTTCTCATGAGGCACAGAGGATCCAATGTGTGCAATACAGAACAGTAACCACTTTTCAGAAAGTTATTTATTTTTCCTACTTAGATTACTCTGGTAGCATGCTGGAGACCAGAGGTACAGGGAGGTGGCATTTTTTTTCACTAACCAATGCAATACAGTAATTAAATCATAATAACCTAACCCAACTGGTTTGGAGAAACCTGTTCAGAAATCTGAATAACATTAAGAGAACCCCTGCTTCGGTTGACAGGTATGCCCATCATTATGGATGAAATTCTACAATCTCACAATGTGTTAGACTCAGACTGAATTACATCTTTTCAGCAGTGTTTTCAGCTGTCAAAACAACCTGTAGGAAGCTTTTTTTTTTTTTTTTTTTTTCTTCTTCTCTTTTCTCTAAGGTTCTAAATCAGTTTCTCTGCAATCACTGAAAAATTCTATCCATCTCTTAGGAGCTTTATCTTAGTTAAAGGTCTCTGCTAGTCAGATAAGAATTGAAGGGAAAAATATAAAAGAATATTTTGAAATATGCGCAACCCAAAAATCTTTGTGCTTTTGCATGGTAAAAATCAAGAAGACCCTGAAGGAAAATAGGCCTGTTTGTGAAACCGAGGGATTCAGAATAAAGTCTTTCATATCAATACTTTCAACCAAAATCTAAGTAAAATTACTTTTATTTCTGTATTTTCCTTTTCCTTTTTTTTTTTTTTTTCCAAGTGTTGATGAACACAGTCTTTTTTCATTTACTTTTCATTATCACCCTATTGTTACAAGCCACTTTTTTATTTATTTGGACAAAAATAATTGAAATGTAGTACAAGTAACAAATAAAGCAATTTTCTTCAGAGCTCTTCTATAAATACTTTGTGATATGGGAAGCAATAGTTTTGTATTTCCTTATCAGGCTCCTGCTGATTAATAATGCTGTTGGCTTTGCTATTCCATCACTTCATGAGTAGAAATACCAGTTTTAAACTATACTCGGTATTGTTTGTTGTGCATTAAAAATTCAGTCAGGAGAGAAATAAGTGTGAAAATATTTACTAGGTTATAAATGATTTAGATTAATTAAGAAGAAAAAGAAAATAAATTTAATTTCACTAATTAAGAACTGCTAAGAAATAATTGCATTTAAAGTATTAGCATTGTTTATTTATTACTCAGAATATGCTGCAAATTTATATTTGTATTTTAAAATATCTTTCTGTGACCAAAAACATTACAAGCACTTAATCAGCACAGCACCATCAAAAATTCTTACAGTATCATGGTTTATCTCCAAACTGCAGTTTGCAGAAGTGATCTATATACATCAGCTCTCTACAGTGGTGGGATGTGAGGCTGAAGATAATATTATAGTGACTGTGGAACTGGGTTATATCAGGTTAACATAACTCACATTCACGTATGTTGACTCATTTTTAATTTGTTCTCTTCACTGTTATCAAATTCAATATGAGCCTTGACTGTAAAGCTGCAACAACAGCCTTTACAATTTTGATTTGAAAGATCCAGTGTTTTCACAGCATACTTTAGAAGAAAAAGCCAGCAGAAAAGAAAGAGAAAGAAAGGGGACAGGGGAAGATCTATGTGTGTTTGTGAATGTGTACACTTACATTTGGTCACGTAATCCTTCTAGTGTGTCCGACTCCTGCGGGCATTATGAAAGACTGTCAGTTACTCAGATAAACTTGGATAAATTTTCATACAGGCTTCCACCATGTCGTATTTTGGGTAGTATGACGTTCTTGTGGCTATCCACAGCCCTATAGCCTAGACAAAAGCAACCACGTCCATTTGGATTGTTGCTTTGGGAAAAGCACCACGTGCCGGTGGTCAGGCCACTTCTCCACCTGGTGCATTATTTACTTGCACAATGTCCTTCTAGGGACTATAAAAATAGGAGTACTACATGCCAGGTTCATTAAAATACTGACCCATAAATGAAAACTATGCAAGTCCCAGCCACCTTTATCACAGACATGAGGAAGTAAATCTCCACAGTCAGTAAAAATGCAAAGAATACTCTAGAAATTTATCTTACTATTTAATATCTAAATTTCTTACACAAAAGGCATTTGAGGAATTCTTGAATATCATTATATAATAACACCCAGGCAAAAACTTCATTAGGAGTTACAATTCAACATACATATCAATAATTTAAAGTAAAATACATGACAGGGATATATATTTAGCCCCAAGCAAGATTTACAAACCTAGAAAGTTTACAGATCTGGTTATACTGGCAAGAAAACCAAATGTGTTTAAGAGTTGGAAATATGAAAACAGCTGCCTAAGAAAAATAGGAGTTGATGGCCATTATGAAAAAGCATATGCCTTTGGCATTAGATCTATTGAGAACATTGCACCCACTTGCTGAAGAAGAAAATTCTTCGTGGAGTTCTCTGGAAGGAAATATTACATGGCAACC
The DNA here is from genome assembly GCA_013398735.1 of Nothocercus julius. NCBI lineage: Eukaryota > Metazoa > Chordata > Aves > Tinamiformes > Tinamidae > Nothocercus > Nothocercus julius. The sequence continues at coordinate 4,513,330 of VZSV01000042.1, forward strand.
TCTATTGAAGAAGGCACTCTAAAAAGTGTGAATTCAAGTACAGAAAAATTTAAGAGAGCTGTTAATAAAGCTGTTTTATAAGGATATTTATGTGTAAATTCTCTAAAAAATAGTTTAAAGAATTAGTTATGTCAATTTGAGTAATAGTTTCCACTCTTCATACAAACACAATAACATTTTGGATTTTGGCTTTAAAACTCAACTCACTATAGAATCACTTGTGGTGTTTCCAGGCATAGGTCATTACTGCCTGGCAAACACATGGAAAACACTTATGGGTAAGTTAAGTGACTTAGAACCCCAAGTCACATCAAATAAAAAGACTTAGGGGCCCTATGTATTCCTGAAGTCACAGAGCGATTTTTGAAAATTGCACACAATTACCTCAATGCATGAAAATAAGTAAAACTCTTAAAATAACAAATTACTCTTATTTAATCATACTTAATGCAGGATTCCTGTCCCCAAAACACATTACTAACCATGGTGCTCACAACAACCATTCGTTACATCTAAACACAAAATCATCTCACTCATGGAAGTGTATACTGAAGCTTGTATAATAGCCTGGTCCCCAGAAGATCTCAAAGCACTTTACAAATGATAATGGGCTGATATGACAATTGTTGGACATGCACAGCTTCCACTGAAGTCACAAAATGCATCTTAGAATTAAGCTATAGTCAAAGAGCCTGTTTTTGCACCTTACTCACTAAAACTCCCACTGGCTTCAAGACCCAGTGATCTCGGAGGGGATGCTTTGGTGAATGGGAAGTGCTGAACAGGGCTCACATTGCATTTCACAACATTCTCGTTATCATGCTCCGTTACGCCTTGCTATGTCACACCCCATTTTACACACAACACCATATAAAGAACCAGAGCGACCTGCAATACCATAACAGTAGAAGAACCTAGAGAAAAATAAGAGGAAAAAAAAAAAAGATTCAAAAAAAAGTTGATAAGCAATGCAAATGTATGTGGTAGAGTTAAGAAGAACCCACGATGCCTGGTTGTCAATCTTATGCTTTAACCTCGAGGTCAAGCAGCCCTCTTCTGCTGTCATTGCCACAACAGACCATGAACTGAGAGTGAAAATCTGTGGGGAAACAAGGAAAATATGAGAAAGCACCTCTTTGGGCTTGGAAGAAAAAAAATAAAATAAAAAACCCCTCACAGAATGCTTCTTTCGGGTAAGAATCATATTGCAAGACTGGAGACCACAAAGCAAGTTCAAGGCTCCTTTGAAGTGCAGGCAAAAGTGACCTTGTCCATCTCAGGAATGAGAGGCTGGGACGTTTCGGCAATGAAAAGGAAGGGGATAGAGAGAAGTGGCAGAGCTGGGATGGAGAGGAAAGGGGAGAACCTTGGAGAGCCAGGCCGAGGACAGGGGACACCCTGACCCCACCGGCAATGCTCCAGTCTCCAAGGCTCCAACACGGGCAAAACAGGCAGAGGGGTCATTGCTATTTTGCCACCCTTTCAGTCTGCACCCCTAGCCTCCTGCCTGCCCTTTCTATGCTTTAACTCCACTTCATTTCCATGGCCCAGTGTAAAATTTGTCATTTGTGGAAGTGCTTAGCCAAAGCTAGCTTTGCAAATGGTTATGCTAGATTTTTACCCTGGAAATCCTGGAAAGGTATACCGAACATTCCAATCTTTCCTATAACTCTTAAGAATCCATAACATTAAAGAATCTAAATCATATTTTCTTTCAAAATAATTTTACCTACCTTTTTATTTTTAATACTATCCACTATTTTATTGGTGCTAGCCATTAGTTATTTGGAAGCTTTACAGCTTCCTTTGAGCTCATATTTGATTTTACAGCCATTATATTTTTAATTTCACCAAAAAATTCTAATACATTTCCTACTGCAGCCATAAATCACTTTTTATGTTAGAAAGCAGATTGCTCAGTAATTGCCATTTTATTTACTATACTGATGTAAACAATTTAAATATGATTGAGTTTTCAAGTTTAGAAACAATATAGAAACTTAAGAGAAAATGAAGAATCAGTGTAAAAAGCAATAAGGAGCCATGGTTTCTACTTGCATTAGAATTAATAATAATAATAAAGAACTATGACAATTTTATGAACTAGTTGTGGCTCACTGTCTGCCCTTGGAGTCTCAGTGTCAGCTATTCATCTCACTCCATTGACCTCCAGATCCAGAAGTGCTAAAACAGGCAATAGCCAAAGATGTCATAAGAGGAGCTGAGAAACACTTAATGCGATTTTCAATCACTCCTGGTAAAACCAAAAATATTTTGAGAGCTTTCAAAGACAAAAGCTCTGCTGAGCAGAAGGCTAGGGATTCATGGTAGATCATTTTCAGAAGTATTCTTCTCCTTTACCTTTTTTAATCAAAATTAAAACTTTTAAGAGTCAGAGCAATTACATTAGTAGCAAACAGTAGATTTTCTTAGTAGATTTTTTATTATTCAGTTGCCATAAGATCCATCTCAGCACACAGCGTAGCATCACATCTGGACCTTTATCTAAGCAGAAGAGAAACAGCAGCTATTCTGTTACTGCTTTTGGATCCAGATTTCAAAGCCTTCCCTGTGCCTAGCATTTCCTATTGACTGTCTTTGCAATTTCGAAGAGATAGCACTAAGCATAACAATAATTTAGGCTTCAAACTATGTGAATATGGGCTTTTTTACATAACATCCTGGTGAGGGGAGTATCACATGACACTCAGTGTAGGAAGACACCACCAGCAGTTTTCACTCTCTGAATGAGATTTCAGCAACAACAACAAAGCCACTACATATGTCTCTGCTTAGAGGGATGATAATATAGACACATAAATAAATCTATCAAATCTTTGTGCTAATTGATAAATGTAACTTTTTTTTAACATTACAATCAAACCTAATACCTGTAATATTGTCTACCTTTTCAACAGCCTTAGATTTTGATGTGCCTCTTTTGATAGCTAAGGGCTTATTTTGAAACACCACAGAAAGATCTGAACCAGATCTTTTTATATTTATAGAGAGTAAACTGGGCTTATTTCATAATGGCAGCAATCTGCGATCCTTTTCAGAAGAGTTGACCGGAGCTGATTTGTCTCTTTCATTCTTTATAAAATATTGATTTATTGGACCCAATCCGGGAACATTCTCATTCGGAAAATATTTCTGTTGTGCTCCTATTCCTTTACTCTACTCTGTAGGTCAAGACGCAATGCATCTTATGAGGTCCTGCCTCTATGGGACATCCTGGGAGAAGCAACCACTATCCCTGGGGAAGAAAATGTGAGGATGATGCACCCAAACTTTACCATTCATAAGGTACCACCACAGCCCTTTCAAATGGAAATAGTTAGGACTTTTCCTGAGCTCGTATGATTTTGAAGTGAAATGTTTCATTTGGCAGAGGAAAACTTCCAAGGAAACCAGATGAATGTGCAAAAAAAGGTTATTTAGTAAAACTCCAGTTACTAACTGCAGCAGTTATTTCTGTCATGCTACTGACATATCCCCTCTATTTGTGTTATATGACAACGTTAAATGTTTAAAATTAATGATATCAATATAAGAACTCTTAATTCCAATGCAGGTTGACTCTAATATTAAAACTGCTTATTGTTTCTGTACAATAATCAGCACTTATATCACCCTCTATACTTTCAAAATACAAATACTGGCTAATCTATAATGTACTTTTCTGATTTTTTAGTGTGATTGTGTTTGTTAAAAAAATTATCAGAGGAGACATGTAAAGTCAAGCAGAGAACAGGTTATGCACTGACCCCAGGGTTCTCTCCCAGGCCCATCATCAGGTATGCATCTTTGCTTTTAGTAACCACAAACTGCTTAATTTTACATTTTAACTGATTTGAATCCAAGAATGATGAAAATATGAGGTCTTTTCTGGAAGCAAATTCTGAGGGGAGCCTACAAACAGCAAGGAAGCACTACTAGCCTCCCAATATGTAAAAGACACATACCTTACACTGATTTGTCCTCATTTATAGGGCAGAGTGCCTAAGCTATATGCAAATTCTGGAGCAGTCTAGTGGAAAGGCAGGTTGTTATTCCAAGTAAAGCTAATGCAGCTACATTGCTCTTGGGAGACAAATTAATGTATCTGTATGCCGCACTCCAAACTGTGTAGGCAGATCTCCTCACTCATGCCTGCATTAGATTATTTATATCAGGGGCTGCTCTAATGCTTTTAGATGGCGGGTATCTCAACACAATGCTTTTCACAAATGCACACAGAGCGCAACAGAGGTTTAAAAGAACAGTATTGAACCAAAAATATGTTGCACAAAGAAAAGCCACCACTAAAGCACCCAGCTTTACAACAGTTTTTCTTCACTCACTGCACAAATGCAACCACAGAAAAGCCACGGTATCAAGTCCTGATAACTCCTCTGTAACCCTTTTACACCCAGTCCACTGGTAGCCAGATGCTTGCATCTGCTCAGACAGCAGAACACCCACTGAGAGCTGCTTTGCAGGCACATCTGCATTCACATTTGTAGTACACAGACCCGTACAAGAGCAAAATTAGAAAACCAGTGACAGAGGTTGCAGTCAACTTCTCTACATGCTGCCACAGATGCTGTCCATGCTTAGCACAAAAAGGAAATGAGACTCTGACATGACACTGTGAGGGCACAATAACGCTGTAACATGCTCTGGGTGCTATATATGTCCACACAGAAAGTTGTTACATGTCACTATTAACACAGAACAACAAAGAAATATTTTAGCAAGGTTTATCAAGGTCTGGTTGGGAGGAGGACGAATGACACTGTCTTTAGGGCAAGAGCTGCCCTAATCTGGACAGGGTTGTTTACCACTGCATGAAGATATCCTGGGGCTATGGTAAAGAATATTTGCAAAAGCAACCGATAACTTTGACAACATCAGCTTTGCAGGCCCAATTGAGACAAACATAAGGATCCATATTTATTGATAAAAACACCCTGCTCTGATTCTCCTTAAGAAAAAAGCAGTTTCTTGTCTAAGAGGCATATGCATAAAACTTAAGCTGAAGCTGCCTACCATTTTTATTACACATCATATTTTAGTCACCAAACAGGACTGATGTGACAATGAAAGGCAACTTCTACAAACTTTCTTCAAAGTTTATGAAGATTGAATTTTCTGTGTAATTCTGTGCTATTCTATGTAAGTCATTTAAAAGCAAATACACAATATGCTAGAAACACTAATTACTTGGGTTAGTCTCACATTTTTCTCTTGCAAGTCACTAAAAAGTATTTAAAGATGTCCAGTACCAACCTCTCCAGAACTGGTGACTAATGTCAGGTTTCTAAGCCCACGTTTAGGCTACGTTTATATTTGAGGATCGAACTTATATAATGCTAACTATAATATCTCTTAAACCATTTTCTAAAACAGAAATAGGGGGATACGGAGCTTCTAATAGGAAATGCATTCTAAGGTTAAAATACATAGAAATTTTTAATTTATGGATAAATTATGTGATATATCTTAAAGGTTTTCACAACAAACTATGGCCAATATTTAATTTTAATTTATTTCCTATACCTCAACTTTTACTGAGATGTCTAGTTTAGCCATTAGTATGTTATCCCTTACTAATCTGATAGTAGATACTGTCTATCTTCATTGCATTGATCTATCATGCAAAAGGCTTTCTCACTCAAAATAAATATTAAGGAGAGGGCTTTATTGAAGCTGACATGACAGATGACATTTTCTCAGTAACTCCTCAGCTAATATAGCATTGAGAATGACAACGGAGTATAAATCTGATCCTTATTTCTTATCAACTGCCAGGTTATCAGCAATAAAAAAGAAAAATTGACAGAGATCAAGACCATAAAAAAAAGAATTTACTCCAGAAGTAGAGAAGGCGGTAAACATTTCCAAAGCCAATGAATTCACTTGATGAAATAGTTCTGAAGCACTGCATTACTGAGCATGATGGTGTGATCAGATGCTCTACAGCTTCTTATTTATCCTCCAGACATGTGCAATCTAAAAATGTGTGGCATGTGACAACTGGGAAGAAATTTATTGCAGGCATCCCATGCAGCTCTTAAAATCTGGCTCTTGGGATCCAAATTCCAGTCGTGGATGACTGGGTGTGCATATGTCTGAACAAAAGCCTAGTTAATGGCATTTCTGTCCTTTGTAACTACTCGGTCATCCCACATCAGTGTTGCAACTTATATCAAGTATCTCTTCTATCCGTACTCTAAGTGGTGATTTAGAATTTCAATTTAGACTTTGGATTTTCAAAGGCAAACAGAACACAGCAAGCATGTACTTCAGTAATGTCCTTTAAAAGGCCATGCATGTGAGATCCTTTCCCAAGGGGACACCTCAAGGTAGATAATCCCTTTTCCTCTTTCTCTCTTACCATTTAAATAACACATTATTTTTTCTTTTGTTACTTCTCAAACTTTGCCATCAATCTCACCTATAGATAACAAAAGCATATCAACCAACTTACTTAAAAGTTAAGTCACAAGAATGTGGGAGATTATCTTTAAATCTCCTGGCCTTTCAGATCTTAATTGTTGTTATTTTTTTCTACTTCAATCACAATTTAAAGCTGTCTCTACTTTTTTCCCAGTTTTTCCCAGACTACAGACCAAACCCAGGCAAGCAGCTCAGCTGATGGAGCAGCTAAGCTGAAAAAAGGTCTCTAGATTTTAATTAGTATTTTTAAATAGTATTTTAATTAGTATTATACACTTTAATTAGTATTTTAAAAGAACTGTAATATCAGTTATGAAAACTCCTGAGCACATCAAGTATTATAAGCTTCTCCAATAACGTTTTTGAAAGACTACCTAATACTTTCATTGGCTTCACTGTGAATTTTCTCCTGAGAGTGGCCAGACCACATATTTTATGTCACTATCTCCTCTGATATTTAGCTACGTAACCTTGACATTTGTCGCTTTATGCAAGTCTTGCTAACTTTCCTTAGCATGAAAGATCTCCAGAAGTAGAATTTAATCACTACATTTTTGGGAAACCTTAATCCTTTAATATAATGGATCTTGATTCCCTTCTACACTTGCTGTGTAGCCCTTTCTAATGTTTTGCAATATGCAGAAAACGACACCTGTGTCTCTCTAATTTCTCTATTTCTAACTAAACTCTGGAGCAAATGCACTCTGAACTTAAGGGGCAGATCTGAGAGCCCTGTTTCTCTTTTTAAATCTATTTCAAAAGTAGTTCTCCAGGAAATCCTGAGAGAATATGTCTTTAATTTTAAAGCAAAACATTTTGCTTGCTTGGCATTTTACATTGACAACAGCAAAGAAGCTTAAGTTCAAAGTGTTTATATTAGCTTAGTTTAAGCAGGTAAACAATATTCAAGAATATTGACTATATTGTGAAATGTCATATATTTTATAGGCGGATTTGCATTTTCAGTCATGTCACTGCATGGAATAATTTACCCAAAGGCAGATAAAATCAGTTTTTACTAGTGAACTTTATGCAAATGAAGCTCATTAAATTTGTGTGGATAAAAGAAATATTATTTTTCATGACTGTTCAGTAACTTTAACAACCTAATCACCTAGGACCAGTTTCAAGTTAGCATTATAGTCTCTAATGGTGAAGTTGTATAAGATCATGAAGAAAAACAGAAGTGATGAAATAGAACAAAACTTACACAAACCAACAGCAAGGAAAAAAGATACTCTGAAGTAACTAAAAAACAACACAATAAAGCAACAGATGAAATCTCTGAAAATTAAAGAGGTTAAGAGAAAAGATAAAATATTAAAGGTAAATGGCTGAAAATAAATGAGCTGCTGAAGTCACACTATATATGAAATGGTGTCACTCTAAAAGATCTAACGTAATACAGGTGTCTGGAAAATGTGCTGCTTAAAAACTAAAGAAAAAAAAGAAAATAATGTCCCAAGCCTACATTTTTGGTATAGAATACATTTGTATTTAAAATTATGTGAAAAATTAAGAACTGAAAAAGAAACGAGAGTGATAGTATGAAGAAAGACTGAAACATGATTTGTAAATAGTTTAATAATTCAATTTTTTTAAAGTTAATTATCCCCAGGCTCCCCTCTGCCAACTCAGATGCTTACTCCACAATTTCATGTACTTGCCAATATAGTTAGAACCAAACATGCGACTAGGCATTTTCCATTCCACTACTAAAAACATACAATTCTGTAGTATAACTTGAATTACTATTGCTATTAATGCTGAAGAACTGTTAAAAGGCCAGGTCACAAAACCATTCGTAACTTACGTATTGCTCAAAGTTCTTGTTTTCTGAAAAAGCTGTCACTTAATGTTGAAAATACAGGCCAGGCAGTATCAGTTTAATGAACTCCAAAATAGGAAAGAAATTAGAAGAAATTGTATCCCATACTTAACAGTAAAATTAGCAGCTGCAAAACTAACAGCTGTCACAGAAATAACATCACCTCTTTATTCATATTCCACTTAATTTATTACTTTATGATTGTGATTACCTTAATGAAAACAAGAAAAAGAGGAAATTACTTAACTTTAATTAAGAAATTGCCAAAAAAGCAATTTACTTTCTCCAGTATGAGTTCTGAACAGATATACTATTTTCCCTGTATAGATAAATAAGAGTTAGCAGAAAGAACTGTACATGAACCAAGAAAAACTGAGCAGGATCTGAAATAGCAGAAGCTCAAAGAAACATGTACAAACAAAGCCCAAACTAAACACAATTGTATGTTAGCACATTTAAAATGAAAACAGGAAAAGACAGGTTTTAAAAGGAAATCATATTTGCCTGTACAAGTTCCTATATCTGACAAAGAGTCAATTTCACGGAAGATTATACTATTTAAGGAAAATTAAAGCTTGTTGATAGAAACAGGAGCTAAAAACAACTGAACTGCAAAAAAAGTACTTAAATAGAAACATTTATGAAATGGGGAATCAAGTAAGCTCAGGATACTACGAGGAAACCGCAAATGCAATTGAACAGGCTTGGACAGCTGCCTTATACACATACCCCAAATCATAACTTTAGCATGACAAAAGCAAAAGAAATACTAACACAGCTAAATTTCAATGAATCATCAGGAAAAAAAAAAAAAAAAAAGACAACTTATCATGCATAGCAAGTTTTGGTTACTTAGTCTAAGCACAAAAAAAAAAGAATAAAAATCCAAAATTATGCTTTTTACAAACATAACATTCAGTATTAGACGAGCTCCACTGCACAACTCTGCTGGGATTCTGTTCTTTAAATTTTAGAGGGGAATTAAAATACAACTTTTTGTGTTTCTGAAGAGTATCCTGCTAAAAACTGACTTTAAAGGAACATTTGTAATCCCCATTGTTTCTTTGGTTATGACAAGTGAAATAAAATATCTCGTTCTGCAGGCAGAGGCATTGGCCATATATGCAGAGAGAGCCACTGGGGGACTAGTTAATCCCTGCAGCAGAGCAGAAGTTGTGGGGACAGCGCAGGCAAACAGAAAAGAAACACTGTGATAAGCGAAAGTCATTTAAATGCAGATCAGGAGATTTTTAAACTGTTCTTTTCACTTGGAACACATCTTTTATTATTTTTCACTTGAGATAAAGATAGCTTGGTGTGTGCAATGAAATTCTAAAGCTGAAACATTGTTCCAAGAGTATAAAATAAAAGCAGCATGTTCTAAAGATTAGGCAGGAACTAGAGGCAAACAAGCTACAGCTAAAGCATCTCCGATAACGAAAGGGTGTGACACTCAGTAGTCTTGGTAACTGCTGCATTTGGCCTGAGGGCACCGAAGTGGTATTCGCTAAAGTAAAAGAGCAAAAGCTACCACAACACCTAACCACACGCATTAACTGCTGAAATAACCTGGAACACTCCAGGATTACTTTAAGTGCCAGACTTTGAATTTTGAGTGTGTATTTGATGCCTTACATAAGGTTGAGTATTGCAACCACGTTATACTGCTAAATGACTTAATTTTTACAGGAAGCTTGGCAACAAACAAGCAAGTAATTTGTTGCTCAGGGAACTTCTGCCCTTCAGTTGAGGAAAAATTGCGAAAACTATTAGAAGAAGTAATATTTATCATAGTGCTGTCTGCCCTCTCCTAATCTCACTGGGCACTTCATGGACAAGCAACAGAGGAGCCCTAGGCCGTTCTTAGATCTAGGGAATAAAGTAACAAGTTCACATTTCTGTGGTAAACAAATATCTGTTCTAATTAGCTGTCCAATAAAAGGTTCAAGTGCAAACACATGGCATTTATTCGGCCAGAGAAAGCAGGCTACTGTTCCTTTACATGGTTAAAAGAAGAAATCAGTAAATAAGGAAAGCAGCACAGTTGAGGATGCCAATGTAAAAAGAGGCAGAGAAGGGGGAGAAAAAAAAAAAGTAGCCTTTGCTATTTGGCTATTGCTGCCTGAATGAGACAGCGGTCCTTGCCTGCCGCACTGGTGAACTTCAGTGCACTATCAATACTTTCAGGACATTAGGATCTGAAATAACAACTCAGAGCACAATCTTCTCTGATGCTGTTAAAGCAAAACAAAGGCTCTAAGACAAGAAAAAAAAGTAACTTTTTCACACATGTGTGAGTCTCGATGTGTGTATATATGCATAGATTGTGTATATATGCATAGATATGCATATATACAGAATCGCATATTTGCTACTGCACACATAGGCTGAAAAATGCAGGATGCATGCTGGAAGTATAAGGTGGAAGTATAGCTGTGTGCTTTCCCTGTCCTTATCCCTCTCCCTCAGCTGCTGGCTACTTGGACACGATCATCAACAAATGGGCCTTTGGTAAAATCCCATATGGACATTCTTAGATCACATTATATTCCTAAATGCACGTGCATGGAATGTAACCTTAGCATCTTGCATTCTTTGGCAATTAGATACAGTGGCTTCTAAATAATGAAAGCCAACTGTAGTAAATTGATGCAGTGTTATCCAAGTCATCTAAGTGACATTTTTGATTTTCAACAGCTGAGAAAAAAAGTTCAAAGTTACAGACGATACCTAGACAGAGATGAATAAATACATTTATTTATTCTTCCCAAGTATTTTGTGTTTGCCTTATTTCTTTAGTAGCTAGAAAGGTTAAACATTTGGATCAGGATCAAATAGGAGACAGGTGGTTTACCTTTATGAGTGAGGAACAAGGAATGAAACGGAGGAAGGAGCTAAAAAATATCCCTGAATTTGTTCCGGGTGAGATCTTTGACTGTGATCCTTGGATTTTCACTTTAATATTTTAAAAGCAGGAGATGTCATGCATCAATAGCTCAGATGAGGCTATAAGACAAGGACTGTGCTTTTGTAAAAGCTGATGCGGCTCATCAAATCTGGTCTGTGATAATGTGCTCTCTGAGCCTCCCGGAGTCAGGAACAAAAGAACAGAAAAGTGAATTTATTACCATCACTGCCATGAGATGGTTTATAATTACATGTGCAGTTCTCCAGTAACTTCTATAGCTGATGTCTGCAAAGAAAGACTCTGCTTATCACAGGATCTCTCCACCTGAGACTCTCCTTCCACCCGGCTCGGGGCTCCTGGCCATTCACAGCGTCACTAGGCTGATACATAACTCAAAAGGGCAGAAAGCTGAAATTCTCCCGCTGTAACAAATTTTTGACCTCTGCATTGTCAGCTGGTCTAATTAAACCGTAATTGATGAACGTCTTCCCCTCACGCAAGCTGTTAGGTAGTTAATTGGCTGGCTTGGAAGATAGAAAGCACATAAAACTTCTGCCCAGTTCAAGGGTTTTCCAGGGGCTGTGGTGGAGGAAGAGCTGCAGAGACACGGCAGTGCAGCACGGCCTGCAGGCCACCGCCATGGAATAACCTGCAAAAACCTCGGGACTAAATTCCACCCCTTTCACAGTTCTGCACTGGGAATAACTAAGAGCATTTCAGAATAAAATGTAAAGCAAAGCTTTTTAAAGGGGCCTTTAGTGGCATCCAGTTTTCTGTCTTCCCTTCTTCCCTCCCTCCCTCCTTCCCAGCAACCTGGCATTTCTAGGAGGAAGTGTCTCTATTTCAGATGAAGCTCCTCTTTTCAAAATGTGTTTCAGTTTCACTGTCTAAATACTTGATTGCTTCCATACTGGACTGTAGTTTATCATTGCTGCCTAAAATCAAAATAGGTATTGCTTAAAAGCCTAGATTTTCCCCATGCAGTATACATTCCCATTTTAGTTTATAATTAATTGTTTAGTGAGCACACACTCTTCCACCCTTCCAAGATTATTCCCCAGGGCCAAACTTTCATTTTTCAGAAGAGAAGTGCCTACTCTCTAGCTCTACATTTGTAACAAGTTTTAAAAGACAGCTGAAAGAGCTGTTAAGCATGGAGGAAAGAAAAAAATGCTTCCAAGAGTATTAAAAATTGGAGAGCAAAGCTAATGATATGTGATCAGTTCCTCTTCTAGCTTTGTTCTAAGTGCTTTGGTCCTTAAATTTTGTTTAATTGCATTTAAACTGTGTGTAGGACATGTGAACAGCACGTGAATGCACCAAAATTGCCTTTTTGAAGCCCACGGGATAGGTTGTGTGCTTAGAACTAGACACACACGCGTCTCCATATGCGCTAGAGTGAACTAGAGTTATCACTACGGATCATGATGCTCAGCACTACTTGACCTCTATTTACACAGTACAAAAGATATAGTTCATGGGTTACTTTCAGTTTTTTAAAATGAAAGTAATAGATGCCTCAAAAAATCCCATTATGGCTCTTAGAAAAATAGTCGAAGTGTCAAGGACTGATTTTTTTAATGTCTGTGATCCCTTTCCCTCTTGCACCTAATTTCTGTGGTTTTTTTTTTCCACAGAATTTGTATTCCTCTTTGGACTTCCATATCTTTTTTACTTCTTCTGCTTCTCAGAGAGATGAGGGAAATAAAGGTGAGGTACCTGTGAAAAACAGGAATTAAAGAGCAGAAGAGGTAGGGGAAGGAAATTGTCTGTGGTGCTATTATATTTTGTCCTTGGTAGCCTCCTCATTTGTTCATTGCAGAGAAGATAGGAAACCAAAGTGCCACAATATCCAGAGGAAAATCTATTCAAGTTGAAGGCAAGCCCTAGTTTTGCAGGAGTTGCCATTCTCATGAGATTTGCTGCCAGGTCTATGAACATAAATGTGAGGGGAGTTTGTACGAGGCTGAGATAAACTGACTGTTTAAGGCAAGGCAAGAGAAATAAACTTTGCAAGATGCTTCTATAGTACTTGCTTCTAAAATTGGCTTTATTTCATTATCACTTAATATCCAAAATACCAGTAGCTAAAGTACTCATTGAATATTTTAGTTTGCAGCAAGATGTAAATGCTTAACAAGCTGGAAAAGACAAAAAGAAAAGGTATCAGTTAACATTTGTGGTGGCTGTTAATGGATGTCCTTAAAATCCTGTGGCTGTAGTAACAACTTGGAGCTTTTAGTGTATGAATCAAAAAATCAAGTTACAGATCTACTTTGTTTATGCACTTTACTGGCTTAAGAAGCATTTTTTAAGTAATTCCAATATATGCTTCATGCTCAGATAGGATGGATAGGAGTCAAGCAAAAATTACATAGAAAGGAGAAAAGAGTTTTGCAGAATTTTTAGAGTAAGTTAAATATTTATGCTGATACATCTAGAACATGTTTGTCTTTCTATGTGATCCATAAATTCTTAAATAATTATCTGTCAAGGTTATTTAAAGAGCTCTTTTAAACCTGTTTCAGGTTTCTTTGCTGTTGGGTCTTTTTTAAGGAATGAAATACTTCATTTTACATTTGCATTAACCAGCATCTCAGAATAAAATTAAATTCTTCAGCAGTAAGACACAAGAGGCTGGCAATTACTGAGTGCCTCAGGTGGTATGAGAAGGTAGGGGACTCAAGCTCCTCTCACTAGCTGAACAAATCCTATCATTTCCTATAAAATGCTAAGTTTAATGCCCCATTCTTTCCTCAGCTCCACTTTATTTTGGGTCCTGGACGATCTGCGTGAAATAGAAAACTGGCTGTGTTTGAGAGGCCACGAGCCACATAACCTGGACTAGTCTTCCATAAACAGGACTCCTGGTGAATGGAGCAGCATTACAGGAAAAAAAGAGAATAAATAGGCAATATAATATTTGATGGATTTAGGCACTGTTTGAATTGCATATTTGCCAAAACAGAATTTGATGGGTATGGAGACGGTAAAATATAGGGAAGAAATACGTCAACTGCAAATACAAATAAAAAAGGGAAATCTGTCAAGCAGTGTATATTCTGTGCATTAACAATGGCAGAGAACAACTCCGTAATGCCATCGATTGCTATAAGTACTCAAATACGATGCAGTTTAAAATCCCTAGATCGCAAATGAGACTACCACAACTAATGGGAACATGTTTTTATTGAGAACCCACTGCGGCTGGCTATCTGCAATGAAGTTGCTTTTCAATAAATCTTTGAAATAACTATCATTATTGCTTATGCATTTTTATATGAAGATGTTCCACTTATTTAACAAAACATGAACACTCCCACAATTTCCTTTGTTCTCATCTGCACATTTCTCAGTGTGGTCTGATTTATTCTGCTTGGTGACTCAAGTGCAGATAAGCACATAAATGGGAACATAATACCGTATCTGAAGCACAACTGTAGGTTTGGCTAAGCATTTTTTTTCTCTCTTTGTGTGCTATCACCAGGATTCAGAGACCCAAAAGAAGAAGATGTGACACAAACTCTGGCATTCTCAATTCATCTCAGCAGTGTATTTGAAAAAAATGACCAGCAGAACCTACTATTAAAACTGGATTGTTTCACCTGAGACATATGTGTGCTCTAGGCAGGTACGAGCAGGCAGAATCAACAATGATTTGAGAGGTCCTAGTAGCGCTTCTAAATTTAGCTATTGCAATGTTTACTGAGAACTGATAAAATGATGCCAGCAAGTCTTCACAGATACCAGTAGGTTCAGAATTTACCCAGAGAAAGGTTCATAGTAACTACTGCTGTGGAGGAAAATGATCTCAAGTTCCTACAAGAAAATTCAGGTTAAGAAGAAACAGTTTGTGGAGAATGAGATGAAGCTCTGTAGCTTCACTCTGGATCAATCCATGCCTACTTCTCTCCACTGAAACAGAGCCCAGCTGTCTAGCTGAAACTCTAGCCATCTTAATATTAAAAATTTAAAGCTGGGTGAGATAAATCCCATCCTAAAAGTCTGCTATTTTACTAAATTTCCTATTGATATTTAGCATGTTTCCCTTGCAAATAATTGCTACCCAGGGCTAACTCTCCTAGAGCACAGTCATCTAGAAGTAATAATGAAGGGCTGCATGCATTTACGAGAAAGAAATTTATCTTTAATTCTAATCATGGCTCTCTGGGACAACTTCAGATCTTCCTGGCATTACTGTTCATTGTTAACTTCTCTTTTTGCACTACCTCCAGGAAAAGAGGAAAGGAAAGAGCATCGAAAAAGCAATAATGAAAATAAAATGATTATGTATTGATTTCTGTCTCATATGCACACTTAAAGACAGTTCTTACAGTTGCATAAAACAGTTCTAAAGGCAAAAATTGCAATAAAAATATAGCCACTTCTTTGGGATAAAACTGTCACTTGAATTTTCATTCTGGATGACTTTTAATGATCGCTGGGAAAAGCACTAGCTATAACAGCCTCATCCTTTAAAATTGTGGTTTTAAAGCACTTATCTTTTCCTGTATGTCCTTAAGTTTATTATTTTACTTACCCTCCGGCTGGTATTGTGCTATGATTGTTACCGTCTGCCCTGCTCCTTTTAGCGCAGCTGCAGCCTGCTCGTGGGTAGCACCTCGAAGATCAATACCATTCACCTGCAGGAGAAATCCAAACAACTGTTCTGAGACGCTTAACATTAAGCAGAAAGACAGCACTTTCTTGTTTAATATCTGAAGGACACCACAGTCAGTTTGCCTAGATGCAAAAGTGAAGCTGCGCACTCAAAAGGCTGGCCCTGAGAATTTGTACCTGCAGTTTGTGCAGGCGTATCTGTGCATATTCTTCCGAAACCACTGTGGGTTTTTTGATTTTTTTTTTTTTTCTGCTCAACCAAGATTACATCTGTGGTTGTCTCTTCATCCACTGATTTAATTTTAAATATAAGATTTAAAAATTAAATTCTGTGTTGTGCTCAAAGGTCACTGCAGAAATGAAACCAGCTCTTCTAGCCAGACTCTGCAAGGCCAGTCTGTAGCTCCAGGGCCTCCTGGAGATACATGGATTATATCTGGCAAAAACTGCTGATCAAAGAACATTCACAACAGAAACTCCATCCATCATCCTCTTTTCACATCATCCATTCTCCTACTGACTATATAGATCCTCCCATCTTGCTATCGAGTTGCTATCAGGTTTAGCTTAGTCACCTTGAGTATTTGAACGTAGGTTCCTCTGACTTCTGCATGATGGTTTTGTGCTGTGTAAGTAGTGTAGGCTGGACATAGCAGAATGAAGTGAGAATCCAACCAAAAGAGCTATGGGCAGTTTCAAAGCGCTCTTGGTTTGCAGATTTGGTGTGAAATGTTTAGTTGGCAGCATCCCAAGGAAGAGGCAACGATGGGTGTTAGTACGTATGGCAACGAGACACAGGGAAAGGAGCCAAAACTGAAAGCTGGGCAGAAATTCTTCAGAAAAACACTTTTGATGGTAAAATCCTAATTGAACTAGGTCAAAACCTGCTGGAGGCTGATGAGCTAGTTTTGACAAAGATAAACAGCCCTCTCCTAACAACCCCCTCACTCTGTCCCTGCTTCCCCAGCAATTGTCCATAACGACACACACAGCCCTCTCTGTAAGGAAGACCTGGGATCATATCACTTCTCTGCCTCATCTACAGAATTTTCCACCTCATTCAGGTTTTGTTGTCAGAGCTATTTCTATTTTACCTATAGAATTATTAACTGTTGCAGTAATATAAATGTTTCTCTTCAAAGGCAGTGTTATTGAAATATGTGTGATTTTTTTTTTTCTTTTCCCTGTTCAGTTCTAAAGATTTCCATTTCATAATGTTTTATGAGGAATAGAAAACTTCTGAAATGCAAACAACTCAATCAGGGCAGAAATGCATTTCCTACTGCTCAAGAAAAGAAAAGATATGAAAAAAAAAAAAAAAGAAAAAGAAAAAAAGAGAGTGCAATATCACAGATTTCACAGGAACACAGGCCAGAGAGCACAAGTCCCAAATTCTCACCATTAGCAACTGTTTCTGTCTTTGTTTCTATCAGGTGCTAGCATAAAGTGGCTAAGCATATATTGAAAATACGGATCTTATTTTATTTAACTTTTAACAACTTTTTAATGCTGGACAAAAATAAAATGGATTCCACAGGACAGATTTACAAATAGTGGTGATGAAATTTTGTACAAATAGATTTATTTTGATTATTCTGAATTAAATTTAGAAACTAATACATTTTAACTTGCTGTCAGTCATCAAATCTTGAAAAACATGATGTTTTGGGAACACACATTTATTACTGTATGACAAAATTTAGTCCTTATTAATGTGTGAATTGAATATTATATTAAAAAAGAAACCTTCTTTTGATAGTAATAACATGTACAACAGGAAACCTCATAGTTTCCGATCTAGAAGATCATACTATAGCACTTTTGGCTGTGTACTGGAACATAATTGTCTGGCTGATATTTCACATATCTGAAATCATGATTCTGTAAGAATTGAAGTTTTCCTCATTAAGTCTGTCTGAAAAAATATCTTTCCTCATTTTTAAGTTGCCTTTAATAGCAGTGGAGGAGGAAAAAAAGAAATGTTTTTTTTTCCTGAACAACACAAGTTTTTTCCCCTCAAAAACTTTTTTAAAGTTACACATTTTGTGATTGCTTAACAATTCTACCCATCTTATCCATAAAAAAAATCAGCTTCTCTGTTCTAAAAAAAATTAACTCTGAAGTTCAACTGGCTATATCTTAATATCATTAAAAGTTACAGATGGTCTGGGATATTTCCAATGCATGATTTATACAGTGGCTTATCTTCAGATTCAGAAAGAAAACACATAACTTGCAAACCCGAAAAATATCATCTATTGCAATCTGACCTTGCTCGTATCTCCAGGCAAACAAGACTGATTATACAATCAGAATAATGACGTGAATGAAAAAGTGAATTATAAGTCATGTTGCAGAACAACAGCTGGGTTTCCTTGCATTAACAGCTGGATTTCTTTGCGTTAATTTGTCCATATGTGTATTTCACAGTGGATGGGTATGAACACCAACCACTTGAAATTAGAAATTGTTTGTTGGTATTGCCTGCTTGATCCACGTACATATCCTAGATACTTTCGGGCCTCCTGTGTTGGGGATAAGCAGAGCACCAAGCCACCACGCTTGATTTCTGGAACTTTTTCACAAGAATGCACATCTCAGTGGACAGAAGAGAGAATATTTGGTAGGATATATACAAGGATGAGATATTTCAAAGAAAGAGCATTAAAGTAGCTGCTGCAAGGTGGGCATGTTGCAGCAGAAATGCAGTTTGGAAGATTACTACGTCTTTAGGAAACATTCAAAGCAGATGCCTGTGCCAAACTATAGGGCTTCATGGAGAGATACGCATGGATGGCCATGTATCATTACAGTGATACACATAATCTAAAGGTAAGCCATGACTCTTACTCAGTGTTCTGGTATTGCCATGTCCTGGTGTTTTTGGATTATATATACTCATACTATGAACATTTCTGCAACATTTTTGTCATCTGATGTGTGCAAATTTTTATTTATACTGTGTGGAGAGAAGCGAATACCTTTATTAACAGGTAAAACACAAATGCCCCTGAAAAGAAACTCTGAGCATAGCGCAAATGAAAGATGATAGATTTCATAATTTGTATAGCACAATAGTTCTCAGTTCTCCAGCTTTCCTTTTTGAAAGCTACAGATGGAAGGAAGGCACAGAAGGTGGAAACTTTGCATATGAGTCAAGAGTCCAAACACATTCATCAAAGTTGTATACCTGAACACAAGTTCTGTGAATGGCAGGACTAACCCAGATTCCTGCAAAAAAACTTATTCCAATTAAGTTTAGGAAGACAGTATTAGAGAGGACAATAATTAAGGGCATTCTAAAACAGCAAAAGGAGGAAGTCACAGTTTTTAGTCGCATAAAGTCTAATCTGTTGTGAAGTATGACACTGATATTACCTAGAGATCAATGTGGTATCAATTAGGACTCAGTTTACAACCTCTGTAGAGAAGATTTCTGAAGACAGACTACGGAACAATGAAGATGATTAAGGGCCTGGAGCATCTATCGTATGAGGAAAGACTAAGTGAGCTGGGCCTGTTTAGCCTAGAGGACATTGAGAGGGGATCTGATCAATATGTATAGGTACCTGAGGGGAGAATGTAAAGAGGATGGGGCCAGACTCTTCTCAGTAGTGGCCAGTGACAGGACAAGGGATAGTGGGTATAAATTAAAACACAGGAAGTTCCATGTCCATGTGCGGAAGAACTTCTTTGCTGTGAGGGTGCCAGAGCCCTGGAAGAGGCTGCCCAGAGAGGCTGTGGAGTCTCCTTGTCTGGGGATCTTCCAAAGGCGCCTGGCTGCCACCCTGTGCCCCGTGCTCTGGGTGTCCCTGCTGGAACAGGGGGGTTGGACTAGATGATCTCTAGAGGTCCCTTCCAACCTCAACACTTATGTGATTCTGTGATACTGGGAAAGGAAGAGTTGTAGTGTCCCTATCCTTATTCAGCGAGGACATAAAGACACTACTGCTGTATTGCTATGGGGCACATGCATACCTGTAGCATAATTACTTGCTGATTTTTGAAGCCACAGCCTTGGCATTCTGGGGGATTAAAGCAGAGTCCTGAAGTCTAGGCAGCATGGTGGCTATACCATGCCATACAGGAAACCTTAACTGGGATTCAGAATCTTTGGCAAAGAGAATTTTGAAGCCAGACCACCTTTCCTTTAGTAGAAAGCTTGCCTTTTCTCAGTGTTTCTCTCTGTATATATACAGTCCTTGGGAAAGTCCTGAGGAAGAAACAGTGGGATGTGCTGAAGAAAAGCATAAAGACTTCTGAATTCCTCAGCTCCCGGTCTGGGGAGAATATGGATGATGCCATCTGGTCAATATTAGCAGGCCCAGGAAAATAAATTCTTTTAGACTTAAGCTTAAAGATTGTAGACTTTAGGAAACTACAAGACTTTCTTAAGCATTATACTAATATCTGGTGGTGGTCTTATTATAAGACTTGTGGTAATAGAACACAAAGTTTTAAACATGCTAATGTCACAATAATCTCTGTGAAGGTAAAAGAAGCAGATGTATAAAAGAATGAAGGTACTACATTCTCATTCTCTTTCTGCTCTGAAAATCAATTGTTCTATCTGTATGTTCTATCTATAGGTACCTAACTAAATTTCCAATAAAGCATTAAGGATATACAAATAAGACAGTAATCACACCAAAGGTAACAAACTTATTTTTTTTCTCTTTTCCTCTGACCAACAAGAAGGCACTGAAATGGCAAATGGCAGCTTGCCACCCTTTGCATGCTTATTGTGGAGGAAATGATTGTCTACTGCAGACACCAATACCAATAATGAAAGAAATTCTCTGAAGTCAAGAGCAGAGTCCTGCTAAGATAGAGACTAGATTTTTGATGAAGAATTTTCAGGTTTGAATAGCTGAAATCAGAATTGCAAGAGCAAAAGATGGCAGAAAGAAAACAGCACCTCAGTTCTATCTTCTATATTTTTATCAAATGGTAAGTAAGCTAGACAAAGCGAATTATGTAACAGGTAAGTTAATTGGGCCTGATTTTATACTGGATTGCAAAAATAGTGATCTTGCTCTTGTCGATACACAGCTGCAGAACTCAAGCAATTGTTGTCAAATAGGCAAATGGGAGGTTTTTTAGATTCTGTTTTGCACACCAGTGCCTGGGAGAGGATCTCAGTACTGAATATTAGACATAAAAGTTAGAAAGGGCCTTGAGATGGCCTGAGTGACCTTCTGAGCACCTTCAGAAGAAGAACTGGGCAAAGTAACTTCTTTCTGCCTTGCGCAGTAGTTTTTCCCAATATTTAAAAGCAGACATAATCAAGTCCTAAAACTTCTGCTTGAAAAACCACATATTTATATGGAGACATTCAATCTTGATTAAATAAAACATTAATTTACACATTCTAATCAAATTCTTACCCTCAGGCTAAAAAGAACAAGAGTTTTTTGATACCATGAAGGGTAAAATGAATAATACTCTTCTTCCTGCCCCTTGCACCAAAATAATATTTTAATTACAACTACTGTGTATGGTGATTTTTGCCTGATATGATTTTGTGGAAATGGTTAAATCTGCTTCCAAATTCCAAATTATTTTTAATGAATTTGACGTGTTTGTGAGAATACTCAGTAAAAGAAACAAAATGCAAGAAATTTCATGTGTGTTGGAAAGATTAATAAACATCAAAGTTGTTCCTCTGTTCTATTAAATGGGCTGGATTCCTTTAAGAAACATTATATAATAAGCAAAGCATCACTGTTGTTCTGAACTTGACTGCACAATCTTGATGCCCTAGCCGAGAATGAATTTGACTGCCCAATTTCTGATGCCTAATTCCAAAATGAATTTGACATAATGGAAATAAGAAAAGCCTGCAGCTTATACAGCTGTCTGTCTCTTCTGTGTACTGCACAAAAGAATGGTTAGAAAGCTTACAAACATAGGGAACTGCTATAACAAAAGACTGTAGTTAAAAACTACTGACAAAACTACAAAACTAAGAAGAGAAAAAGATATAACTGTAGGCTGTAGTAATCAGTAATTATAGTAATTGCCCCTGACTTCACTCATTCAAAGTACTATTAACCTCATATGGAATCATAATCTAAAAAAAAAAGATAAGATTTGTATTTTGGATAAGCCATCCTCTTTTAAAATTGGAAGAGTCATATTCTCTTTAAAATATTTAATTGAATAGTCCATATTAGCACATATTTGTTCAATTCTGAACTGTGCCAATTAAAGACTTACTACAGTGTCTTTTCATGTTACATTAGTTTGAGCATGGTTCATATCTAGGTCATTCAAAATAGAGTGGATGTTAGCAGAATAATTTGCTGTATTAAAGCCACCTTATTTTGTGTTTTCAAAGCAATTAAATGAACAGTTAGTTGTGATCTATTGTTGAGTTTTAAAGGAAGGGAAAACCAAGTCCCTTTTCTGAAGATGAAACATAGAAGTTTATTTATTTATTTATTTATTCTTTGAACTGTTAGTAAGATTGTACAGTGATTTTATAGAGTAAAACAAATGGCAAAGAAATGAGACTTCTGTACTGTGGGAGAACACAGCAGATTTCTTAAACTGTAGCTGAATTATTTTGTTTGTTGAACTCATAAAATAAGAGCTTTTGATGTCTGAAAAACAGACTTGAGCAGAAAAGGCAACTCTTACAGCCAGACTTCCCATTTTTGCATTAAATAAAGACATGAAGAACCCTACACATCTACTTTAACTTTGCAGGCCCTCTTAACTTTTCCTAATTAACTCATTAGTCACTATGAACCAAAGACGAAACATATAGCATCATCCCTTAGGTGACGGGAACACATTCATCCAGTGAGATAGGGAATATTGGAAAAATACACATTAGAGATACACTTCACCATGAGGTGATTGCCCTGAACATGTTTAGGGCAGACTTTTCTCACCAGGACATGGTATAGCAGTCCCACAGAATGTCCTGCACAACTATGACAGTTAGTATATTCCAGTGAAAAGTAAAAGAATTGTAAGAAATTTGTGCGTGTTGCCCAATTAAAGCTCTTTGCTGAGTATGAATGTACTTCAGCTTTGGCAAAGCATCGTTTTGTAAGCTGATGCCAATAGAGCTAGCTGGAGGCTGAACTTTTGCAAGAACTGCAAATGGCTGTGTTAAAGGAGAGCAGTGCTGGGCTAAGTGCCCAGAGCACCGTGAACAGCTCATCCAAAAACCAGGACAAACGGATGTGAGAGATGTCACTCTGGCTACAAAATAAAAAAAGAGAAAGTTACTATAACAGAGTTTTGCCTTGCTAGTGAAGAACGTGTTTAGAAAGGAGAAATACACAGGGGAAGAAAAGTCTTCACTCTCCAACTTACCTTCTTTTAAATTCTCAGGCTCACACTTACAGCTTTTGTCTCATTTTTCTCACTTCTGTTCTTTTCTGTGCCTACATTTTCTTCTGATCAGTTAAAATTTCTAGTTTAAACTATACTGGTTATCTCATCCCAAACTCCATGAAAACGTGATAGTGTCATGCCTGCTCTTCTCCATGGCCAACCTCCAATTTCTCCCTTTCTTTATGGGTCAGCAACTTTAATGACCTTTGCAATTTCTTCATCTTGCTACTTTAGAGTTATGGCTTTTGCCTCTAGTAAGCTGATTTTTATGCTCTGATGAGCCAGACTTTTAAAAGCAAATTCCTCTCTCTCTGGAAAACAAGAGTCACTGTGGGGGTACAATTTATGTGATTTAGTATGCCTTTTCCTAACAGAAAGTTTAAAGAGGAAGATTAGCCATTTCAAAGAGGTTTCAAAGCACTTCTACACCTCTGAAGCAGTAAGAAAAGTAATATTATATTAATGAAATGATTCCCTGTACACATTTCCTTTTATAGCAGGGATCCTACTAACAAGCTCTATGACTCACCAGAAGACATGAATCATTCCAAATGGTACCTGTTAAGCCTATAACTGTAGTCAAAGATTCTTTATTATCCCAAACTGTACAGAGAAATTCTTCTTATAGTAAAGCTGCGTTCCACATGAATGCAGCATTTGTGAATGATGCCAGGTTGGCAGACTTGAGACTGAAGCAATTTCAGTGACGTTCACTCCAATGATAGCCCTAAGCGCTATTGCCTCTCAGTTCCATCTGAATTCTTCAGAACTTGTTCAAACTGGTTTTGAAATAAATTCTGGCTTTTGCAAAGGACACATAAGCTCAATGGAGCCTGAATGGACATGAACATTATTTAATTCAGATCACTAGAAAGCTACCAGTTAATTCGGTTACTAACGTGAGCCAGATGTCATCCAGCTACAAGGTAATCAATGGCATTTTGTCTCATTGCTAATGCCAAAGTCAAGACTGAGGCACATATGTGGTCTTTTCATATTAAGACAACTGCTATTACTAATGACAAATCCCATATATGAACACTGTGCTAACAGCACAGGCCAATATCTATTAACTAATTTTGAAATAAATATTGATATCGGCTTTTTCATTAAGATCATATATTAATCCTCCATTAGCCAAATACAATATTTAATAACTAAGAATGCTTGTTCGTGTTAAAATTGAGTCCTTAAATTCAAATCTACTTGTTGCTTTCCTACCTTCCCACCTCCTGCCTGGTCACTCAAGCTCTCTCCCATATCTGCTGCCACCTACCTCAGACGTCTCACTATAGTGTCATCTTTTCAATCCAAGTCTACTTTCACACATTCACTCTCCTTTGCAATTTCTGCCATCTTCAAACTTCCTACTACAAACTGACACCAAATTGCCTCTCCTCCCTCCTCCAGCTTTTACTTTTCTTGTGACTGACTTCCACTCTCTTTCCTGCCTTCTTTCTCTGAATTAATCATCTTTCTCCCTATTTCTGTTTTCAGCCCTTGGATTTCCCTGCCTCCTATGCTCATCCTGGGACACTTAGGCATTTCCCTATCAGTAGCAGTCACTTCACATACACTGGCTTCTGCCAACTTGTTAAAGCAATTTTGTCTTCCAGTCTACATATAGCAACACTATCATTGATCAGCCTTGCTCATAGTGCTCCAGTGTTTTTAGCTTACATTTGAATTTCAAAGAATGATGTAAACAGAAATAATTATTACAATTCTCCGGCTTTGGAAATGAAGTGAAGATTTCTATTTTAACGAGTGCCTTGCAATTTGAAGATGATGAAAACTGTACTTCAAGGTGAAGCCAGCAAGCTGCCTGAAGCAACTACTCAGGCACTGAAATACAAAGGTGAATCAAATGTAGAGGTTGCTTAGGAACAGAAAGGCACTGGTGAACTGTGGGACCTCCAGCAGTGAGACCCTGACAAATTTAAGAATTTTGCATATTTCTATGTTCACAGAACACGGCAATGTGACCCGTGAAAAGCCACAACACTAAGGTGGCCATTGGTTTATGTCACGGAAAATCTGTACTGAATTTAATCCAGTGACCATGAAGAAACTTATCAATGGTTCAGTGAGAGCTTTCCTACCTAACTGAAATGTTCAGATCTAGATGAAGTGTTAAATGTTTATGTTTTCATACTAAAACAGCCATAATCACATTCATAGTTAATTTGGGGCTCAAGATTATGAGACAAGCATACTTTGAATAGATAATGTTCTATAGTCTGAAATGAAGCATGTCTTTTAAAACCAATGGAAAGGAAATGACCCCTTGTATTCTGTATTTGCCTTTGCTACTGCTGTTGCCCTAGTGCACTTGCTCGCTCAGGAAAAGGGTGTATCTAGCTTCTCCTTTTGAAAACATCTCCAACATCTCCATCATTTTACTGCATATATCACTCAAATCACCCATTTCATGGACGGCCAAATTCTATTACTATGCAGCTTAAGTTAAGTTTTTTAACTCACTCAAGAACCCAAAACTTACTGGACAATAGAGCAGAATAATGCCTGGAGTATAGTTAGTCTAAGTACTACACAAAAGCCCAGCCTGTGGATGAATCTGTGAATGAACAGAGCTCAGGGGTGTAGCCATTTGGTCTAGCAGTAACAACTTGGCTTTCAAATTTGTGGATTTAGTCATTCATTGTAAGGCTGACAGTGAGGTTGCACCAAAGGGTGAAGAGCTCACTCTGACTCTTCAGTATTTCAGAAGTGACATAATTCTGTCTGGCAGTTTTATAACAAAATTTGCTAATTTACAATGTTTGAACTGAATGTGAACTCCTGCTTAAACTATTAGGAGCTGAAGAGCATGCAATCTGGCATCTGAAAGATCGTTTCTCCTCATTGAGGCAATTGCAATGTTTTAGAAGCAAATGATGAGTTCATCCTAGCAAAAATACACAGCCGGTAGTCTAGGGCAATTTACTAGCTTCACAGGGCACAGAACTGACAGGTCTGACACCTAGCACTGCTTGGCAAAAAAAGACATGTCTTATTCATGAAAATTGTTAGCATAATCTATTATGCTAGGTTCTAATCAGGCACTTGGAAATATCAGAGATAAGTTAGAAAATAGTTATTTCATTAAGGCACTTGCATTATATCTTATATATTGTAAAAATGTAGAGGGAAGGAGACAGATTCATCAGGAAGACTCCTAAATTAATATGAAAGCAACAGGGAGCTCTATAGTCACCTGTGATAAATTGCATTCCAGCATACATAGGCAGTATTTTTTCCCTAGAAGTTGTATTAAACTTATGTATTAAAGTTGTATTAAACTTATGTATTAGAAAGTTATCTATTTTATTCTGAAGACCAAGAGTGATAAGTCTACCAGCTTTAATGGAAATTGAAGATACTCTAGATACCCTGACCACAAAACAAGTGCATCAAATTTCAAGGCTGAACATGTTTAAGTTCAACTTCCAGTCACCAGAAATTTATCTTTATCAAAAACACCAAAATAACAGTTTTCCTACCAGAGCTTTTCTTTAAGGGTAAGTATTTCCAGATGTTAATGTTTACGTAAATACATCTCACAGTTCATTAACATGAACTTTTATGGTCAAGGAAGATGCTAGAGCTTTTCTTACATGGGCTTTGCACTCCAATGCTTCATACAAACAGTGAGGGTTTTTCTTAGAAGAAGTCATTTATTTAAACAGATACAGAAGGGGGGTTTCAAAAGCATAAATTTGTATTTGCAAATTTTCTGGTTGTCCAATTGCCTCTGAACCTCTTAAAATCTCATTATACAGAGATTTGGGTGCATGAGTGATTCGTATTTGTCCCTCTGAGGTTTTTGAGACAGCATGACGAAAGGAAGTATTTGACATATATCTCTAGATTATGCAGGTATTGTAAAAAAAGTGAAGCAGAGTTAATTTGGAAAGGTGAAGCACTGGGCACTCAGAAAGCCCCACAAAAATAATAGTAGAGGACTCTTAGAAACCTGTTGCCATTTCTAAATCATCCGGAATCCCAGAAATTCCCAGACTTATGAACAAAGCCTGAGCTTAGATTAATCTACTGTGTCCTCAGAAGCGAATTCCTCTGATCTTCCCATGGCGTAATCCTGTCATGACAGCATCTATGCTTTTTCTTTTCCTCCCTAGCTTTTGTGGGACATGTGGTCCACCACTATATGAAGATGTTGATATGAGACTAATAGGATGATTATGAACATCTTTTTTTAAAGAAGAAAAAAAAAAATCACTAAATCTTTCAACTTTCCCGGTTTCATCTTTAAATATTTTTCCTCCAAGTATGTAGAAAATCATTTATTTATTTATTTATTTTCTCTCAGCAATATTTTCTAGTTACTTTTTGTAATTCTTGCTAGTTATATTTCATTCTATATCTATATCTAGGAGCTTTTTGGTCAGTTTGGGTAGGATTTTATCTGGGGACTTGTCCCAAACTCTATAACCAGTAGAAGAAATACATACTTTTACAGCATAATGCATATCTGGCCTGTAAAATGTCCATTTAGGAGGAGGTAAATCATGCTCCAGTAGCATCTACATCTTTCTGTTAACTATCTGTTAGATAGGAAGCTAAAGGGTTGTATGTCCTGGTCTACTCCTTTCCCAGTACTAACAAAGCCTGAACTTTGATTAATCCACTAGTTGCTCATAAGAAGTTTAATCTATGTGACCTTCCAGTTGGTGTCATCCTACTTGCATATGAACACCTCTGTGTTTTTGTCTCCTATTCTGCCTCCACAGAGATTTTCCTTTTCCAGATTTAGCTAGCATGCATTATTTATCCGTTGGAAAAGTTTTTCGACCACTTCTTCTATTGATTTACTGAACAAGTTCTACTTCTCTAAAACAGTCTATGTGAATTAATTTGCCAGTTTAAGTCACTATGCTGATTACATGCTAAAATTCCCCATACACAATGGTGTATACATTATATTTTTTTCCTATTGGCTAAACAGTTGAGTTTAATGCTAAAAATAAAAATACATAATCCTAACACTATTTACAAAGCCAAAAATCAGCAGGCTGATGTCCTTGGAGAAAGGATTTCAGGCCTTATAGAGATCTCCATCACGAGGCCCATGTTGGGGATGAACCCAGTGGAGATGGTTCAGTGGAGATAATGTATTATTTTTTCCTTAGTTTTGTAACTAGGTAACAAAATGCAGTCTTTGCCCCGTGTTTTATTGCTTTTACTATGAGCAAAAAAAGTGCTTTAAATTAGAAAATCTGAAAGCTTCCCAGTAACAGAGTAAGGGAAGTCAAACTGAAGGTCACTTCTAACTGCAGCAAAAGGAAGTATAAATATTTTCTATAAAAATGGCAGAGTCTTTACGCTCTATTCTGCTTTATATACAGCACATTTTGGAGCAGAGATTGCAGAACATTATATTTTTTGAATGTATATTTTATTTTTGCTATAGATGTGAGTGAGAAGGTGGGTAGGAGTTGTGTGGGAGGGGAAATGATAGGAACTGGGTGGAAAGAGAAGTGTCTAAACTGTTTGTGAGGGAAAGCAAACACCTCCTCACAAAAATGATAGCATGACAATGCACTAACACAAGAGAAAATCTGATCAGTGTAAGAAATCACCCTCCCTCTACATGGGAGAGTCTTGTACAAAAAGACTAGGGGCAAGAGAGAACTGAGATGTTCATATACCGGTGTTGCATAATATGCTAGATCAAGAGGAAAGTGATACAGAATTTGATAATTAATACCCAATTCAGGTTAGGCAATAGGAAAAATGGAAGCAATGACTTATTTTAAGTACCACCTGTTCTCCCATAGTGCAACCTGTTCTTCTCTCTCTTCTGTCCTCACTGCAGCGTTACGCTATTATTTTCTCGGGGTAGATGATGGATGTGTTGCTCTAGGCTTGTTCTAGACTCCTGCACCAAGTTCCCCAGTTCTCAGAGCAAACACACTTTGTCTCTTGGTGCTACTTCTGAGCCACACTTCATCTAGCTATTGCAAACCATAAGACACTAAAGCATTCCTTCAGGAGAACTAAATAAAACTGATACTGTTTTTATTGTCCATGATTTTATTGAACTTCACTCTGTGCTCAAGTAAGAGGAAGAATCCAACATCTATTCTGAAAGCAAACA
This sequence comes from Nothocercus julius, assembly GCA_013398735.1. Classification (NCBI taxonomy): domain Eukaryota; kingdom Metazoa; phylum Chordata; class Aves; order Tinamiformes; family Tinamidae; genus Nothocercus; species Nothocercus julius. Next base: position 4,542,595 of record VZSV01000042.1, read on the forward strand.
CACATGAAAGGTGAGATTCAGTGTGTGTTCAAGACTCCCAAATATGGAGATTCCCTTGCTTTCAAGGTTCAGCTATGATTCATTTTGTCTTGCTGCACAAAAGTATTTTGAGTATCTCTCTGTTTTCTGAGCTAGGTTTTTAACATTTTCAGCCAAATACACATAAAAATACGGCCATCCCTGTTATTCCTAAGGTTTTGCTTAGTTTCCAGAGGCAGATCTCTGTCACTGCGATCCTGCGATGCCATCTGGTGGCATTTGGGAAAAATAAACTGGAATTTCAGGCCTTGTCCAGGTGGTCAAAGCTAAGTCAAGGTTTCCACAGGAGCCCTGGTGGGCTGTATGCTTGGGCTCCTCCCCATCGTAGAACCCACAGAATAAGTCTCAGTATCTTTACTGCTCTGTATGTAAGGCAACATGTTAGCTTCTACCCAGGCTTGCAATAATTTGTAACACACCTGAGCACTGACCCTTGGGGCCTCTAAGTCTCATAGGTGCTGTTACTTATTCCGTAAACAAGGCATGAGCACTCTATATTCAGCTTTCCTTGCTTTCTTGAACTAAAGGAATGGCACTGGGATGGTGAATTCTGCTCTTTGTAGGTGAAAACACACTCCTCTCAGCCAGGACATTAAAAATGGAATTAAGAATGGGAATTAAGAATGTGCCATGATCGTCTTCTTCCACATAGGAGACTGAAGCTTAGGAATGTAAGATACCTTGCCCTGATGGGCTATAGAGAAATCAGAAATTAAATTCAGATCTCCAAAGCTGAAATCACTTACTACATTTCCTGTTGAAAAGAAACGTGAGCAGTCCTAAGTTAATTAGAAATACCAGCTTTGAGGGCACTATTTGATCTTGGTAAATCAGATTTGCCATATTTCAAGAAGCAAACAGAAAAACCATTTCACTAAGGACATAAATGTTTCTGACGGATGAAACAAGAAGGAATAAATGGAAAGAAGCAGACCTACTCTGTGGAGCCCTTATAAAATTAAGGTATCTGGGACCCTTCACCAGACACTTATCTGAGATTAATCAGCTCTAACACTAGTCTGTGCATGAAATTCGTTTTGTTTGAATATGGAAAATGGAGTCATAATGGTTATCTGTGACTAAATGAGCACTGCCTGACTTGGTGATTGCCTGAGGATATGCATGAAGTCTAATTTAATAATAATTTCCATCCCACTCTGCTCAATGAACAAATAAGCTTCTTTTGCTTGACAAGTAAATGCTGCAGCTACACTGGCAGGTTTAATTAGACCTTATGGAAAACATTGTTGTGAAAGAGACAAAAAACAGAGTTCAAAATTCAAGTGCAGCAGCTCTCCACAGTGCTATTTATGGTCACTTAGAAATAAAGGAAAAATGAAAATGGATTTTTTTTTTTGTTCCTCATCTACAGATCTCTGAGAACAATGTACTATGAAAGGGTTTGATCTCATAGTTGTCTTCCAATCAGCCTTCTCTTGAGGCCATCTAGTCAAGCAAAAAACAAATTGCATAAATGCCTTGAAGAAACTTCCATTTCTATTTTTCAGGTTTCTTGTCTGTGTTCTTCCTGCCACAAACATTTGCCTGCCTTTGTGTTGATCACCATGAAGGAGTCTGTCTATCTGGATGGCTATTTATGTAGTTTTCTGTGAACTTCCTACTTAGGCTTATCTTGAAGGCACTTAAACATCTCTTACTTGCTCTTTCTCACTTTTCCCACTATATTTGCAAGGGGAAAGTGTAGATAAAATATATCACTACAGTCCTCACGACTTCAGGTTACTGCCTTCCTTTGGTGCTAATTTGCCAGATGTTCCATTTGCCACGGAGAAGCAGCAGTCAACTTTATATGACAAAGCTTCGAAAGATATGGGAGGCAAATTCCCTTTCCATACAACAGGCCAGTAGCCAAGACAGCCATAACAAATGTAGGACAACCTGATTCAGCATGCTCCTGAAGGAATGCGAGGGTTTATTGTGCCACAGAACCATGCCACCCCCTGCCCAGGCTACAACCATCTCCTTCCCCTGCTGTACAGCAAAGGGCAGTGGCGCTGTGCGATTCACAGGGACATAACTCTAGAGTGTGACATGCCAGCCTCGTGGGCAGCACATTCATCTGAAACGAGTAATTCCTGGGTCTCAGTTCTTTGACTTTGGGCTGTTGATGTACTCTACAGGAAGCAGTCACAGCTATATCATTCTGGTATAATTTCCTTCTTTTTCTGTAAGGTGGCATCACGTGAAACGACACTTAACTACTTTTTCAAGAAAGTCATTCTAAAATCTTTTACATTCAAGTTGTTCAGGTCAGATGTTCAATTACTTGACACAGCCGAAAACATGAACCCTCTGTTCTTGAACTGCATGCTAGCAGTATATACATGAAAGGAAAATTAAAATGACAATTCTGAAACCAAGTATGCAAAATATAACCCCAGGCTACATTGCCTTTTTATTATCTAACATCTGAAAATGAATTTCAGTGTGATCAGCAAATTCATTAGAGGAGCAGAGATAATTAACCTAATCTAATGAATCTTTTACTTGTATCAGACCACTTGCTAAGAGGTTTGGTACCCACTAGGTGGCACCCACAGTCTGGATGAATTTTGCCTACCACTTTCTCGTCAAAGATAAAACTGAGAAGTATCTTTGGACTCAGTGGTGCCTTTGGGGGCAAAATCTAAATGGATAATGGGCTGGATTGGGAGGTGCTGAGGTCCGCACAGCTGCTGACCTCTTCTTTGGGTTGTTGCCATAGTGCAGGTACTACCAAGCAAAGGAGAATCTAATTCTGAGGTAAGTACAGATAACACCATTAACAACTGCATAAAAAGCAAGAAAAAGCAACTGTATGAAAAATAAGAGCAAACAAATAAAATATTCAGGGGTGAACTCTTGCCAGTTTGGATTTAACTAACAAATGGATCAGCATTTTAAGCAAGAAATAGCAGAGTATGGAAGCCAAGAAGGCTGTAGGAAGCCTTCTTTGCTTGTCCCATGCAATATAGACAGAGAACAAGAAAAAGTAATTGGCTGGTGAAACCAAAGGCAGATACTTACAGATAAAATTTGATCTCCTCTCTGTAGTTCTCCGCTGAGATCAGCAGGCCCGCCTGCTAGGATGAAAGACACGAAAATGCCTTCCCCATCTTCGCCGCCCACAATGTTAAAACCAAGTCCTGTGGAGCCCTTGTGCAGGATGATTTTTCGAGGCTCTCTGTATAGAAACAAAATGATAATGTTTACCCATTCAAAACTTTGAGTATGCATCTCTTAAGACATCTTCAGCATACCAGTAAATGTAAATAAAGACCCAGTGGGTATTCTACTACCTAAGGAATCACTTAAAAAAGCATATAGGTATATTATTTGGAGACCAGAGAAAGTAGGAATTAACCAGGAGCTGTTTTCTTAACTCATGGGTGAATCCAAACTTCTCTGTGAATTCCTTTCAACTGCAGCAGGCTTCGCTTAGTTAAATAGTGAATTTCTTTAAATAAATAAATTATAACCTTGAAGATATTTTATAATCTTGTTTGTAGTGATACTGTATACACAAATGCAATCCATCTTGACACAACACCTTTTTTGCTTTTGAGAGTTAGTCTTGCTTTTTAAACAAATAAATGAACAAAGAAGTTCAAAAAATCTAGGCAAGGAAATAGCAAGCATGTTCAATCAAAGATTTGGAGCAAATAACATTTATATGATCAATACAGAAGAAACTCATGCAAAGGTCTCATTTGACATCATCAGGAACTCGCACTTGTAAAGGCACGTAACAGTGTTATGGCTGAGCCAAGATTAAGGATGTTTGCTTATTTTTACCATTTTTAAAAGTTCTTCATAATGATGGAAATCAATAAATAATAACTCTTACACAGCACTTTCCACTTTGTAGATTGAAAGTACGTCCCAAAGGAAGTAAAGTTCAAAATGTGCATTTTACTGATGGGAAAGCAGACAGAGGAGATGACTCTCCTAGCAATCAAGATAGTGTAATTGAGACAGTGTCCCAGGAATCTGATTTCCAGTCTTTACTATATGCCTGAGGCCTCAGACCTGCCTCTCTGCTGCATACAGGAGCACAGACAAGCGTATATACAAACACACATCATTTACATGTACTTACCTAATTTCAAATCCCTCTAATAAATTTACTTTCCAGAAAAAGAGTGCACAGGCTGTTATATGAATATGTGAAAAACTTAGGCCCAGTCCTGCAAATGTTCACAGGCATGTAGACATAACTCATCTGTGATTTCTCACAGAAACATAGAATCTTCCTAGAATTCTTATTTCTTCCAAATAGTGATTATAAACAAAAGGAAAAGCATAAGCAAACACACACACAAAAGCTCCCAAGAAACATATTCCAGAATGTATTAGTATTTACTATGCACCAGATAATGGTTTTACACATATAATGGTTCTATATAATAGGAATGGTATTTCCAGTCTTTCCTTCCTTCCTTCCTTCCTTCCTTCCTTCCTTCCTTCCTTCCTTCCGTAAGAGGGCGAAGTGATGCACCAAGGTATGTTCTTTTTGATGTGTGTAAAGTTTTATGGTTGTATAAATGGAAACTTAGTCTTTATAGAATAATTTCAAAATCAGTGGGAATTTGTTCAGCTTTGCCCAGAACTAATGCTCATGTAATATCTCTAGCTCGATCATGATCTTTAGTTAACATCTCTGTTTGCTGATACTTAAGGTTGCTATTTTCGAAGGAAACAAATTAAAGAATATTGTCTGATAGTGTTTTAAAAAGGAGATTGCAAGCCTTACTGAAAGTGTTAGTCCTACTCCATATGGTACTCCATCTTATAACATTTTCTTAACTTTATATGGCCATAACAACATTAAAAAATACATCTCTGAAAAAAAAAGAGTTGTAATCGTATCAGATATATTTGTATATTTTTGAAGTATTCTTTTTTTCTCTTTTAGATCATTGCAATTGATTTGCCTTCTAGTACAATTTAGCACCTCCTTAGGTATGTGCAGATTAGGTATAATGTAATCCAGAAGTAAGAAGTCTACATAGACTTGTAATTAGGAAGGGTGGCCTAAGGGTTGGGACAGAATAAGGACAATGAACTGGAGGAGCAGGTTCCTTCCCCGGCTTAGCCCATGAGCTGCTGAGTGATCTTGGCAAGTCACTCATTTCCTTCAGCCTCAGTTTCCTCTAAATGATATGGTGATGCTTGCCTTTTTTTGAGTCCTACAGATCAAAAATGCTTTGCAAGAGCCGAGCTACTACCATTATTATTGACTGGGCTGTTGAGGAAAAAGAAGCAGTGAAGTCAAACAAATATATCTGCCTTCTCTGCTGGTGGGTAATCAGAACAGTTCGTGTTAAAACTGAGATTGAATATTTCCATATATGACAGGCAGCTTAACAGTGAAAGCCGGTGATTTCTCCAGTCGGTGTTATGGGCAAAACTAGGTCAATACAACTGGGTATCTGCTGAACACTCAGCTGTAGAGCTCGACAAAAAGTTGGCCCAGTTATTAAACCCTGTGTCTGATCAAGTCAGCAGATATCCGCCTGAAACGCTGTCAGCACTGTTTTGTAATTTTGGCTGTTTGACAGCAAAACTCACATTTTGTTCTTGGATGATTATGTCCAGAGGAAGCTCAAACAATAACGGGGACGTGGCAGAAGCTGTGATTAGAACACAACTGTTTTTGGCTCTCGGTCTTGAGCTTAATCAGGTCAATTTGGCCACATCTGAAATTTGGCCGTACAGAGAGACTGACCAGTGGTGCCAAATGTTCAGTTTTGTTTAATTTCTGAGAGTCTTTTGGAAGCTAAATGGGATCCAACAATGCGCAAGTGCTATTGTCCTGATGATATAAATAACCTTTGGCAATGATTATATTGCAAAAACTACAGAAAATAGGAAGTATATGCCAGTTCACCTATATCTATATAATAAAAATAGTTCATGCCTGCATACCGCATTTAGCCTGAAAATGAGCTAGTGATGATGATAAAACTTTGCATCATGCTATGAAGTTGAAGTAGGAAGAAAGTTTCCTACTTTAACAAACTATCAACCAGCAGCTGACTCCATGGTCTCTTTTGAGTGTTGTAGAAACTTGAACGTAAAGAAAAAATCTATGATAAGGCAAAAGATGAGTATGTGACATATTTATTCATCTGGCATATAAATTTATAGTCATCTTTTACGTTTCCTTTGAGACAATAGGTGGCACTCTACAGCTACTAAAAAGGAACAGTTTTACTGAAGGGAAGTCCCTGCCTCCAGCTTTAACCCGTGGCCACATTTACAATTTCTCCTGCGATAAGCATGGGTGAAGGTGAGTTTCTAGGTGCTAACAAAGCGCAGCAGCACTTTAATTTGGTGTGTGCATATTTTATACCCTCCTGCAGCTCTGTAGCAAACACAAGCAGAGAAGCACAGCAGGAGAAATCAAGCAGAAGTTAGTAAAGAGAGCAAGGTGAAAATACTTCTGCGCTGACAGAAGGCAGCAGAAGATAAAAAATACAAAAGCAAAACAAACAACAAAAAAAAAAGCAAAAAAGCAATAAAAAGAAGGAGCAGGATAAAAGGCAGAGAGTGTAAGAATAACAGGAAAGGAATAAACAATAAAAATGTGGAGAAAGAGGAAGGAAAGATTCACTGCAGAAATCACAAACAGAAGCAAAGCCGCACACAAAGTGCTGCAATCCAACACTATTATCCAAGCCTGGAAATCAATGGGAGAATCAAGTTGGATGGACTTGGTTGCTTGCTGCAGGGAATGCATCCAACCTCTTTCCTGTAAAGCACATTATAAATCACAGGCCTGATGTAAGAGCAAAGTATTAGCTAATTAATATTTGAAAGCAATTAGTAGTAACAAACTCAGGTGGGTAAGACTTCAATACTTAGGAATTTTTCTTTTTTTTCATAAAAAAGATGTGATTAATCTTTTTTTTTGCTTATGTTTGTTTTATGCTTGTATTGAGTATTTGTTTTGATAGTTTTAACAATAAGAAAATGACATGATAAAGATATGAATATCCCTGCCACTTTCTATAGGTTGTGAATCCACAGTAGTTGAAGATTTAATTTCAGAGAATATAAACTAGTTTGATAAATGATGGGGCACAGCTTTATGCAAACAATTCTTATAATAGCTAACTGAAAGGAAATACATTTCTAATTTGCCTTTTTCATGCTGCTGGCTATGTAAAAGAATATAGTTACCTTTATTATTCATCTCACTGTGACATATCTCTATTTTAGTTGCATTATATATAAAATCAGGGTGCTGAAACTATTTTGTGCCTTTTGGCACTTCCAGAAAAATCCTAAGACCACCAAGCACTTTTAACATCATGGTAGACCCTATATATTTCCTCAGGTTGAGACACTGAGTGAGGAACCTCAAATTAGTGGAAACTTACAAATGTGGCTTTGATCTTGCTTCATCTGCAGGCTTTTTTTTCCCCAAAAAGTGCTTTTTGCTTCATAAGGATGTTGAAACAATACATCCATTACTGCACATGATGGTCTAGTATTGTAGCAATTAATGCACCTCATATAAAGCCCATCAGGATAGTTATTTCTCATGCTGCTTGTGTCCCAGCAGCACTCGGAGTCCCCCAGTAAGGCCACTCACCCCCTTTGCTATCCCCCTGTACTGCAATACAAAGCTTCCAACTACTAAAGCAGCAAATAGCAGATGGAAAAAATAGAAACAGACTGAAATTAATTTCATCAGTTATGGCCAAGCATTAGCAGCAGAACAAGGGAAAAATGCTAAATCTCATGGCTCCAAGGACCTTTATCCAGTACTGGAAGATGAGCATTGAGCTGAGCCTTCTCAGTCAAGGGGCTAATGTGGCCATTTTCAATACAGCACTTCCAATTCTCCTCTAGCACTTCAGCACATTTTAATAAATCACTTTGCATGTTTATTTTGGATAGCTAAAGGGCACCAGCACTGCATGGACTTGAAAAAGGCAATTCAGATAGAGACAGCTTTCTTCTCTTAAGAAGATTCTGCTTAATTGCATCGAAGGGAGGAAGCTAGGATGAACAGAGAATGTGCCCTTGCATAAGATGTTTTAAAATATGATTAATCACACAAGGCAAAATTTGAAATATGAAATAGCTGAAGGCTTGGCACTGAGTACACACATGCCCATATTTAAAAGACATCAGCTGCAAACCTGTCTGTTCCTCCAAGCCCCTGACTTTAAGAGGAAAGGCTTAAAATTTTACGCATTCCATGGCACCTGACTTTACCTGTCTGATCCTTTACCTGTGCCTTTAACTATTGTTTTTTTTCAGCTATGATTGAAAATAACAAAATTAAGGAAACGTTCCTCTTACCTATTGCTGTCACATTGAGCATCACAGCCCAGAAAAGGAACTTTGACCTTCTCAAATACTGACAATGATTTGGGCAGGTGCAGCGTGTTCATTTTCATCACAACCTGTAATTGCTCTATAAGCTGCTATTTCATTTTACTAAATATTCTCTTTTTAATGTACAAGCAGCTAAAGCAGTCAGACCTTTATAAGATATTCATTTATTATATCACATAGCATAACATAATTTTGCTTAGTACAGTTATCCTTTCTGCTTGAAAGGAGTATTTTTCTTGGCCATTTGACTACAGCTTCCTTGGCATTTCTTGTTGATTGATTGTTGGTGTTAGCTGTAGAAGCAATACTTTATCCTAACTTTAAGGCTGACTACATTTTTTATGCAGTTATTCTCCAAACATCATGTCTGACTTGTCACAAACTTTGAAGTACATTTAATACAGCGGAACCTACTGGGAGCCAGGCTTCAACCTGAGTGATATATGCATGAGTGCACTGGCTTATACATGCTCAACTTTGTTTGTTTTGTGGGAACCCCTCTGGACTTCGACAGTCCTTCATTTTGTCCTTTGTAGAGAAATTAAAGGCTGCACATCAGGCAATATTTTCTGCTTGCAGCCAGCATGATGGAACCGGCATACAGGACTAATTTCTTTTTTGAAAAGTGAAACTGGTCTGTGTTTTTACCTTGATGCCTGACATTCATCTTAAACGCATAGGAGTGAGTCTCCCAGATTTGAGAAATCTGAGTGAGCTCGACAGTGGCAACACTGGACAGCTCACAGTCTCTGTGACTTTGAAGAGACATGATTATCCCAGTACAGTCATTCATTTACAGTTTCTCTCACATAACCATGTGTCTCTCCACAGTCTAGAAGGTGCATTATTTATTTGCTAATAATCCACAGTAAGTCTTGAAATCTGCATCTCTGTTCCACCTGCTGTACCAACACAGCAACTCTATACTGGGAAGGTTGCTTTACACCCCACTGCCAAAAGACCTATTAGTTATACACCAAACCCACTTTTTTATAATGCTTTTCAGGAGTTGTTGGCTCTATTTACCATGAATGATCCAGCTTTTGAGATTGTAAGCAAAGCTTGATGAAATGGAAATGGTCATAGGCAAGTCAAATCACACTGTCAGGGGACAGGAACAATTCAGAGGCCAAGAGAATATCTAAAAATAGCAGGACCTCTAAGCGATGTTTGGAAATATCAATACACAGTCCTTCAGTAGCAAGCACCCAGGATTACTTTATATATAGGATACTTTGGAAACCCAAAGCAGCCTGAAATGTCTTTCCTGTTCAGAATAAAAATTCTTACCCTCGGTCATGATTCAAATGTTGTTTATTTATATATCAATATTTATATATATATATATGAGACAGTCATATTGAGAAATATTTTTTTAAATTTCCATCGAAACATTCATAAAATAAGTTGAAACCCCCATTTTTAAGCAGCTCAGCAGAAAAGATGACTGGTATAAATGGTAGTGTGTAAGATACATTTTAGTCCAAGGGTCTACTGAAGAAAGAATAGCTATTACAAGACTACTAAAATTATAGGTTTGTCAGAGAGCACACCAGGATTTCCAAATAAGAAGTTTTCATTTTTATCCAGTATTTTCCCTGTTTTATATTTTTACAGCTAAAATAATTCATTAAAATCATTCAAAAAAAAAAAAAAAAAGAGATTAACAATGTTTTCCAAGGCAAAGAGTCTAGTTTTCCCGTTTTTAAACTATGTAAATAAAACGTTAGGAAAATCACCAATGAAATTGGGCTAACCTTAGAAAATACTTCAGTGAACACTGACAGCAAACACCTGTGAAGTTCATGCTTTTATATGTATGGTAAATCTTTTCACCTCATGTGCTGTTATTGAACTGTGAAGGATATATGGCTTGAATATATAGTAAGCTTAAGCTGTCAAGACATCTTGATTTTTATTTTTACTTTGCTACCTATTTTTTGCTATGTGTAAACTCCATAAAAGCATGCCTTAAAAATAAGAATTGGTTTTAGGTGTGATGTCATTACCTAGGTTTAAAAATCTGTTTTGGCTCATTTTTCATGTATTCAACATGGTGGAAAGGAATAAGTGCCTGTGAATACACTTCTACATATATTCTACCTGTATGAAACTGCCCAGTTTCAGTTCTACTTCTACATATTCCAGTTATTCTGTTTCAGAATAACTACTTAAATCCACACAGCCGCATATAGTCACAAGCAGGCCACATATCTAGGCATGTGCCAGAAAGCCTCTTAAGTAAAGCAGTCACAAAGCGCATCTCAAAAGCAGTTTAGGAATCACTTGAATAGAGGGCTGATGGAAACCCAGTTCCTAAAGGAGAGCAATAACAAATTTTATTAACTATAAACATATTTAGCAGCACGGACTTCACCAAAACACTAGTGTGAATTGAGCATTGCTATAATGAAATATTTAGGACTGAGCTGATTGCTTGTATTTGCTCAGCAATGTAACATACTAACAGATCCACTTTCCTATGTGAAATGAAACATGACTCAGTTTAAGTTGATTAGTAATAATTACCAGCCACATATTTTTCTATCTTCCAAACAGCAGGAGATCTGCAATATCAATTGCTCTAATGAATCATACATAATATATGCAAGCTGTCTGCATGGCCAGCACAGACTTTGCAATTTATCAAAAAAATTCACGTAGGCAGACTGATTTCAAAATTCTGATAGGAATTGTAATCCACAGGGGTACCTTATGAATTATGGAGTCCAGTAGACCAAGTCAAAGACATCATCATAAAATGTTTTTCCTTAAATCTCCATTTAGTTTTTTTTTTTTTTTTTTTTTTTTGGTGGGGGAAGAAGGGGGGAGTGGAGCAATCACTATTTTAATTGACAAGCTTGCTGTTGTAGCAAGCTTTTATTCTTATTTCTAACATCAATTTATTTGTCAGTTGACCTGAGGAAAGGGCAGGAGGAGGTAATAGGTACATGTCTCTCTGATGTCCCTCTGTGAGAGGAGAGAGAAAAGAAAAGTTCAAGCTGAGGTTGGTTGAGCACTGCGACAAGTTGCCCAGGGCTTGTGCAGCCTCCACCTTTGGGTGGTAGTTGCAGCTCCACTGGACAAGACCCTGAGCAATGAGATCTAACTCAGAAACGGTCTCTGCTTTGATCAAGGAGGGTGGATGAAGAGATGCAGGGGAAGAGAGGACTGTGCAGAACTTCAGGCTTCATTTATAGAATCACCTCCCAGAAGGGAGCTCTGAAGCTGCACAGGCTTTTCATGTCATAACTTCATTATTCTATCTTGTTTCCAGTGAAAAATTAATACAGTAGTTCCCATATGTTTTAAAGAGAATAATTTCTAAATCTGTTTTTCAATTGCTTAAAACTGTTTTGTTTTCACAGTCGTAAGAAAAATATCTCGGATTTCAGTTAGGAGTGGATTTTTTTTACACATATCTATCATTTTACTTTCTGACTGCACCACAATAAAGATGTAACATGAACACATAATACAAAAAGCACATAAACAAAATACAGGCCAGATGACATCTTTCCTGTGTGGAAAATTTAGATTCCTACTTTTATCACAGCAAATAAAGACTTTAAAATAAGATCTGAGGGTAGCTGATGACAAGATATTACGCAAGCCTACAAAATAATCAAAAATTTCCACATTTTTTTCCAAGTTTACATGCACTGATTTAGGATGCCTCACCAAATAATGTCCTCTGCCTTCAGGCAAAGCTCTGGTGAATCTTTTTCAACAGAAAGTTATTTGGAGCCCTATTTTATTAGTAAATTCAAACCATGAATTGATTTGTGTACATTTGATATGAAAGGCAGAGATGTTAAAGAACTGGGGCAGGTTGTTTCAGGGCCTTGAACAGTCTAACACAGCTCAGTTTTGAAAGCATAATAAAAAAGGCTAGGGATCGCTTGCTTATTGGGTCATTTGTACCTGAAAAAAAAAAAAAAAAAGGCGGATAATTTGATTCAATGTTAAATAATGTGAAATATGAGTTTTTCTGATATCATAAAGATGCAAGACTGTCAACTACAGTCATGAATAACTCACATTTGACCAAAATAATTTTGTTAATGTGGTGTCAGCTAAGTAATCCAATCTATGCTTATGCAATTAATTCATGTATAGTCATTATTTATATATATATAAATATATACACATACACAGACTAGCATGGGATTATTATTCTTTGTCAGTATGTCTACTTTAGTTTTTGGATACTGCTAGCTTTGTCAAAAGGAGCTCGTGCAAATATTAAGACAAGAGAGTAAGCCTTTGGGGATTTTCATGATTAGTGAGAATTGTTTTACAGCTAACACATGTAAATATTAACTCCAGCTAAGTGAGGAGAACTGAAGTAGCAGTAAGCAGCACAAACCCACGACACATGTTCTTGGCTCCATGAAGGCCAAACCTTCCGCTATAGATATCTCAAGAGAACTAACAGCGATTTGAACACGCTTATGTTTACCTGAACGTCTCACAGATTTAATCCTTGTAGCATGTGATAATACATGTCATTAGCTTGTGTGTCTACGTGAATAATTCATTTTTGGCTTAGTGTTATCTGAGAACTCTACAGGCAGCTTCGACAGAGAATCATCTTACCCTTCCACAGAAATGGTCCTCTGTAAGCTCACCGTGGGTGGACGCGTTGCCGTGCTGTGCTGGGAATGACTGTAGGGCCAAGGAAGAACAGAGAGAAGTATTTGTTAAAGGAATAGGAATTTCTCTTGCTCTTATTGTCTCTATCAATTTAGCTAACACCAAAACAGAAATAACACTTTATGTGTCTCTAATGTATTTTGACTTTGGTCATGCTGGTCTATTCAAAAAAAGGTTCAACCCAGTGATCTGTTGTTTAATAACAGGTCTCATTCCTCATTAAAAACAGACAAGGAGGAGAAAAATTTGCTAAGTACTGAGGTAACTCAGAATGTCATTGTTATTCTGAAAAATGCACTAATCATAAAATACAAAACTGATTTGAGAGTGAAAAGTATAACAGTGAAACATGATTTGCTGAATCTACTTCTTAGTGTTTGCCAGACAGAATGCTTAGTGGAGTACGCATGTTATTTATAATTGCACCACAGTATAACTCTGAATTGTATAAATTTCAATCAACATTCACTATGCCTATTATTTCTATGAGATTTTAGATAGCTTGAGTTGTTCCACATAAAATTTTATCAACCTAAGGCACAACATTTAGAAAGAGCATGACATTTTCTAAGGGAAAAATAGCCTTTGTGAGAATTACATTAACAGCAGAAAAATCATTTTGATTTTAAAACCTGAGGTCTAATCGCTTAACATCTTCTTTTGCATGCTGTGTTGTCATGATTCAAAAACCTCAAAAATTGTTATTATCTTACATAAAGCCAGTATATTATGCAGTATACATTAAATTCGTATTGTACTATGACCTATAGAGCATTATTGACTACCTGTACGGAAACAGAAATTCATAGTAACACAATTGGAATTGTCAAAATGAAAAAGGGGCCAATCTGATCCCTGCATTAGACTCTCAGTCACCTTAACAGCAATGGTACATTTTACTCATGAATTCAACTGACTTTGAGGATTGATACTTAACCCAGGCTTCTTAGTGTGAAACGTAAAGATTATAATCTCTCAGACAGATCACATTGTTTAAAAATATTTTATATAATGGATGAATAAAGACTGAGATTTTTGACAACTTATGATTCATGAGGGCTTTATAAAAGAACTGATGTTTGACGCTGCACATTCTTTGAGATGGAACAAACTACCTCTCAGCTCAAATGCTGATCGAGACCTAAAGCAGGTACTGTTTGCACTCATGAGTTGACTCTTGCTTTTCAGTTTTCATTGGACAGCATTTTTATAAATACAAACTATTATTCTTTAAACATACCATTACTATTTGTCAAAAACTCTAACTATAAATAACTCACTAAGCAATATCATTGTTGGAAAGTAAAACTGGAATGAGAGCAAACATTTTCAGATATGATTAGGAGCAGCAGGTTCCTTGATTGTGGGTGCCCAGTCTAAAACGCTTCCAGACTACTTTGACTACTTTGCCAAAATTCATCCATTTTAGAAAATGAGACGCATAAAATCTCATTGGAGGAGCAGGGTACCCAGAGCTCTCAATCACTCTCTGCAGTTATGTGAATATTCACACCATGTCATCACTCCTTCTGGGCACAGCGGCTGTTATGGCTGAGGTAGGAAGCAGCCACACCAAATTAACCAAAGCGTTATCCAGAACTGGCAGAATGCAAGAACATTCAGAGGGAAAAGCAGATCCATGTAAAAAAACAAAATCCTCAGCTCATTTCAATATTGTGGAGAAACAAATCAACTAAGAAGTCAGTACTGCTTACTATCAGATACTTCATTTCAGTATGCTGCAGAAATTATCAAGCATGCAGCACTACATGTCAACAGTATCCCTCACTGGAATTCCTACCTAATTATGTAGAACGACACAAGGAATCTTATATCTTACTCTTTCTAAATAAGGAGCTCAAGTATTGGCAATATTCCTCTCCTTAGACACTCCTTTCAAACACTAGATATTTGTGGTGTACAGTTCGGGTGAAGCCTCAGTCTCTTTTTTTTTTTTTTTTCAAAAATAATTCTTAATTAGTGTTTCTAAGTCTCTTTTTTGAGGGGGTCCTTTATCAAATGTGATGCTCAGCACAAGTTCATGCCTTCTAAAACATTGCCATGGACATTGCCAGCTGAAAATTAAAACACAATTTACAGAATCACAGGTGCTCTGGCACCCTCACAGGAAGGAAGTTCTTCCTCATATGGAGATGAAAGCAATATACTAAACTGCTTGACAGAAATGGCTATTCAATGAGAGACAGCAACCACATTTTGTTGTTGTTCCTAACTCACTGATTTTAAAAGATAAAGCTCCTGATGACTTCTTTGATTTCTGAAAAAGTGGTGGAACCAGCAGAAATAGTTTACATACTTGTGCATGTGCCAAAGCTCATGTACTACACACCTTGCAGTACAGAAGAAATATCTAACGAGTGACTGCCACCAGCATTTGCCATGAGTGCTTACACATTCACACAATCATATTAAGAGATGTAGATAAGTTTATTTTTCAACTCACAGATCGAAGTATTCAAAGTTTGCCATTTAGGCCTATAAAAATGCTTACCCTTTCTCTTAAATGCTATAGAATTAACTTCTTGATAGCTTTAATAATATACTCATATATAATCAATATATTACTTGCAGCCACCCAATTTGAGTTTTCCTGGAAGAAATGAATTTCACAAACTCTTACTTCTGCAACCTATTACAGTTTATATTTAATTCCATTTAATTTTAGTTCACTGAAGCAATAAGAATAAACTATTTGTGTAAGACAGCTTATATGAGTGAAGGAACAAAGGATGTGATTCTAAATACAAAGATAATGGGCAAAATAGTAAAGAGCTCATCTCTTTTTTAATGTGTTTTCATTGTTGTTCTTTGCTTTAAACCTGTTTCTGAGGCAAGACCTGCTGTTTCATGTCTTTGCATAAAACTAACAACAGGTAGAGCAGCCTGGTGTCAATACATTTTTCAAACTATTATTATGAAAAAAAAAAGTCAATGATATTATACTAACAATTGGCATTGCAGCCTGTCTCCTTGATTTTAATTCTGTTTGAGGCTAAGGATGCTTTAAACGCATTTCAGCTGCGTGGGTGATGCTGAAACTGGAGGTAGCATCATTAACCCTTCTTCCCTCTTTAAGGCACTAATACGTTTCCCTCGCAACCCGTGCAGCACCTTCTTCCATTCACCAGTACGTGACATACCAGCGACACCACCACCACCTGTGGTGAAAAAATCACATTAGGGAAGTGTTTATTGCATTTTAAATTTATGTAATGCAATCTGGCAGCTAAAAAGAAGGTGGAACCAGCATTACGGGATCAGGCAGTTTGCTGCACGACACTGATCAGAGTTCATCTACTGAAGGTGGAAGAAAGATCTTCCTACAACCCCTAAAATTGCACACAGGATACTAAAAAAGTCATCATTTTCATCTTCTAAGTCCACCTCCTACCAACAAGAGTTATTCTCCATTTACCAGAACCCTGATTTCTCTCTTTCCAGTATATCTTTGCGTTGATGAGACAAAACTGAATGCTTAAAACAAGAGTTTTCTTGTTTTCTTGCAAAAGTTTTGCCTCTTTTACTTCTTTCTAAATGTCTTTGTTTCCTAAAGCAGCTATTTCAACTATTGACAAACAGTTTTCTTGAGGAGAATCTTCTCCTAAAGACTTGGTGCTCTGGCTCTTTCTCCAGACTGGATAGAGACACCAAAGAACACTGGGGTCTAACAGTGCTCCTGAGTTCCTAACTCTGAAGCTGTCACCCAGAAGAAAAGTATATAAACTACTTCTGTCTATCAATACATACCATGACAAAAGAACAATATACAACTAGAGCTAAGGATTATTCTTTATTATTTACAATATTTTTTTTTTTTTTAAAGACAAACAATAAATACAATATCAGAAAAGTTCCTAGGCAGCAGTGATGGAAATGCTAATATTATTTGTTTTCATGATGTATTCTCAGCACGCTGTTTGATATGTCAAAGACTGGAGGGAGCAGAGTGGTTGTTTATAAATACTCTAACCCTTTGCTTTGATGGATGTAACGGTATAAAAAGCAGAGAACTGGGCAGCATGCTTTAATTCCATTAATGTGGAGTTTTAATTCAGTTCAGTGAAGTGAAACTAGCTTTTTCTGATGGTGCCAACAGCTAAACTTCTAACCTAAATGAGATTTTGCTTTCCTATGGGATTAATTAAAAGACCAGAAGAGAGTGCTTTCTCAGTATTAATTTTATCTCAGCTACAAACAGCTTACTAATATCCAGTACTCATAGTCACTGACCCATAATAGAAGCATCAAACTAACCAAACAGCCTCCCATCAGAAGTAAATAGGAAGCTTCAGAGAAAAGAACATTCAATCCTGCTACTTAAAGATCACCCTCAGGCAACAAAGCCACACATGAGATGCAACAGAGTCTTTTTGTGCACAGGCACATCCAGCAGGGATTTTGGAGTGAATTAGCAACCAGATCTCATTTTTATAAAATGGTATCTCAACATATTTTCTACAAATAGTATTGCTAGGCTAGATAGTCTGTGGAAAAAAGAAAAGACATGAAATGAAGGATTTAACACTTCCATTTGAGAGGATCCTTCACTGAGAATCCTTCACTGAGAGGAAGGGCCACATTACCTCTCTGTTCTGGTCCTCTACACTGCTCCCAAACATGTGAAGTCCACAAGGCGGCTCACCTCTTCCTTCCCTCCTTCCTTCCCCAAACAACAACTGAGGAGAGGTGGTTAGCTACATTTCCTAACTTAAAATGCTTGAGTTAGTGCAGCACTAAATTAGCATCAGTGTAGATATACTGCAAGGAGGAACTGTGACTCAGAGGACTGCTTAAGAAATGCAGTGGTTCCTGAAACTTAGCTAGTAACACCCCTCTGCTAGCAGTGCGCCTAAGTCAGCACCTGTGTTCAAAGCGCTGAAACATCCACTGATTTCAAATCTAACTCCTTATAGCTAAGGTAATTGTCAGAGCAGATAATTTTTCAAAGATAAACTTTGAAATATATATAAAAAATTCCTTATCTTAGATGGAATTTTTATCTCAGTCCAAAATATAGTAGTTTGAACATCTGAAGAAGACTGGAACTGTATGGTGGGAGAGGTTATATTGTTGGATAAAATTTTATATGCAGTCTGATATTTACATAGGTAAAACCAGACCAAGAAATATGAAGAAAACAGTACTGAGAAAACTAGACATACTGAATAAAACCTGCAAGAAAAATACTGTGGCAAAATGATCTGGAATTAGGTGTAATGAATGCTTGAAGTGCATGAAACTTGTTTTAATGAGTCAAGCATGGCACATTGTCCTTTTGGGCAATTCTGTTCTGGCCTCCACTGTTAGGTATTAAGTTCCACTTTATGATACTTCTTTTTTCTTTTGCTTAAGTTCCCATCTTTCATTCCACCATTCTTATACATTACTTTCCATGCTCATATCTTCTCCTCATGTTTTAAAGGTATTTGGATTCTTAGAAGTGGGACATCTAAGTCTCCACAACATTCTGCTGTTGAAAAAAACAAACAAACAAACAAACAAACAAACAAAAAAAAACCCAGCAATCTCAAATCTTTCTACTAGCTTCCATTTTTAAAAATTCCTGTTATTTATATATTACTATAATGGATATGAGGAATGATAAAGACTCCACTTGGGAGTTCAGATATTCATGGACGAAGTTAGTTTGAGAATTTATATCACAAGAAGACCAAGGTTTCTTTGTCAAAATATTTGAAAGAAGTGAAAAGCATGAGTAGGGTCAGGATGGAGAAGAAAATACTCCTCCCTACTCTTTGAGAAGATGCTTCTGTAATTCAACAGCACTAAGGCTTTTTCTGCCGTCCTGCTACCCTTGCATGCCATACTTCATTTACTACTTGATACCATTCCTAACTCTCTTTTGGCATTAGCCCTTTCCAAGCATTAAACACTCCAGTGAATAGCAAAGAGTATAAGAGAATTTGAGACAGTTTGATCTCTGTGTGGCAGAACAATAAGAACTCTGGCTAGGTAAAAAGAAAAGAAGTTTTCCAAAAGGAAAATGCACAGTTTCTCCATCGCAAAATAGCTGAAGTAATCATGTTTTCTGTAATAGAATAAAAACAAACACTTACTTTGGGATAGAACATCTATTAAGATTGTCTGGAGACACTAAATAATCAGAACACACTGAAATAACTTAAAGGTAGAATGCCAAAGCTTGTGGCATTATATGGCTGGCTGGAGTCATTTAGTTTCTCACTTGTATTACGTGCATCAGTATTTGCCATGCTTAATTTCAAATGTCATTACTTTTTCTATTAAAAATAGAAAGCAATGCTGTTTGCAGAAAGGCACGTACAATTTCTTTGGGTTTTGACGTGCGTGAACAAGAGCAGGGAAGGTGAGTTAGCAAAGAGAAACTCAGAATCTCTAAGTTCCAATCCTCTCTACTGGCCCACTCTGGTTGCCCTCGCACTCAGCTGGTGTGATTGCATTTACCCTCCACGCCAAGGGAAGGACATCAGGGCTTGCTGCCACCCCAGCAGAGCCGCTGCTGCAGGGCTCTCCTTCAGGGATGACACAGCATGGTGCCCATCAGCTGCTGCATATTCCTAAGGCTGGGAACTGCTTTCCTAATGAAACGTATTTATTACACACAAAGTTTATTGGGTTTCCGTGTGAATAAGAAAACAAGCATCTGTGTCAAAATCCCTTTCCAGTCCATGCCAACATGCAATGACATTAGGAAAGGCTTGAAAAAATGGTTTAAGTTTTAAGGAACTCTGACTCACAAAGATTAGATGGAAATCAAGGAAATCTTAGATGTGCTAGTAAAAACTCATGGAGATACAACAGGAATTCTGAAATACTGTAAACAGGTAAATTGTTCCATACTGACACTAAGAGCCAGCAAGGCTTGAATTTCAGAAAGTGTAATGACAGGAATTTTTAGATTAACCGAATTCTTTTTACCAAGGTTCAATTTCATGGGAGATGTGTTCAAATGAAGGATAATAAAACAAATGGTTAAGCAATCAGATATCAGATAATTATAGGAAGACCTTACATTTTCAGACACTTTTCTGCTACGGTCCTTGGAAGGTCCTCAGAAGTTTCAACTACTGCTTGTAAGAACATTGACAGCTCCTTTCTCCTCAGGAATTAAGAGATCTGATTGCAACTCAGGGGCCAAAATGAGCAAGTTAAAAAGGAAGTTAAAAAGGATTTTAACACAAAAGCCTGCAACAGCAGACTGGCTGTTAGCAAAATGGACAGCAAGCATGTGTGAATGGCTACACTGACATTCTGCAACACTGCATTTTGTGCTTAGGAAGGCAGAGCTTTGCTTTTTCTTCTGCAAGACACCAGTGCACTTCTTTGCACTGAAGATGGGGCTGTCCTATGAGAAGCAACTCGTAGGCCTTTATATCACATCTACTTTTTTTTTTTTTAAGAGTAGGGAAATAGTAGATAAACAATACTAAAGTTGGATCTCAAATAACTGTAGTCTATTCAGCTATTTTGCAGGGTTTCTTACCTATCTTCATCAAAAGAAAAATAAGATGAATTCTTCTCATGGTGCATTTATTGTAATGAATTTTTCTGATTCAAGAGAAAACATATGCATAATGACAATTAATTAAAGTGATTTAAAAGAGCAACAAAAAACTGTCTGATACCTAATCATGGCATGGCATAAACAAATGCTTCCATATCCCGTTATATTCTATATCATTATGCTTGCACAATATAAACAATCTACAGAACTTTAAGTTTTAGTATTGTTTCCGTATAAATTCTTCTGCAGTTTTTAACTTTCTTGTATGCATTGCAATGACCTAAACTATCTTTCAAAGTGAAAGAGCTGCAAAAGGAGTGTATTCAGCTTCCAAACAAGTAGTTCATTAAAACGAAAAGATTGATCACAACAGTAGGAGCATTAAGTTTTCAATACAATGCAATATATATTAGAACAGCACACTTTATACTGTGGTTACTTCTGATACAGTGTTTACGGCACCTGTGTGATACCTTCTGATAATGTAATCTCTCCTCCTCTTTGGATATACATTATCTCTGCGCAAGACAGCTGAGAACATGGGTTGGATATCTAAGGGTTCTTGGTGGTCTAGAGGCGAGAATGTAATCCTACATAAATTGCTATTTAACCTCACTTTCTCTGTCATTCAAACTAGCTCAGCATGCATGTGGGCATGTGCAGTTATATGAAACATAAAACCATAAAATCTGCAAAAATAAGCATACAGGAAAACAGAAGTGGTACCCCAAGAGAAAACAAATAGGGCAGTGAATGATAATTTGGAAATGCAAGAGAAAGAATGTATTGTCAAAATGAAAAATGAGTAGCAAAGCAATTCAACAGCTTAAGGTCTTCTGGTTCTAATCTCTCAT
Source organism: Nothocercus julius (assembly GCA_013398735.1). Taxonomy (NCBI): domain Eukaryota; kingdom Metazoa; phylum Chordata; class Aves; order Tinamiformes; family Tinamidae; genus Nothocercus; species Nothocercus julius. The sequence continues at coordinate 4,564,021 of VZSV01000042.1, forward strand.
ATATAAACCATTATTCAAGTATCTTTTGAATTTATCAGAAGTTTTAAGTATTCAGCATTTCATGGGAAACTTTCAGCTTTTTCACTACCAGGTCTAAGAATGAGGTACACTTTTGAATTAGATACGAGTAGTATTTGCAAAAGCCAATAATCTTTATGAATCTGAGGATATTGAGAGTAGGAGGGTCAGACATAAACATCTCCCATAGTAGAGGCCTGTAGCATTGTCCAAGGACATTAGCAATCCATTTTGCCTGTCTTTCTTTATAGGTTATAGATTAAAGCCAGACAAATGTTGGAACAGATTATTTATATGATCTATTACACAAGTTCTTATACATTTATACTGACTGAAAAAAAAACACCATTTATTTAAAGATGTTCATTAAACTCATGACTTGAAGAGAAATTTGGCTGTTTAGAAAGAACTGTGAAATGGATTCAAAAGATTTTAATCTGTGGTAGCCGTTAAGGTGAATTGTTTAGTCACAAAGCCAGTCAACAAATCAGTTGACTAAAGCTATTTTGAAACTAGTTTTAAAGGATTTGTAACATTAGCAAGCAGACATACATGACTGAGCTGACAAACAGCCAATTTATGGAGCTTCTGGGAATTGATTTAATGTCATTAATACACTTAATAGCATAATCCTCAACCACAGCTTGAATTTTGTTCACTAAACTTTTTAAACATTTCTCCTAGCTTATTTTATAATTATTTACATTTTATAATTATAAGCCTCTCATCAATCAGCCAAATGCAAGTTTCTTGGGTTATTTTAAGCTTACTTGAATATTAAGGGTGAAGCTACCACATTTCTATTATTTTCAGTTTCCACTCTAAATAAACAGCTACAGCTAGAAATAAATCTTGTTCCACTGCTTCCAGGTGTTTCTCCCTGCAAGTACCTTTGTACTTTGGTTCCTCTAAGTTACCTGCCAGAACTGATTGTACTTGATACATGTAGAGAAAAACAAAAACACTGATATCTAAGAGACAACAGGGAAGCTCAAGGAAGCAATGAAGCACCTCAAATTATATTATGTTATATAGTGACTAGTGGATTTATAAAAGCAATTCATCTAGTCTCAACAGGGACTAAAACCAGAATTCCACTGGCATTCAGCACTGTGAAAAGAAATGGCCATGCAAGAAAGCTATTTTTGAAGATGGGCATCCTGTGCTCATCTTTATCCTGTGCGCTTGAGCTGTGCTAGCATGGCATAATTTTGCTCCAGTTGCCCATGCTTTATGTTTATGGATGAAGCAGTTCTATTGAGACCCCTGTAATCAATGGAACACTTCACACATAAAATATACATGACTCAGCTGATACAAAAAAAGAGAAAAGAAAGTGATGGCAGTGTGAGGATAAAGCCCATGTGTTGGATGGTCATCCACTTTTTCAAATCTTGCATGTGCAAGGTTGACAGGAAATTCCATGGCAATAGGCTCTGTGTTCACAATTCCTTTGATAACCTATTTTACTCAAAGCTAAGATTCTTCCAGCTTATCAAAGATATCTACTCTTAAAGCAAAAATGTGTTTCAAAAATCATATTTTCAACCAGTGGAATTATCAAAATATAATTTAGTATATCTATCAAGAAAACCAAGGAGAGTTCTTTCACTCACTGATTCCTTTGTTCTGGGTATAAATCCTTATTTTTGCACGTAAGTTAAATAGAATAGTTCAATTGCTTGGGAAATGAAATGTTAATAATGCTTTACAAATTGTTATTAGGATCTATTTTAACTCACTTTGCTTTTTTGTTACCTAAATAAGGGTCCTGTCCCTTGAAAATACTACTTTGTTCCTGCATATTGGTTACTTGTTTAATCTGACTGTCAATGTTCTCATCCTTATCAAGATTCTAGACTGCACATGTGATATGACTAAGAGAATGAGAATCATTAATTTAATCATTAAAAAAATCCCTGCCTGCTTCAGATGTCTTTTTAAAACTTTACTTTCTACACATTTTCATTGAGGTAATATAAACGCAAAATGCCTGTAAAGGTTTGATATGAAAAATTAACAACCTCCATGTGCACTGCTGAATCTTAAATGTTAAAATTAAGTGCTTGCCTGCATGGTGCAATGACAATGCTTATAAGAGTCGTTACCTAGTGAAACCTGTATGACTTCTGCTCCCAGCAAATCCTGTACTGCCACATTCTGCCACAGATACTACACAAATTCTCCCATTTGCAGCTCTTACTCGCTGTATCCCGAACAGGCTAAGACTCTTGATTACAGCTTGTGCAATGTTCATCCAGGGCAGCAACGACACATATTGCTGATTATACCCAAGTGGGCTATTAATCAATTTGGGTACTTACTGGAAGGGAAGCTGACTTGTCTAGAGCTCCCTCGGGAGCAAGAATGGTCTTGCAGTGGGTGGTGCAGACACATTTCTGCTATCACTGAGGAATAATAAGGGACATGAGTGCACTTTCCCCATATGGACTTTAGGGTACTTCAGGTATGCGTGTTGATATTTTTCCTCTTTATGCAGCCTAATGCAATACGGCTGTTTTCACACTGCTTTTAGGGCTGTTTTCACACTGCTTTTTTTTTTTTTTAAGGATACAAGTATTGCTATTTAGAATTCAGGTATGTCAGAAAACATTGTAATCAGATGGAAAGTAATCTGTGGTGTGTTGGTGTGCACAGCAACACACACCACTGCAGCTGCACATTCTGGAGTTATATTCTTTTCTGGGCTCCCCACTCAATCATAATGTAGCGATTTCTACAGTGTAAAAGCCAAGTCCAATAATCATCCTCAAAAGATATGGCATGAAAGTCTAATTATCTGTGAAATGATTGATTTTCTGCATGGAATATGGAAATATTCTGGAAAAAGAAATTCCCTATGCACCTCTTCAGGGACTGTAATGTGTCTGCTCTTTTTAACAACATGAAATTTTAATTTTGAAAGTCCCATTAAATCTGCCTCTCCTTCCCTTTGTCCGTTACAAAAACAGATTTTAATATCCTAATACTTCCAGTCACCTTTTATGCCTTTATGCAGTGATGGCAGTAGTTTTATTCTCTATTAGCATTATTAAAACAAAACAAAAACAGATATGTTATGTGCTTCTATGAATATTTATTAAAGATGAAATAAACACCTTTTAAAGAATAAACTGTTTAAGATCCCCAAACATTACCAGACTCTGCATGTAAATTTACAATGACAACTTAGCTAAATTTAGTCCCAAACCTAAAAGGTCAGTTGCATAACTAGATTTTCCCAAAGATCAGGAATGTTTATAGCTCGTAACCCTTTCTATACCTTTCAAATGTAATATGCAGTTCTTTCTTTCTCAGCAAAACCAAAATCACATTTCCCATTAACTTCATATTGAAATAGCACCTTAGAACCACTAAAGCTTAAGATGAACTTCCATGTCAAGTTTGTCCTACTATTGCAAATTCGTGCCGAATATTGCTGCACAGATGCATATATATGTGTGACAATTTTGTCTTGCCATTTTCAGTTTTTCCTACCAAAAAATCATGTCTGGAGAAGGAAAAAGGAGCCTGACTCCTTCTCCACTCTCTTTTCTGCTTCCCCTCCCCACACACACCAAGTGCTATTTTTCAAAATAATAGAGGCTCTGGTCTTTTAGAAACTGTAAAATACAGTAACGATGTAACTTGGTCAAAACTTCAAATGTCAACCTATCTTCTCCTTTCAGTGTGTTAGCTATGAAATCGATTTTCAGTATGTTAGAACTGCCAGGGACCTTGGTTTTTCATTCAGTTTTCATACTGGTAGGAGATAGAGCCTCTCTCTGATGAGGATATTTTTAACTGTAATAATCAGGAAATCCAAAACAGATTTCATTTTGAAGCTTCATTTAGATCTTACTGCAGGTTATATCATTGTAAGGTAAGTCTACAGTAGAAGGAAGGAAGGAAGGAAGGAAGGAAGGAAGGAAGGAAGGAAGGAAGGAAAAACTTTAATATGGCATTATGGCATTCCAACAGAATTTTTAAGCAATTGCCATACAGTTTAGGTAGACAAACACCAAGTAACTTCAAACGCCTGAGAAATGCAGTAAGAGTTTTAGAAGGAAGGAAGGAAGGAAAAACTTTAATATGGCATTATGGCATTCCAACAGAATTTTTAAGCAATTGCCATACAGTTTAGGTAGACAAACACCAAGTAACTTCAAACGCCTGAGAAATGCAGTAAGAGTTTTAAAGCACTCTTCTTAAAGGACGGTTTTCTTTTTCACACCATCTAGGGAAATGAGAAAATAAGGAGAAAAGCCCACCAGACTGAAACTGCTTAAAAAATTAAGAATTAAAAAAAGAAGTAGTAAAGAGTTCTTGTTACTGTATACTTATATTGCTTTCCATTTGAAAAAATATGTTACAACTGGGAAAAAAGAAAATTCAGTAATGAAATTGGGACACCCAATGGAAGCATCATCATTTGCAAAGCAATTATAAACCAATCTACAAAATTTAAACAGAGATTCTTGCCTGTATGTCTTTGCTCTATATTTCTTTAGTAACTCATGTTTTACTTTCAAATGCAATTTAGATACTTCCAGATCTGTATTTTATTGGAAATCAACTGGACTTTGACTTATGACTGTATATGAAAGCTCATCTTGTCTTTTACTATTTTGTCAGTAGGCTAGTGAATCACTCAAGTAATTTTCAAAAATGTTATTCAATACTTTTTGTGTCTATTAAATGCTACAAATCTTTATCACTCTTTTAAATAAAAGTAAACAAATCAATGAGAAAGAGTTTAGCAGTCCCCTCCACGCTAACATTAAAGTTTAAGCTAAAATAGGACTGTGTTTATTCAAAACCTACCTTGCATTTAAAAACATCTCACTAATTACAATCTTTGTACAAAAACATACCATGTAAGTAAAGGAAAAGTACGTTCAGTTTTGCACAGCTTTGTTTTCCTCCCTGCTCTTAATAAACCAATCTGCAGAATTGCTGTTGCCAGACTGAATCAAGAAGCAATGTACAGAAACTCCTCCCCAAAGTCTCTTCTGAGACTTTCAGTCCAGCAAAAATTAAGATAAACATCTTAAATTAAGCTTTAATGGTTTGCCTATCATTACGTATATCACACCAAAGTCTCTGCAAACGGATGGTTCCAATTATAAAGCTGATATTTTCAAGAAGAAAAAAACATTTTCCTGAAATTGGAACTGTTATGAACAATAATAAATAAATACTGCTGCACTAACAAAAGATGTATATGACTATTTCCCAACAATAGTTGCTTCTGCTCTAAAAATAGCAAAAAAAAAAAAAAAAAAAAAAAAAAAAAAAAAAAAAAAAGGCAAAAGAACCTGTTCCCACTGTTTTATACTTTGCTTAATGGCATCTATTTTTCCTGTTACCTTTTTTTTTCCTTTTCCTTTTTCCTGGGTTTTCTACACCACGTGCACATTTGTAGACAAATCCTGTCTGCGCAACTGATATATTTGCAAGTATTTACATATGTGGCTTAAATCAACAGTAATAAATGGTTATTCTTAGATACAAAATTATTTAGCGGCCTGATTCAACACTACAATGCAGCAGTGAAATTACAGTAGTAAATTCTACTGTATTAAAGTAAGTAGTAAAACAAGACTAGCACAGGGCAGAGGTAAGGCTCATTATTACTGTCTTTAAACGTCTCTACTATTTTAATGGCAAATTACATATATGTAATTAGAGGTCTCACCTGCTCTCAGTGATGCCTCCTATCACTCCACTCGATACTAATGATCGTTCATTTTTTATGCAGAAAAATCAAGTAAATCTGCACCTGCTGGAAATATCTTTTAACTCCTAGGGCTACTTTTAGAGTCTGTGAACATATCATGTATTTCACAATAGGACAAAATTGAAGAAAAGTCTTAATTTGCCAAGGGCCACATGATGTATCAGTGATACAGATGAATTTCTCCATTCCCTGACCGTTGCTGCAACTGGTACACTTTCTGCCTCTTTTGTGGGCAGTTACTACCCTGGAAATTATTCTTCTTCACACAGGTAGAGCACAGGTAACCACAGGGTAACTTTATATACCCTGTCTCCATAGTAATGTAACTTCATTTATAAGCTGAAAGAACTTTGTCTTGGGGTAAAAAGAGTAATCCTGGTTAATTTTTTTTTTTTTTTTCTGATGAGCCAAGAGTCTAGCAATTACTATAACAGATGTAGCAATGATTTTTGTGATGTAGAAATTTGTCCTCAGATATGAAACTGAAATCTCCAAACTAATTTCTCTCCTCAGCCTTTTAGACAGTTGTCAGGTTAAGAATTGTTATTGACTTTCATCACTTTGGACAAGATTGGAATTAGAGAATGGCTCCATTAAGTTGTTATTACAGCAGTCTAGTGCACAGTGACACTTTCTGTGGAGTTTTTTGTCAATTATTCTGAATATGTCTGAGCCAGACACAGATTCAACATTAAAAATGGGGATTTATATTTCTCTGAAGCCTCAATTCTGCACTGCATGTAGCTGTTTCCTGTGCTGTAACCCGTGTTAGGTAAGTGAACAGCACCAGGCAAAATTCCTATTTTCAAGGTCATGGTCCACCTCAGCTTCCTGCACTGGCAGACTGGATGCCCTGGCCACATTCCTCAAGCAGGATACTCTTCGAGTCTTCTGAATCCAGCCTTCCCTGCCTATTATTTCCCCCAAAAAGCATAAGAACTTGTGTTTGGAACTTGGGGAGTATTTCTTGTGCATTACTTGGAAATTTTCTTTTAAGAGTTTGATTATAGGCTTAGGAGAAAGGAAACATCCTTCATTTATCCCAGGACGTCCCTATGTTTGCAATCATAGCTGTGGGCAAATTTTAATTTGTGCAACTTATAGATGTTTTCTTAGCAAGAACTAACGGACATTGTTTCTTTTAAAGGCACTATAAGGAAAATAGAGCTATTTAACTAAACTTTGTTAATGCTTCTGTCACTTTTAGGAGCTAATAATAATAATATGCAGCTTAATTTCCATGGGAGCAGAACATGAGCAAAAAGAAAATATTCCGAAAGTCAAACCGTATATTCCTACAATGAAACATTCCCCAAATGAGGAAACATAAATGACTTAATTTTTCACACTAAAATTTTTCATTCATTCCACTTAATGATATTAGTTATCTTTCTCAATGTAACTGTGTAAGAACATTATTCTACTGATAGATGAAGCAAAACAAATAGAATTCTTTTTCTGAATGAAATTAGTCAGCAACACAGATGGAATTGAAGCCCAGAAGCTTTAAGCAGAAGCATTCCATCTTAAACGGAAAGGCTGCTGTAGCTTCACTAATTAAACACTTGAACTCTGAAGATTTTGTGCCTTTTCAGGTTAGGATTCTCCTTCAGTCATCTCTCTGATTTTTAAAAGGTGCACCTTGATAATCCCTTTAATTGATAGTGTTCAAAATAGAAAACTTGTCATTAAAAGAAAGCGCATAAGAGCATCTATCTGAATGTTTATAATGTTCGTGCTTATTACGTCAGAGATTCATCCATGCAAAATAACATGAAGGCTGAGGCTGAAAGGCAGTATCATTTTTTGTTGATTAACTGCAGCAGTTTTATCATGAATCATTTACTTTAAGAAAAATGAACACTTGAGTCAGGTTTTAAAAAAATCATATGAGACTGTTCCAATTTTTTAATTTGGTAATTAAAAAATGATAAAGCTACGACAAAAACAATAAAACTGGATGAATTTGTAACATTTTCAGAATATCTTAAAATAACGTAGGGAGTGCAAGGATCTGATTCACAAGCAGCGATGATCTACACTAAGACAGCCCAGTTGCAGAGACTTAATCAGCACAGTTCACCCTGATTTTGTTTTGCCTATTAATGCAAAACCATGAAATAAATGTTGCAGTTTTGGAGCTGTGTCGGAGCATAATAATCTATCCAAGGATAAGGGGGAGCTGGATGTAACCGGACTGCATCTTTTCAGCCACTGCAACGTGTGCAACGTGTTCCCCCTTGCAAGTCGAGGCTTCCAAGCCAAGGTTTTGGACAGGTTGAGGTGCCAGAGTTAAAGAGGTACTTGAAACTGTGAAGATGCAGTTTCGGGCCATTGTACTGTAAGTCTAGTGTCTAAATCACACTTAAATCAGCAAGTGCGAGAGGACTCAATGCCCATCAGTGTGAACAGCAGCATCCCAGCCAGCCTCCAGGGTGACTAGTCTAAGCTCTTAAATTGCTCTCGTATTGATGTATGTTCCTTAGTGCACCTCTCTAAGCATGTACAGACTTCTCAAAAAAGAGAAAAAAAAACCTCATGGTATTCATTTTGAATATCGTTTTAGAGAACTACTTTACTGACAGTTATTTTAAACACATATTTTTTATTTTTATTTTCTAAAGATGTTCTTTGTGACTATAGTATTTATTTGTTTCCACTGACACTAAATTGAACCTCAGTGTTGCCTATTTTGCTGTTCAAAATGCACAAAAAGGAATGGTATGTACATTTTTTTTTTTTTAACTGCTATTTAGCAGTACCAATTTGCCACATATACTCCATTGGTCTCTGCTGGGGTTCTGTAAATGCAGTTTTATCCAAAAAATGTTTCCATGGTATTACAAGAGGGAAAATTATACATCTGCCCCAATTTTGATTTTAAATATTTTGACTCATTTGCCCCAACCAGAATCATTTCCGATTTGTAATCACCATTTGAAATCTCCTCATAAACTAAGAAAATGAATACGATTAAAAAGAGAAAGTTTATTTTAAATTCAGAAAGGCAGTCGTGTTCATCTCAGGCAAGTTGCAGACTGAATTTCATAAACTCCACGTTTTTTACTGCTTGCTTGATGGGTCCCATCTTCAGGTTGTCAGGCATTTCAAAAAGCTTGATACATGTCTAGAAGTATTTTTGGTATACTAGAAGTAGTATAATTACCATATCAAACAAGTGGAATTTAAAAGGGGAAGAAGGTTATTCCTGTACAACGTGGATTTCAGTAACAACTGGAAGGCACCCTTGCCACACAGTTTTATTTACAGTTATATGCATCATTTTGACAAAATGCCTGTTTCCAGCAGAATATTGTGAAGAAAAAAAAAAAGCAGCACAGTTATTAAAAAATGAGAAATGGCTCTATTAAAATAAGTAGCAGAGTGGCTCACCACTCATACCTATTGCTTTTAGAAGTGCAGTTTCTTTAGCTTCTTGGTAGGAACAGTGGAAAGAGATCAGCACCTTCCCCCTCTCATTCCTACATTGCCTATGGAGGGGTCTCAGAGATCCCTAAAATTAAGTAAGATGCTCATAAGCGGTAATGATGCCTACTGGATTGCAGGGTACCTCCTGTGCTTATGTGGGAGTTCATCCACAAGCAGCTCCATTTATCAATTATCAGAATTCTGGACTTGATAGATTTCTTATGTATAATATATATTTCCATGCTTCTATTTTTCAGCAATTTTATTTGTCTAGTTCTTTATATTTACACAATACTAAGTCACCACTGAATATGCATGAAAATATGCTGTTCTCCTCAAGGGATTTTGTTCTAAGGCCCAGTGCCATTATTATCTTCTTTTTCTAATCCCCACTGGTAAAAAAGCAGTGATGGCCCCAAGAAATGACCTCATTAATTGCATTCATCTAATACCTTAAAATCATTCAGGAAAAAAAAAATCCTTTTAATAACAGTATGCAAATGATTTAGATATCATTAGTTTTTAGAGTAGCTCTATGAGATCATTATGAAACCCATTTCATAGACTGGGAAAACAAAAGAGACCCATAGACTGGGAAAAAAAAAGTACGAAATAATTAACTCCCTTGCTGAAGATTGCAGATCACAGTCTCAGGAAGGACTTGGCCTGGCTTCAAGACACCAATCTTGGTTTAAAAATCAAGTTAATTTTTCCCAACCCAGGCACTCAAACACTAAAGGGAAGACTTGGGAATTCACAAAAACTAAACTTAAATTGAACAAGACTTAACATATTTGTACTGTCTTGGGAAGGGCCACCTTTCCAATTTTTTCTCCCATCACTATGAAATTTAAAACGCTACCTTTAGTTCCTCAACTTATATGAAATCGAGATTATGGATGGAATCATACAGTTTTTGATCAGAGTTTAAAATAAGAAACACTGATGAAAATGAGAACTCACAAATCAGCAATACTGGGACTGCCCTTTAGCAAAACCTGTGTTGGTGGTTAGAGTGCCCAAAATATTTCACACACACAGAGCTCTGGACAGAACTGATGCATTTTTGAAATGCATTTATTCAGTGGTGAGCATGACTGATATTGCCAGTCCAGAAGATGGGAGCACATTTCTTGTTACGTAACTCAGCAACAATGTCCCTTGTTTGCTGAGTGTTTTATCTGTGACCTCCAATTTTATTTTGCTGCCAGTAATCTCCTAATCATACATTAATTGTCATTAATGGCATATGCCAGAATTTTAATAGCTTGCATCCTTTCCCACTTGGCGCTCTCTAAGGAAAACTAACTACTCCCAAATTCTGTCTTTACCTTCTGCCTAGAGAGCTTGACTTCCGAGGCAGTTTTTAGCTATTGTACACAGCCATAGTCCTGTTAATATCAATGTACATGAAATGACAATTCAACCTAGAAACAAATGGGAGGAGGATGTTCTAGACTTCCAAACCTCTCAGAAGGGGAGAAAGACCATCACAAATGCAAGGATTATAAACTTGAATTTATTATAGACAAATAGGGCTTTGGCCTATGAATTCTCTTTGCCTATGAAGTTAATGAACCTTGACAAAACCATCATCAGAGGTCTAGCGGACAAATTGGCTGCAGCGGCAATCTGAAGGGTGCTGGCTGTCTTACAAGCATTTCAATTGGGAGGAGAATGTGGCATCATGGTCCTCTTCCTCTGGAAGAGCTAATTGTTAATCCAAATTTCTTGCAGTTTACCAGCAGATTCTCAATACTGGAGCACATAGATATACTATAATGATGTTAGTTACCAAAATAATACCCTGACCTTTCCTCCCCAGATCTGAGGCTTAAAGTTAAAACGACAAAAAATGCTCTCTAGGAAGTCTGTGGGAGGACAAGGATAACGTTGTATTTGACTGGACAGCAAGAAAGTGGATAACTTGGAGGAGCAGTGCTTTGCGAAATTCCAGTGAAAAAAGGAAAGACCTTTCAAAATACTTGATCACTATTTGGAAGATTTCTTTGAGGTGTGAGTTTCAAGAAATAGAGATAGTAGTATCACCCATCTAGAATTTGGACAAGCTCTTCTTATAGATTCTAAGGTGCTTCCTTCTTATAGATTCCAAGATTCTTAAAAGTTCCAAGTGCTCAGGAAAACAACATGAAATTCAGGGACGAATATTCAAAACAATATGGCCTGAGAAGAGTTGCCTTTGTGAAATTCAGGGCTCAGTGCAATGAACACTTCTGAAAAACTGGCAATTTGTTCTATGATTTAAATGGGATTAATACTTTTAAAGAATCTGTTGCCTGGCCAAAAATATATCCATTTGGAATCTGATCCTTGTGTATTTTGTAAAGCTGTTGTTTTCTTCACAAAAGGTACTTGGTGTGAAAAGTGTTTCACGAATCTTCCTCCTCAGTCAGCTATTCAGAGAGTTGCATGGAAAAGATGACAGTACTTGACAATATTGAAAACTGTCAGGTTTTTTGTCTGAATGTTATTTCACAGTGGGAAGAAAGCACAGATTATAGCAATCAGTTGCTACTATCGCAGCATGGAGGGGAGAACAGCGCACAGCATTCAACTATGAGTTACATTTTTCCTCATCTTTTATATTCTCCACAGTTTTTGCTGGCTCATTGAACCAAATGAACTGGTAAAATATACAGGGACTACAGCTTGTTTTTACCCCAGTCTGAAATTAAGAGAAATAAAACCTTGTCTTTAAAGAGAACCCTTAATTGATGCCCAGCAGAACAAAAAACAGCTTTTTAAATTCTGATGTCAGGTCATCAAATTTCTGATGACCAAAAATTCAATAAATCACACAGTAAAGAAAAAGGAGGTAGAAAATTATACCTCCAGGTGGCAAAAATGATATAGTTCTACTCACTCTCTAGGGCTCCAATGGTTATTGGCATCTCAGTAGCTGACTGCAGGAGGTCCCCTTAACAGCACATACCTTATCACATCCCTTCAACCCTATCCTTAGAGATTATTATTTTTTTTTTTTTCAGCAAGAGATTGCACATGTCTATGGTTAGCAAGCCACAGCCTAATCCATGCTTTGAATATACACCAGAAATTTCTCCAGAACCACAAATTCCCACAGAATTGCCCATAGGCACAGGTTCCCCAGAACTCACTTGTTCTACTCCATTGTTGTTTCTAAAAGTGAGAATTAAATAAGTTTTTTTCTATATATATATAATGAACATCTCTGTATTCATTCTCTAAACATGAAGGCACATTGTGATGATTAAAGATAAATTATTCTCTAATACTAGAAGATCTGAAGTAATTTTACTGGTTTTTGGCTAGTTATTTCCTTTAAGACTGTAATTGCAGAGACATTCAAATATTATGGACAGATCCATTAGTCCTGCCATGTCTGGAGTTATTTATACCTTTATAAAATTCTGCCTGTCTCAGTGTTTTTCACTCATATTCACTGTGCTGAATAGCTACACTAATTGCATTGTCCAGTTTTCCAGTGATTAAGCATTTCAACAAATTTTAGAAAGCACATACTTTTTAAAAAACTGACACACATTCTAATAAATTGATAGCTTCTATATGGTCTTACCACATCTGTTGAATTCTTCATTAGTATTTGGCTTATTGCTTTTTTAATTTAGCTTTTTATTTCATAGCACTGCAGTGCCTTTCACAGCTGTTTTTCTAATCCCTGAGGATTTTTGCCAATATTGTATCCTACGTTAATTTACCTTTCTTTTTCCCCACATGCTTCTCTCCTCTTCCCCTAGTACTCTTTTCTTTTAAAAATGCTTTCTATGGTAAATGTCTTTGATCAAATCTCCAAATATAATTACTTTTCTCTTGCTATTGAATATAAAAGATCATAGTTTTTCTCCCTTGTGAAGTATTCTGACAAAAGAAGCAAACACACAAAAACAGAAGCACTGAATCCCTTGTTGTAAATTTGCGGACAGATTTTCTTCTGTCTCTCCACTCCTTTGTGTGAACAGTTCACTACTATCATAATAGGCTCCCAAAGTATAACTGGGCTACAGTATCATTCAGTTTGGGATGGTATGTTTTCCTTAACTAAATATTTCTCAGGAGGTAAATCACTGACAATATTTTATGGCAATGTTTTTCATGATTTCAGTTATGGAAATGTTCATCAGTTTAGGCTTTACTAACTAGCTAGTCTACAGAATGATAAATTTTGGATGTACTCTCAGCCCTGACTTGGTGAGGGAGGTGATTATCTTTGCTCAATTTCTTCTTAATGGCTTAGAAAGCTACCCTCTAAATCTAAAGATGCCCAGTGAACAGAGTATGCACAAAATAGAAATAAAGTGATTGAACTGAGCCCAATTACTACAGCTTTCAGTGATCTCTTAGTCATTTTCCATTTTCTAGAGTAACAAATACTGAACAAAGTTGTGAAGTATACTACATAAGATGTGACCTATTTTAGAGCACCATTCCTATGGATCAAAACATAACCCGTATCCATAGCTGGACTTTGGATGACCAAAAATTATATACTGAGGCAGCGTGTATCTTCCAGTGGTGCAGAAGTGAAAGCATGGTTAAAAACAAGCAAAAGCTTTAGAAAAGGAAGATCTGTAAGTGAGGATATGCACTATGCGATAAACCTCGTGACACCCATGCACACTAAGAGAGGAGGTGAGGAAGAAGCGCATGCAGTACCTGGTGATCTCAGAGTCAGGGAGCAGGCCTACGTGGTAGTGGGGATAGGGAGCTGTAAGGAGGAAGCTTTTGTCACACTCGACAGGGGAATAGTGCCTAGGAGAAGGTGGTTTATCACACAGTTTGTTCACAGTGCTGTAAACAGGTTCAGGAGGCCTGGTGATACAGAGACAAGAGTAAAAGATCAGATGCATGTTAGTGGCCGAGGATAGAGATAACAGAGCAATCAGATTTTAAAAGCATGCACAGAATCTGTCAAGAACTTTCCAGTAGTGCTTTTGTGACAAGTAAAGTGTGCTGTTAATGGAAACATTAGAATTTGATAACCCAGTATTACAGCATACAAACAACTGCATAAGGACATATACAATATAAGCATGCCATAAAACTGACTTATGAGAAGTGTGGCTCTGAAAGGGAATATCTTATCTCTGAAGCTCAAGGTTGAATTTTTCCAAATGGTGTGCTATCTTTTCTTTTTTTTTTTTTTTTTTTTTTTTTTTTTTAATCTAACAATGCTACTTCTGCATAGATTTCTGTGATCTTATTAACTTAAGCATTGCACAGGTTAATACGTAGAAGACAACATGAAATTTATTACCTGAAAAGAGGCCTTTTTTCCCATTAGTTTAAGATAAAGATGCAGTACAGATTATTTGTTAAAACACCATACTCCTGACCTTGAAGTGAGACTTTGTCAGTGAAACTGTGGTCAAGGATATCCACATCCAGTAACAATACTGTGTATATAGTAAAAATTATGTAATCAATTAATTTCATTGGAAGGCAATTCATTTCATGACTCCTTTGCTTTCTTTTAGGGTTCAGTGCTCAACAGGTGATTGTAGAGACCACATCCTGAGTAGCAAACACTGCTGCTACAAAGGCAGTAGTGACAAGGCTACTGCAATTGCCCTTGCACTGCTGCTCCATATTAAGGCCTGTAAGCATCCTGTAAAGGTTAGTATCAGAAAGAAGATCCTAAAAGCAACACTGACAGGTCATCTAGCATTTCTCTCCTGCCCCTGAGCTCAGGGTGTGAAAGCTGCCCAAAGATGTATCCCCTTGGAGAGGCAATACTTACCACACATCTCCTAAAGAGCCTCCTGGGGACAGGGGAGGCAGAAAGCAGCTTTAATACTGCCAGGGAGCTCCAGGAGCCAGCCAGCAAACGGCTTTCAGAAAGATCCCCCACATCGGGACATTTCCCCTCCTGCAACTTCTCCAACTACTGTGCGGGCCCCAGCAGACACCTCTGGGCTCACTGACAGAGTAAAACTTGACTCTCATAATCTCCTTTAGTTTCTGCTCTAAGGGTGCCAAGAAAGACTTGCGGTTGTATCCGAGCTCCTGCCAAAAGATGCAGTATATACCACTGCCTTTAATCAGTGCAATGGAGCATTAGGCTGAAAACCTTATTTCAGAAACCCCAAAACAGCAAGAGGCCACACAGTTAATGAAACTGTTTTGGTTCTTCTGGCTATCCTACCACTTGGGTGTGGTTTTCCCTACGACTTTCACAGGTACCAGAATTTATTACGGCAGTGGCCGCGAGGGCAGATATATAAAACATTTTTCCCTTTGTTGTTAGTTTCTGGTTTTGTCCTTTGGGGGAAAAGGAGTAGCTGCTTTACCTAAAATACCGGTCTTGCTCAACGTTAATAACATTATTCTGAGCCATCTGACATACGATTTGAGAACTCTCTCAACCTGACTTTCCCAGGGAAAACCTTGCAGTTGAAAAAAAAAAAAAAAATGGCAATTTAAGATAACCAAGTATCAAAACAGCAGATTTGTCACTCATTTGATTATAAAGCATTCTGTCAAGCATTCAGTTCAATCTCTTTAAAAATGCATTTAAGGTAGCAATTCTTTTTCTCAGCATATTTCACACTTTTTTCAGAGGGGTGGATTGAATAATTTATGTACTAAATCAATGCTGCCTGTAATATCAAGAATTCAGAGAAGCAGAAAAAAACACACTTCTATTATTTTATTTTAGACCATAATACTGCCTTTTATTCCCTCAAGAATTATTTTTGCTTCTCAGCAATACATTAAAGAACAAGTACAAATATCAAATATAAAGGTTACCACTATGAAATTTGAAGGAATTTTGCCCTGGTACAGAAACAGGAATACAAATCCCAGATTTTCCTTCTGCTTAAAATACTAACCTGCTCACAATCTGCTTGGTAAAACAGAGAAGTCCATCTCCTCTGAGTGTACTTATTATGAGATTGTTGCTCTCTCTTGAACATACTGTGAATGCTCAAACTCCACTGAGCTGTCAGTGACCATCCAACCTTGTTCCAAGTCACTCATCATGCCACAGAGGCTGATGGACAGGAGTGACTGCCATGTCAACTGACAGCTTCAGACTGCTTCAGGGAGCAGAATGAAGATAAATGTTTAGCATGTAGCTAGGTATTTAAATCAAAATAGTCACTCAAATTTAAGTATAAACATAATATTTCCTAAAACCAGCAAATTTGAAAATATTTAGTAGTTTTCACTCCTTTCAGTCTTGCTGGATGGTAGGATAACAGAAAATGGGAACAGACTTTAACGAGCTTTTCTGAGGTCAGAGCACTTGCATGGTGTAACGGAAGTGGCACTGTGATCTAGCTAACTGCCCCCTGTAACCCAGCTGAAGAGACAAGACTTAAGCTCAAGAGAAGGAATTCAACCTTCTTGCCCTCTTGATCCTTTGACTCTTTGCTTGGAAAAACATTCAGGGCATTAGGTAATTCCAATTATTATTGCACTTGTACGGTCTCAGTCCTATGAACAGGGTTGAGATCATCATAATCACCTGTTTACCACCAGGTGTCATTCGGGTCATTAGATGAGGTCATTAAGATGAAGTCATTAAGATCATGGATGAAAATGGCTCTTTAGACACCTCAATACCACACAGTCTCATGGCCTGCTGAATGCTAATACTACCAGTTGCATAGCTGGACCCTGACTGCATGTTGAATTGGCTCAGAAAAGCCCAAACTTGAAAAATAATGATGCAACATCAACAGATGTCGATATAACAAACACATCAGTAAGAGTTCTCTTCATTTATAAGTATAAATTCAGTAGCGTAAAAATAATTGAAAGTATAAATAATGGAAAGAAGGGGAATAATTAAAATGCACTCAGGCAATCGCTGTTTCTGGTCATACAAATTGTGCTTCATGTAAGCTATTAGTCCTTAGAAGTAATAAGAAAGACTTACTGCAACAGAGTCATCTTCACATTTACCCCTGAATTCTCACCTTCTCTGTTGCTAAACAGGTACAAATGGGTACTTAGGTGTAATAGTAACTAGTACTTAAGAAGAAAGAAAATCACAAACAACTAAAGATAATTATGAAGACCACCTAGCTTTATTAAATGATTGTTCTAACACAGCATCTTGTCTTATCATTTACTTTTCTCCTCCCTGGAAATAGAAGAAAGAATTTCTAATGGGTCGATCCTTTTGGAAAACCCTGTCTCCATTCCTCTTTCCCCAATGCTCTTGACTGTGACCAGCTGTTCTCTGTCACGGGATGGAATAAAGAGAATGTACGAGATTGCCATTCAGAAACAGTTTCTAAAGTGCCATTCTGAAAAATACAGTCAAGGTCAGCTCAACTATTTTTGCCAAACAATTGAGAGACAGGCTGAAAATAAATACTGAAGCCTTATTTTATGATGCATTAATTCTTCAAATGAATTTAAAAACATGCAGCAGCTAGTTTCGCATGCTGTAATAAATATGTCAAATAGGAATATATATGCTTTAAGGATTTATTCACAGTAATTTATTTGGAATTGAATTACTTTCAGAGACAGCAGGTACAGCTTTAGAGCATTTATCATGATTAAAATAAATATAAAACTTTTTTATTATTAACATATGGAAGACTAAAAAGTGTATCTTATGGAAGGTGTTTTGATAATTACCTTAATTTTCCTCATGCTTATGTAGAAAATCTCCTCAAAATGTCAAATATGGTGAATATTACCATGTACTTCTTGGATAATTTATATATATATATATATGTATATATATAAGAACCAAACGGATGTTATTGAGACTCATATGGAGAAATGAGGTAAAATATAATGATGTACAATACGAAAAAGGTCAGCAAGACAATCTCATGGTTCCTTCTCAAACTCAATAAATAAACTATTCTTTAGTGGGCTTTTCACTATATATATATATATATATTTATTTTGTTGGCTCTTTTTAATAAATTATCTTTCTTATAAAATAACTGTCAATATTTCTCAATGAATTACATAAAAATGATTTTCTAATGAAGTTATGTCAGCAGCAGTGATGGACATGCATTTTCTTGAAATGTTCAGAATGACAGTTATGTGATATTAGACAGTCCAACAACTGAGATATCTCCATGATATTCTGTATATTTAAAACAAATTAATGACCTTAGAGAGCTCTTAAATAGAGGCATCTCCACTTTTACCTATTTTGTACAGTAGGAGTATGGAAAATCATAAAAAGTGGTTTCTTTTTGTTTTGTCAGAAACACCACAAAACATCCTTAAGTACAAAGAGGAGGGTGAAAAACATGGCAAAGGGGTATCCCAAGAGGCAAAATGACTCCCCACGGCTTTGCATTCTCCTGATTGCCATGGTTATTATAGCGATGCATTTTAGAGTCTTGTTTTCAACTGGCAGGAGCTATCAGAGTGGATCCTGCATAGTAGACTATGTAATACTCAAATATGATTCTACTCTGAAAAACAGCTGCTAATATAAAATCTTATTTAGCAGATCTACTCCTCAAGCTGCCTTTATTTATTTATTTATTTACTTATTTTCCCAATAGGGCAAAACATGCATTTTACTGTCTATTTATCTGTGAGCTAAAACTAGGCTCTGTGATAAATGAAAGCAAGAGCTACGAGGTCTAGATGGACAAGAACAATTAATTTAGCGTGAGAATTGGGCATACAATAACAGAGGAAAGGCAATAGAAAATGTAAGTAGCACTGCAGCTTTGCCTGAGCATGCTACAGTAGATAATTCAATCACTGGCTAGATAACAAAAATCAGTCAATGCCACAGGGTAAGCATTGTCACTGGTAGTAGAAACAGCAAATATTCATAGATGGCTTTTCTACACAAAAATGAAGGTTAGAATTGTTAATCAATATAACCCCAGCTGCAATGAAGCAAGATTTCTACAGAAAGGTATAATAACTAATTGGTGGAAAAGTTAAGAGCAGCAGTGGGAGGTAGAAGATTGATCCAAATCTGGTTTTATTTATTTAAATTACTTCACAACAGATTGTGTAAGGAATGCAAAAATTTCAAGCTGTTTATATTCTTTCTTTTTCTGTGTTTGGGCTAAAATTGGTCTTTTTTTTTTTTAAGGCTGATTTTATGTCACAAGCGAAGTTTGGAGAAAAAGGCGTTAAAACTGTTCTATCTCCATTATAATTCAGTGTGCTCAATTTAATTTTAGCTTTTTTTATTGAAAAATTCTGTTTGGTAGGGTTCAGTTGCCAATACATAGCACATTAAATGTTAATAGTTTCATTTTTTGAATTTTAAAACCTTTTATGATATGGAAGGAAATCAGCTAAGCTCTCACAACATATTGTGAGAGTCTGTGGGGCTGTAGCCAGGAACTGCTAAATTCAAAGAATAAAAGCTCACAAATCCTCAAGTTTCCAACAGTTTTTTTTTTTTTTTTTTTCTGTTAAGCAATCTTCAATTTTATCCAAGTTCAATGAAGAAGACTAAGACATTAGCATTGCTATCATAATGTTGTTAGCAAGTGTGAAAGGAGCTTTCTTTAAAAGTACATCACTATTTAAAAAAAAGCCAGTGGCAATTTAATCCAAATGAAGTCTTCCAGTTCTGATAAGCAATGATTTGCATATATGTGCCTTTTGACTTCTATTAGTTTGTTATTCTTATGACCTGCTAGGAGAACCACATACCTTACTGTTCAATATATCCATTTAAAAATGCAAGTTAATTTTATTTCAGAGGTTATGTAGCGGGAATTGAAATAAGATCTAGTCATTCATATCACATGCTCATTCCAACTAAAATTGATATATACTCTTTTGTAGTAGTCTATTACATCTATCTCTGTCCTCTGTCTTCCAAATTGGAATTATTTAATATTTAGCTTCATCTGGAACCATGGCACACCCTGATCATCTCTGTCACCCTTTTCTACAGTTTTTGCCAGCTGTCCTCACACTGTATTCAAGACTTAGCTTCATCATCAATTAATACATAAAAGCATCATGATGTTTTGCATTCTATTCCTTTCCTATTAGAACCTAATTACTTTTTTTTTGGACGCTTTTGGCTGCTCTGGAGTACTGAGCTCACAGAACTTACAAAGATAGTGAGCATAGCTACTTTAAGAGCTCATGTCCATGGACATGTATACCATAGTTAGGATTATTTTTTCCTGTTTTACTAAACATCACTTATCCTTTTGGTTTGTATTTGACTAACAATCCTACCACCTCACTTCAAAACTCTTCATACAAGCCTTAAGTTGGATTTCCATATTTAAATTTCATTAAAAGTAATGAGTATTAAGTAGCTTCCACTGAATGCATTAAATAGTCAAAGCCTATTACTTGGCGATCTCTGACCAACCATTAAATATATAAAGATTACTCAGAACATAATAGTTTGGTGACATGATGCTAATTATATTTTTGCTTTAACTTACAATAATTCAAGCTAAGACATTAACAAAAATAATTTGGTGAAGGAAAACAGAGTCTTAAGATAGGCAGTCAATTATTTAAAATTTGTGAAGTTTAAGGATTAGTTTAAGACAGTGTTTGTGTATTGAATCCATGAAATGTAAAATAGTTGACATTTAGCAAATTCATGCTTCATTGAAGGGAAAAAATAATAAGAAATACAACTACAAAATAAGAGCTAAGAAATACAACTGTGACCTTTTTTTCTGAAATGCTGATGACACAGTTCTGCAAGTAGACATTATTAGATGACAGCATAACTAAACACTGTAACATTGTGTATTACCAAGGATGCAAATTAAGGTTGTAGAGACATTTTTTTTTCTTTTATTTAATTGAACATTTTTTTCTTTTATTTAATGTTCAGCCAGCAGGGATCAGATGCATGTCATGCAAACCCCAGGAATCTTCACAGAATCCCAGACTGGTTGAGGTTGGAAGGGACCTCTAGAGATCATCTAGTCCAACCTCCCTGCTCAAGCAGGGACACCTGCTATTTGCCCCGCAAAGGAACAGCCTTAACATGATTCTCTCAGCATCTTGTCATCTCCTTTCCCTCCTTGCTTTTTAACATTTATTTTCCTTGGTCTGGTCTTTTTGCACAAGGATTGATTATGTTGGACATCAGGCTCCATCGTTGGAGGGAGCATGGTCTCAGTTAAGCATCCCTGCCCTTCTCCAAGTGATTCTTCTCCACTGCTTCTTCAGGATTTTTCATCTTTTATACTTATTTTCTCTCTCTTTCCCTACATTCCACTTTCAAATCTAAGTTTTCTTGCTCAACAAATACCAGCCTTTCCTTCTTGTGATTTCCAGCCTCATGCAACCAGTGACAAGTTCTCATTTTCACAGCCGGTCTCACCACAATTCCTTGCCAAATACGCTCCCTCTATTCTCCCAATCTCTTCAGTGCTCCAAGCCAACAGAACTGGGCATTCAGAGCACAGAATAGATTCACTTCTCATTGTGTTTCTATGCCAAGCTGAAAGAAATAAGTATAGAGGAAAAATTGGCTTTGACCATATAATACTGTGCTCAGTCATGCTGCCTTTTTTAAACAACCTAGTCACTGTTATGAAGATGTAGGAAGCTTTGATAGACTACATCATAAGGATAGAATCTTAAGAGTTTTACTGCAAAATTAAGAAATACGTTTTGGAAGATATGTGAATTGTAGGGTTTTTTTCTGAAGACATATTTGTTGGCGTTTTCAGTAGATTTTCACAAAGGAAGTAGAAATACGTGGATTCAAGTTCATTGCTCCCAGATTTTAAAACCTTAATGGCAGTTAAGGAGATATTACAGTATTTAAAAGAAAAGGCCACCAAGATTTTTAGCTAAACTAAGCCATATAATTTTCCCCCACTTCACATCTTAAAGGACAGAACTAATATGGTTTAAAATGTGATATTTGATAATAACAGTGATTAATTGAAATGACTTTTAAAATAATAGATATAATTTCCATTAAATTTAAAATCAAAACACAACATTCAACCTTTGCTATACCCAGATAAACAAATCCAGCCTGAGGCAAATTATGAGCATGAAAATATTAGCTTGAACAATTAAGTCTGTCAACATTGCAAGTGATTTAATGGAAAGAATAAATAAAAGGCATTACCAGCTTCCCCAAATTCCAATATATAATTCATCTCCTTTAAGGTTTAAGTGATATACTGGGTTTAGGTTAGACAAAGTGATATGTCTGTTGAGGGCTCATAATTAGCCATCATATTCATATAACCACATCCACATACTTCTAATTATCTTTTATTCATCATCTGTACAGTAACTCTGCGTAAAAGATATGGTATAAAATCCACCATTTGAAAATACTGCTTACATTACTCTTTCATTTTCTCCATCTAGGAAATACGAATTTCAATCCTGTGCCTTCACAGAAGCTTACAGGAAATGTAGCTCGCTCCTTTTAACAAAATATCCTCTTTTGCAACATGCAGAGCATATTTTCAGTAGCTGATATAAGTCAACTTGCTAAAGACCCCAAAGAAACAGGTTTCAAGACTCATTACTAAAATCTGAAATTCTTTTCCCCTACTTTTGGGCTCAACAAAAGCCAAATGTTGTCAGAAAACTCTTATTGATAGCTTTGTAGTATGCAAAACAAAATTAATTGTAAAGTTTTAATCATGAATAATCAAATATATAATTAATACAACTATAACGGGTTTCCTACAAAGTGTCCTCAATCCACACAGGCATTTTATGCAAGTAAACAAGAAACAATTGAGGAATGCTACATTCAATATAGGAAAAAAATCCCCTTGGACTTCAGCTAAATGCTTCTCCTCTTCTTTCCCTCCACCCCCCATCTCCTCCTCCATAAGATGTTATTTGCAAAAATTCATATAAAAGAAATCAAACATGCTTTTCAGAGCACAACAGATAATTCAGTTGGCTTTTTCTTCCATGAATCTTTAGTATCTAGCCATAGTTAAATGTTAAAGTGAATTTTTTATCAGCTGAAGCACAACAGTTTGATGTTACCATTTTCTGAAGTTAGAAAGTAAGTAAAAACTGAACATGGTAGTTTATTTTTATGGATCTTTTGCATATGTTGCTCATGAAAGCCAGAAGGAATGAACATCTAAAAACTATAGGATTTTTAGATTATAATTTCTTGTTTTTTTTTTTTTTTTTTTTTTTTTTTTTTTTTTTTCTCTAAAAAAAGAAGCCTAACACGTGCTACAAAGTAAATAGTAACTACTCTCTCAGGTCTATTAGTAGTGAATATTCCACAAAAACACTAGTGCAAACAGATCATTTTCTTCCTTATATCACAGAAAAGATGGTTGGAAGGTATTTCTGGAGGTTTTCTAGTCCAACCTCCTTCCTGAAGGAGGATTATTGACACATTACATCAGGCTAGCTGTGATTTCACCTAGCCAAATCTTAAAAGCTCGAAGGATGGTGATTTCATAACCCCTCTGAACAACCTGTGCCCATGCAACCTCACCCACCTGGTGACATTTTTCCCTTCTTAAATTCCAGTCAGAACCTCTAAACCACTGCTTGAGAAGAGCTTAGTTTCGTTCTTTCTACATGGAAATTCTACATGGAAAAAGTTGTGAAGTACTGGAACAGGTTGCCCAAGGAAGTGGTGGAGTGATCATCCCTGGTGGTGTGCAAGAAATGGGTAGATGAGGCTAAGCCACCATGGCTTAGCAGGCATGGTGGTGACGGGTTTACAGTTGGACTTGATGATCCTGCAGGTCTTTTCCAACCATAATGATTCTATGACCTTTCTATGATCTTTCTGAGATCATGGCTGTAGCTGAGGAGATGTAGAACGTTCTCAGATTTACCCCTAAATTCTCTGGCTTCTGCTGTAACCTCCTGATCTTGCCAATGAAGCTGCTCTTCAGATGTTTGTTTCCCAACCTGAACTGATGCATGGGGCTGTTCCTCCCCAGGTGCAGAGCTTCTGGTTGAACTTCCATGAGGTTTCTCTAGAGTCTCCAGTCATTTTTCCTGGACCCTGTGCCTCTGTGGCAGCATCCAAAGAGATTTTTCTTATCAAGTCTCCAATAAAACCTGAAGTCTGCTCTTATGAAGACTACAATATTAAATTGCTGTCTTCTCAGACTTCCTTTGAATCCTGAACTGAACCAATTCACAGCCACTCTGACCTTAACTGCTGTCATATTTGCCACCAGTTCTTCCTTTTTGTAAACAGCATGTCAAACACACAATTACTCCTCTTTATCCCATTGTGCATTTTCATTAGGAAATCACTAGCAATGAAGCCAAGGAATCACCTGGATTGCCTGCACATCATCACCATCTTACTAAAAAAAAAAAAATTCAAAAAAGGACTTGCAGAATGTGATGACTCTGTTGATAAGGTTAGTGGTGTATGGCTTTATCCACATTTACTAAACTGAAATTCTGTTACTTTATTCAAAATTTAAAATGTGACAAAACAAAAAAGTGAGAAAAAGTGGATAGATTATGCTAAATGTTCAACCATTTAAGCTTTACAGATAAATTAATTACAATAAGTTAAAAGAAAGTCTGCCATCAGCTTTTCTCAAAGTACAAAGCTTTTCTCATGTACAAAGAAATATGATCCTGCAAATGCCTCTTATACTGGCGAAGTTACTGTTCCAAATATTTTTAGCTGGCACAAATGAAATCTGCCAGAAGTGTTGTCATATTATAACTGCATAGGTAATAAATTTCCCTATGTGATCACCATGCAAATTACCTCTGAAAACCTATTATAGTGAGAACCAGGTAGTTTTAATGGATAGCACTGCAGTAGTTGGCAATCATTTTAATTATAAAAAATTATGTGAGGAAACCTAATTATAAATGATGCATCAAGGGATCTATAGGGCCACTAGAATTATCAATATGATAATTAACTTCCCAAAGGATTTTAAGTATTTCTAAGCTGGTCAGCACCAAAGACTTTCCAAATATCTTTGCATTTTAAAGGCAGACTCATCAGCAAATCCTACAGCATTGCACAAAGAGAATGTGATCACTATTCCCAGTTGATAGGTGTGAAAATCACTGTCAGGATTAACTGTAGGATTTTCAATAGTGCTTGGTTTCCTAAACCTCCTACTTAACTCAGTATGCCATAATTAGCTACATGGGCATTTAAATAAAAAAGGGTTCATCCTCATTCAAGGATTAAATAGTTTGCTTCTGAAGGTCAGAGCTTCTCTGCGATGGAAGTCAGAGGGGAAAATCTGGCCTCCTGATTCATGTTCAGGTGTCCCTCAGTGCTGACCATTGTATTATCCGTGAGGAAATACAGCAGTAAGAAGTGTATTATTTCAGTAACACCACATTATGTTCATTTTATCTTTGTGCTTTTGTGTTCTAATGATCAGCGTAGCATATAAGGAATTATCGTCAATATTACTAAATTCACGGTATCCTCTTCCTTTTCAATAGGCTGAAATAAACAACTGATTAGAAATAGAAGATTTTGGTTGATAGTTTAGTCCTACTCAAGATTCTGCCCTAATTGACACCTTAATTTCTGACTTAATTGACACCTTAATTTCTGACACCTTAAAATATGCCTGCTATAGAAAGTCATATTTGTAAACAAAATCAGCATTTCATGTCAGTAGTGCTAATACTACAGAAGACTTTGGGTACCAGACTTTCATTGCAAAACACGTTATTATGAAAATTTAGGTAGCAAGAACACCACAGGACAGGAATATTCATGGACTATTCATGCTTTGCTGGGTATTCATTCTTCCCAAGTAACAGAAAATGGAGGTTGGTGTGAATAACAAACTGACAATAGGTCTGTATCAGTATTTGGGTTATCATCAGGAGATAAAACAGCAAATCAGCGTATTTCAAAGCAAAAAAAAAAAAAAAAGAAGAAGCATTTTTCTTCCTAAAGAATTTGCTTCATTATTTTCAATATATCTCCAGTAATTTGTTTTAGTATATCTCCTGCAGCATTCTTCAAGGGAGTATGCTTTGTATTGGATATGTACTGAACCAAGGGACTAGGAGTGTCATTGCCCTCTCTTCTGTTTTAGTATTTTTATTTATTTTTAGTAGAACCAATTAGCAAGTTAAAATCAACTACACGAAATGTAAAGAAACGTGGGTCGATATAAGTATACTTCTGCAATACCTTGCAGCTCTTTGAAATGAATGGTTATCTCACGCTCAGTGGAGCTTTCCTCTTCTTCAGGATTACTCCTTCCACACTCTGCAGCTTCTTGCTCTCCTTAGCTATTATCTACTTTTGAGGTTGAATTTTTTGCTGTTTTTAAACCTTGCCAAACCTTTCTCAGAATTCAGCCCTACCAGCTTCCTGACAAAACCTTCATTACTGTAACCTAGAGATTATATTAATATTTTTCTAAACACACACATTTTAGGAATTATGAGATCAATACTGTCAGATAAGGCCTTGATGCACAATTTAATGAAATAATTAGTTTAAGTATTAATTAAAATATGTTGCTTGTTGTAATCCTCGTGAGAAAAATTCATGCTAAAGGAATGTCTCATAAATCGAAGGAAAGCACTTGGTTTTATATCCTCAGTCAAAACAAAGAAGAAATTCATTTATCCAAGCCAGGGAAGCAAAGCACAGTTTCCAAACTTTTATGTCCTGATTAAAAACTGTATCATGACTTAGTTACTCTGAATCTCTCTGATCCAATACGTTAAGTAGCTTGAGATCTTAATCAGAAGGAACTAGAAAAATGTGATGCAAATTAGTAGGTTATGAAGCTGATGAATACATAAGTGGATGAGATTCCTTGGCTTGGGATACCCAGTAGGCCAGGTTAGATCATCAGAACAACCTATTCTAACTTTAAACACAGCCTATCTATAAATACTTAAGTGCAGAAAAAAAAAAAAGATGTAATATTTTCTGTTGCACCAGACATTATATTGAGAGCTCATTTCACACATTTAACAACTGTTGCCTTCCAAGAGAATGGTGGCTCTCTTCAAACAAATGAAAAAAAAAAGATAAACTGTTTCATCAATGACATTCAGTGTTCATACGGCACAAGGCAAAAAAGAACCTTCTCAGCACCTCCCTCTGTCTGTTATAATTGGAAACCAGCTAAATGGACAAAATTCTGCTACCTTACTTCCATACATAGGCTCTTTTGGGAATGCAAGAAGGAAGAAATAGAAGGGGTTTCCAGAGTCATTTTACTCAGTCTCTTTCTACCGCAGATAATCACAACAAAGAATCACTTTTATAAAGATATCAAGTGTTATTGTATATGCAGTTTTCTTTTTACCTCTGTTCTCTCACAGAAAGCTGTACCATATTATGATTAATCATTAAGATTTTTTTCCCAGTTTTCCACCTAAACTTGTACACAGCCAGTTTATAAAAATTTTCTGTTTTCCCATACTTTTTACTCCTCGTAGCATTTATCCTTCATTATATGTACACAGAGCAATTATGGCCTATTTCAGGTTTGTTTTCACTAAACTAAACAAGCCAGACCTTCCAGGGCACAGTCAGGGACAGGTACAAACACATGTATAGTCACTCCACCCATACATGCAGTGAGTCAAATGAGTCACCGGTTCTAAAATCTTCTAGCTGTGCTAGTAAGGAGTTATTGCAGCTACTACACCTGTTAAGAAGCAGAATATTTTGCTCAATCTCATCATTGCTCTAACGCAACCATGTTATTTAGGAATTGGTGCAGGATTGCATCCATTTATCATGGACCTCAGGTTATCATTCATCTCTTTGATCTTTCTTTTAGCTCTCTCCCTACTTGTAACAGTTTCATTTCATCTTCCTTTGAACATGGGTGCCAACAGTCATATTCTGTCTGAGCTGCACTACTTGCTTTAGCTCTGTTTCTTTGCAATTGCCATGAAAGACAGCAAATAAAGAAAAGCATCTGACCTGGTGTAGTCGTCCTCCACAAGCATGTGCTTTGGAATGGGTGAATATCTTCCTGGTGAAATCGGGGCCAAAGATGCCTTGTACTCTAAAGTGCCATTGTTTCCAGAAGTGAGTATATGATTTTCCATTGGTGGAGAATAAGCTGATGGTAAGAACAAGCATTTCTTGTTAGCCACATTCCTGTTTGGTTATGTCACAACAACATCTTCAGTAAAGTACCAACAGTGTGCTCATTGCTGTATGTAACACCAAAATAGTCTATGCCTGAGAGAGATTAAAATTTAACATGGCAGTAAAACAATGAACAGTTGTGATTCTCCTGAAATATTAACAATAATAATAATAATAGCAATAATAATAACAGCAACAACAACATTGCTGCTGAATCATTTTGCAGAGTGTGAAAGAATGGTCTGCAAGAGAGGAAACAAACATTTTCTTTAATTAGAACAGACTAGAAAAATGAACTTTAAATAGGAAAAAAATGAGGTGAAAAATACACTCAGCTCCAATAAAAATCAGTGGGAATAATCCAATAAGAGCTTAATGCAGGATCAGGGCAGGAACTCTAGGCATGGCAAGGATTATGTATGATGAATATTTAAAACTGGGATATATTAAAGTGTCAAATTCCTAATATAATTGAAATTTCAGTATCAATATGGATGGCATCATCATTCAGATCTCAGTAAATCTCGATATAAAACAGAAAGCACATTGAAATGTTACACACACCATGATTAATAATGACAATTATGGGAATATAGGTCTAATTTTATATTGTGTCTTCGTATTTTATTTTTGTTTGTCTGCCTTTTCCCATGCTCAAGTTACTGGGGATATTATTTTTACCAGTGGAGAGATGTAATAACAATTCTATTCAAATCTCTAGTTAATTTAATTGAAAAAGAAATGACAAATAGGAAAAATAAAGGCACTTCTGCAGTGAGCTATGATTTTCTCATGAAAATAAGATATTTAAACTTCTTAGTCTTGGTCTTTCTTTTATGTGCTTAGATATGTAAAGTTTCAAAACAAAATATCTCTATGGGGAAAGGCTATTATCCACTCTGAAATACTCTGAACATGTAGGTATAATGAAAGGTTCCCAGAGGGTAAATAAATCTCCATGAACCAACAGCCTGGGATGGGTTATTGCAATATTTGTCAATCCTTTTCAACTTCTAGAATTGCTTCCATCTTCTCATATGCTGCTGATCTATAATCTGACATAACAAAACATACCGTTTTAGAACCCCCTACATTATTATTTTAGAAAACGTTATAATGCAGGAGATTGGATGGGGATATTTAGTTGTTTTACTTCTCAAGCTTTGCTAAGGATCCAGACCAGACTGTTGCTGAACAATCATGCCATCTGTTGTAACATTTGCTAAGCAAATAGGTATCCTCAGCACAGTTGAGTATACCACCTGATGTGCACATTACAAAACCTTCTCTTCTGCTTTTATGGAGTCTGAATAAGGAGGATTATGGATAGCTATATTTCTCCTCAGCTTTGTCAGTCCCCAGTTGAGCAACAGTATGAAGAAGCGCAGAGGAATTTAATCTCTGTTTTTTTTTTTTTTTTTTTTTTTTTTTTTTTTTTTTTTTTTACAGGGAAAAGCTGCCTTTTCCAGTCCTTGGTTGGCTTCCTGACCTTAAGTGCCCCTAGTATTATTGGCAGATGGTCTAATTGGATATAGATCAGTTACTGACACAAATTAAACTGCCATCCAGTTGTTCGATGGTGGCAGCTGGTCCCATCTGGTAGTGGAACCTCAGTCAGATGGTATTTAAACATCTACTACATGAAGGAAGGGAGTTCCAGTAATGAACTGGTCAGCCTTGCAAGCACTGGGGGAACAGAGAGCTGCAATTGAAATATCTTAAGGTTGCTGTGAATGAAAAGGCAACAGGAATGGCTGGGTGTGGAAACGTCAGGAGGAATAGCAGGAAGGCAGAGCTGCAAGAGAGGCACCTGTTGATGGCACCCTAATAAGTCCTTAATACACCCAGCAAAACTCCACTTTCAGAGGACAAACAGATCAATCCAGCCTATACTCAGATTAAAGAAAAGACTCAAGCCATTACCAGAGGATGGGAGTAGATAAAGATTGAATTTGGGGTCTAGAACACTCAGATATGGAGACAAAGGACACCAGTCAAACCCAAGGATTATCCCAAGGAGGTGGGATAAGCCAGACCCTAATGCTGTCATCTCCTAAGACCAAAACAAAAGCAGGTTGCCAAGCTAAGCATTTGTATGTATACACATTGGGAACTCCACAGGCAGCCTCCCTTGTGCTCAGCTGTCTCAGGGAGTCCTGGCCAGCTCATTTGGATACCTGTCTTTGTACCTGAATGCCAGGCTGAAAAACTTGAATGAGTTGCTAGCACGAGAGTATGAAAAACGTATGAAAACCTGGGGTAAATTAATCTGTTTTAGAATAAAACCACCTTTCCCCCATATGAGATCTTGCACTGAGCTTTGCTAATCTGTTTCAGCAACTTTCCAAACAACAATTTTTCAATGCAAGGAAGAACAATGCCTTCATTTTCAGCAATGGAATTTCAGATGAACGTATACAAAGGACAGACTGAGAATGAAGAAAAGTGGGAGAGGATTTTAGAAAGCAGATATGCACAGAAAATTAGTAGATTTGTGTAGGTAGAGCAGTAATTTAAATTTCAAGGAAATATCCAAATATCATATTCATTTTTTTTGCCCCTCTACTCAGCACTGATGAAGCCACACCTGGAGTGCTGTGTCCAGTTCTGGACTCCCCAGTGCAAGAGGGATGTGGAGCTGTTGGAGAGAGTCCAGCGCAGGACTACGAGGATGATCAGGGGCCTTATGAGGAAAGGCTGAGAGAGCTGGGCCTGTTCAGCCTGGAGAAGAGAAGGCTGAGAGGAGACCTGATCAGTGTCTATAAGGACCTCAAGGGAGGCAGTGAGGAGGATGGGGCCTCTTCTCAGTGGTGGCCGCTGATAGGACTAGAGGAAACGGCCACAAACTGAAGCACCAAAAGTTCCACAGGAACTTAAGGAAAAATTTCTTGCCAGTGAGGGTGACAGAGCACTGGAAGAGGCTGCCCAGAGAGGTTGTGGAGTCTCCTTGTCTGGAGATCTTCCAAACCCGCTTGGACGCAGTCCTGAGCCACATGCTGTAGGTGACCCTGCGTGTGCAGCGGGGTTGGACTAGATGATCTCTAGAGGCTTCCAACCTTAAGCATTCTATGATTCTATGATTTTCCTCTGACTTTTTCTCAATTAAGCTTGTACAGGATGGGGTGCTGCTTGTTCTAATTTTTTCAGTGGACAGAAGACCAGTCTACAAATCCAATAATATTTATGAATATATTGGCATATATTTATCACATTAACCGTCATAAGAGATACTATTCAATCTGCTTGCTTGGACAATGGTTGACTGGAATTAGCTCAGCAGTACGTTATCTGCATTGCTACTTTTTCTGCAAAAGTATTTTACAGTAGAGTTATATTATTTGTAGTATTTCGTTAGTGTAGCATACTTACGTGGCAATAAACACTCATTTATGGAGCTTCCCAAGCTGTTTCATAAACGTTAATGGAGGATTTTGAACAAGCTATGAAAAAAGACAAATTCATCTGACAAACTGAAGTCTCATGCAAAATGAATTGCAAAAGTCACTTACAATGAGTAATATCTGGCGGGCCATAAGGATCGGTCATGTAAATGGTGGTGGGCTTTCCAACTTTGAGATACACGACATCTGATGTGTTCTTCAGTATCGCAACTGCCTCTTCATGAGTAACTTCTTCTAAACTGTAATTATTTACCTTGAAGGAGAAATAAAAGAAGTGAGTTTGGATGCAAAAAATAGACACAAAAAAGTTACACTGTCTTGCAGTTGTCACCATGTTAAAAAAATGCTGTAGAAAAAGAGCCTTGAAGATTACAGAATTAGTTTTAACAGTACTGATAATATCAGAAAATTATAATAGTCCATCTAAATATTTTGAGATGGCAACAGGTCTTGTAGTACAAAATTCCTTTGTTATATTCCATTGCCAGAATCATCGTTAACGTAACATTAAATTTAAAAATAATTCAATAACTGAGCACCACATCATTTATGGAATGTAGCTATGTTATTTGACATCTCAAGATCAACTGCCCAAACCTCAGAAATACTCCACACCCGAAAATCTTTTCACCCATGATATTATGTTGACAGTTGAATAGAGGCAGTTATGCAAGGGGGAAAAGAGATTTTGAATGTGAAAGACTGACAGTTTTCTGTAAGCACAGGAAACACACACTGAAATGGTAAGAAGATGTTGCATTAATTCTGTGTTTTATTGGAACAGAGAAATACTTAACCATAAGCATGGAGAAGAGGACAGGACTATAGATTAAAGAAGGAAGAAGACGGTGACAATCAGTCTTGCCTATTTATACTCTAACTCCAGTTTTTAAAAAAAACGAAAAAAGAAAAAAGTGAAAAAAAAAAGCTCAAGCATAGTATATTGCTATGAAGCATAAGATTTATTCTCATGTAAAATTTATTCTCTCTCTATGGCACTGTATCCAGAGGCCAACCACTGTAGGCTCCTACAAGCAGAACAGTGACTGGTTCCTGCCCTGAAAACCATGCAGACTGAACAGAAAATTATGAGAGAGAGAAAAAAAGTAAGCAAAGCTTCATACTTATAGTGTATGCCTACAGGAAAGCCTACTTTTAAAGAAGACACTTGCATATGAAACATTTTACAGTGATTTAAAGTGCTATTCTTGAACATTTACAGTTACTGCAAGCATTCCTTGTAAAATTTAAACAGGATGGAAGAAAAAGAAGCTCCTCAACAAGGATGAATATAATACAGCTGTAAATCACAGAATGCAATAACTACATCGGTATCAGTAAATTATCAGAGACTTGTCTGTGAAAAAGGATAACAAGCTA
Organism: Nothocercus julius; assembly: GCA_013398735.1. Taxonomy (NCBI): domain Eukaryota; kingdom Metazoa; phylum Chordata; class Aves; order Tinamiformes; family Tinamidae; genus Nothocercus; species Nothocercus julius. Next base: position 4,596,983 of record VZSV01000042.1, read on the forward strand.
CTGCCATAGGGTTTGGCAACTGGAAAGAAATCCAGATATTATGAAGTATTGGAGGATGCTTTATACCAAGATGATATCATCAAAACCAAGAGACAGAATGACTGATATTGCATAGCATTGCTCGATGTAAGAATTTTGTCTACATTTTGAATCCATACATAGTTCCCAGACTCAGTTTTAAGGTTAAATGAAAGAAGCAATGACAGGCATATTATGATAATTTGACACAAAGAGAAATGATACATCCTAGCACTCAGAAGAGAGTTGCTGACACTGTATGCAGTATTTTGACAGGCTTTCTATATATATATATATAAAACTCCTCTGTATCCTATGAATTTCTATCTCTTTTTTCTTTGTTATGAATAACATTAGCCTACATACATACTTTCAATAAGCAAATTTATTTTAAATTACTAGGCTAATAGTAAGAAAAATTGCCTGAAATTAAACCTCACTTAAAAACTGGAAATTCATACTGGCAACATAATGACTTTCTTTTCTTCCTTTACTGTCTGTACATTATATTTTGTTGTGTTTCATGGGAGCTTTTTGAGATAAAGAAAATTTCACATAACCTCCCACTATACTTCTGTAAATGATAAAAGTTCTTATTCAAAAAGACACAGAAGTAAAATATGATAGTACTGTCTAAAAAATCTATAAATTTATCTACAAAAAAAAAAAAAAGATTTTTGATCCTTTTAGGAGTTTATAAGAACAATTTAAACACAAATTGATTTTTTCCAATCTCTTTTCAAAGATTTTTTTTTCCTCCCTCCCGGAAATCTAGATCATCAAAATCATGGTAGGACTGTCATATTTCCATCACAACACACCTGGAAGATACAGTTGTGCAATTTGGGAAAGGAAACCGGCCATTAAAAAAAAAAAAAAAAAAAAAAAAAAAAAAAAAAAGGAAGTCTAGTAAGCTACACATAGAGCTTCTATTTGCCTTGAGAGGTCTCCCTTCTGACCTGTCTGATAATAACTGTATAGGTATTTGTTAAAGCTGTACAAATCTTAAAATAAGAACTAAGACTGCACAACTCTAAACTAAGACTTAATATTTGAGTAGTTATGCACTTTTTTTTCTTTATACACTTAAACATCTTCAGTATCATTGCAAATGTTATGTAAAACAAAGGATTTTTTTTTCTATTTCCTAGAGCATATAGACTTAAGAATGTTGTGGAAAACTAAAGTGGACAGTGCTAACGCTTGGTAGAATTAGAAGGAAGGTAACACACCAATGAAATGAAGATACAAAAGAGAGCTTCAAAGAAAAGACTGCTGGAAAAAAAAATTGGGAAAAAAAAAAAAAAACCCTTCAAAGCAGACTTTTGACACAGTCTCCTATAACATCCTCATGGAGAAGCCCGGGAAGTGAGGGTTAGATGAGTAGACATTGGGGATGACTGAGAACTGTCTGGATGGCAGAGCCCAGAGGGTGGTGATAAATGGGGCCGAGTCTTGCTAGAGGCCTGTGGCCAGTGGTGTCCCACAAGAGTCACTACTGGGCCTGGTGCTGTTCAACTTGTTCATCAACGGCTTGGATGAGGGCGCAGAGCGTGCCCTCAGCAAATTTGCAAATGATACCAAACTGGGTGGAGTGGCCGACTGAATGGCTGTGCTGCCATTCAGAGGGACCTAGACAGATTGGAGAGTTGGACAGAGAGCAACCTCATGAGGGTCAACAAGGACAAGGGCAGGGTCCTGCACCTGGGTAGGAATAACCCCAGGCACCAGTACAGATTAGGGGTTGACCTGCTGGTAAAGCATCTCCATGGAGAGGGATTTGGGAGTCCTGGTTGACAACGTTACCCATGAGGCAGCAATGTGCCCTCGTGGCCAAGAAGGCCCATGGGCTCCTGGCTGCATCAGGAGCAGTGTTACCAGCAGGTGGAGGGAGGGGATCCTGCCCCTCTGCTCAGCTCTGGTGAGGCCGCCCCTGGAGTACTGGGTGCAGTTCTGGGCTCCCCAATACAAGAGGGATGTGGAGCTTCTAGAGAGGGTCCAGTGTAGAGCCACTAAGATGACTAAGGGACTGGAGCATCTGTTTTATGAGGAAAGACTAAGCGAGCTGGGCCTGTTTAGCCGGGAGAAGAGAAGATTGAGAGGAGATCTGATCAACGTGTATAAGTACCTGAGGGGAGAATGTAGGGAGGACTGGGCCAAACTCTTCTTGGTGGTGGCCAGTGACAGGACAAGGGGTAATGGGTACAAGTTGAAACACAGGAAGTTCCATCTCCATGAGAGGAAGAACTTCTTTGCTGTGAGGGTGCCAGAGCCCTGGAAGAGGCTGCCCAGAGAGGCTGTGGAGTCTCCTTGTCTGGAGATCTTCCCAACCCGCCTGGCTGCCACCCTGTGCCCCGTGCTCTGGGTGTCCCTGCTGGAGCAGGTGCATTGGACTAGATGATCTCCAGAGGTCCCTTCCAACCTCAGTCATTCTGTGATTCTGTAGCAGGGTTCAGCTACAGAAGGAATTCCAGCAATACATACCAGAACTGGCAATGTAACACCTCAGAAATATGTAGAAAATTACAGTTTTCATCTCTAAAAGCCACAGTCTTAGAAAGGAAGCTTGCTACTGATGAATTTTGTGCTAAATTACAGCTCCCAGTGAACAAAGACACAAAGAATTAAGCTATATCAGGAGCAAACAAATAAACAAACAAAAACAAAGAGAAAAAGCTGTTTCATTCATTAAGGTAAAGATTCTCTGTGGTACCATAACATCTTTTTTAAATGTGACGGCTATGAGAATAAGATAAAGCCACTTCATCACTGTTGGTATCTATTTTGGAATTACACCACCAACAATACACATTTCCAAGTTTCCTCCAGACTGTACTAAAGGTGCCCCCCCTTGCTTTGGATCTACAGCTCCCACAGTACATGCATGTACCAATAAATTTTCTACTTTTTGCTACTCACAAGACAGTATCATGAATAAATATGTTTAAATGCATTCTGATACCCAAAAATGAAAATCTGATGCTAAAGAATTATGTTATATCAAAACCCTATGCCAAAGATGGTGATTATCCAGAAATACAGTATTGTGGTTGTTCCTTCTGATAAGATTATTAGGGAGAGGAGAATCTCACATACGGTTCCCACAAGAGATTCCCTGAGTTTTTCATTGTTTCCATAAAAGTTATCCATTCTAACAGAATTTGTGCTACCAACTCTTCCAACTACCAACTATTACAGCTACTAATGCTTTCTGTGTTTCAGTGGCCATGGCAGAGCAAACGCTGGATAACAAAGTTCAGTTCCCACTTTTGAGACAACTATACCAGAGGACATAATCTGAAAAAAAAAAAAAAAAAAAAAAAAAAAAAAAAAAGTTTAGTCAGAGGTAAAGAAGATAGAGAGTAGGAAGTGTGCACAAAATTAGAAGACAAAGTGCATATGTATGACATACACCCCCTGAGATACTGAAGCATTTGTGCAGAAGGGCAGGCATACACTATGTGGGTAGATCAGGTCCCGCTCGCCAGCTTTCTGGCTCTAGGAAGCCAATTTAAGAAGCAATCAAGAAGGAGAAAATAATCCTAAAAGAGGTGTTAAAACCAGTTTTACCTGAGAGGTCAATGGGTGTGGAAAAGTCAAACAGAAGCTACAGCTGGAGGAGGTGGCAACCACAGCTCCAAGACTCAGGCACCTGAGCCACAACATCCTGCCACAGGAGTGGTAAGACAGAAGTCATAAGGAAAATAAGCATGGAACACATGTCTTTTTTTTTTTTTTTTTCCCTCACATGAAAAGTTTCACATGCAGAAAATGCAGAAATGCAGAGAACACCTGGAGTAAGCAAGGATACTAGGAAAGCAGTTTCTATAAACGGAAAGCATGTGGTAAGAGGAAATGCTGCTACTACAGGAAAAGAATAAGAGGATTTAATTCCACTTCCAAGTGGAATTAAAGAGAATATTTGAGTGATGGGGGAAATCACTAACCAATGTTTCCAAAGAGACATACATTTTTTTTTTCTTCAGTGGCATAATGAAGGCAATGAACTGTAAACCTAAGCTAGAATTATTTTATTCAGAAAAAAAAATCTTGGATTCATATTAGAAAACAAAGGCAGTTGGAGTAAAAAGCTTTGAATCCCCCAAAAGACCGTAAAAGTGCTCTAAAAAATAACTGCATTCACAAGAGCATAAGCTAATAAGGAAAGAAAAGAGCTCAGGAGGAGTTAAGTCTGTCTTAATTCACTTACTCTTTTTTTTTTTTTTTAAAGGAAAATTGTTCCTCTCATCTACTGATTTAGAGTAAATGAGATCTGATTCACTTAGAAAAATAGGTGATCTTTATCTTGCCAGTGGCAATGTTTGCTTTTGTGTTGTATCCTGCATTTTGGTCAGAAAGTGGATTTTGATGAGCCCACCCTGCATGAACATCCGCCTGAGAGCACCTGCGACCTGGCAGCTGCACCCAGCCTACGACTGCGGGCAGCTTTTGTAAAACTCAGCATGATTTCAAAGACAACAGAGATAAGTTCTTCCGTGCTGAAGCCCTACCATGCCCGCAGAGTGTCCGTCTATCTGGATTAACTGGCTACATATGATCGCCTGGACTCCTGTGTCCGTTGTGCAGCAGCTGTGCTGTGAGCAGAAAGAAGTGGCCTTCGACCAGCTGCCTATCTGCAGGTCACACTATCTTTCTTAGATTATAAGTAGCTATGGGCTAACTGTCTTAAAATATAACTATTTTTTGCAGAGTAAAGCAAGAGTTTGTGCTTCGTAGGTAAGTGGGAGACTGAAGTAAAGGGCTCGAGGTGGTGTGCGCCTGTGCACTGCAAATAACACTGAATCTTGATCTTGATTTTTCAGTCCCAGCTCATACTGATTTAGGTTAAAAAAAAAAAAGTTTTTAAGGATAATAAAAAGGCATGAGGATGATAAAATTTTGTAGGAACAGCCACGTAATGAGAGTATCATTACAGTGAATAAATTGGGGGACTTATTGCCACTGATACTGATAATTTACTGATCCTAGCAAATCTACCTTTGAACAATACGTAATCACAGCTCTGGCTGAAGCCAGTGAATATGATAATTACCTTTCAATCAAGGAAAAAGAGAAACAGCACGGCTGCTTTAGAGTTATCACTTTCATAGAAACACAGGATTGCTGCAGCTGGAAGGGATTTCCAGTTGAAGGTTGGAATATCTGCAAGGATGGAGACTCCACAATCTCTCTGAGCAACCTGTCTCCTGTTTTACCACTGTCACAAGACACGTAAGAAAGAAGTTGGAATAAGAGTTGTTCTTCCCGGGGACAATGTCAAACAACAGGACTGCGGCACTGACTGGCAAAGCTGCTTTTATTAAGGCAAGACCAGTAAGCTAGAGAAAGCATTGTAAGGCCAGAGGCAGCAACAGAATAAATTTGGCTCCGAGCCCAGCGCTGCATCAGAAGGGATGCAGCCACAGTCATGCGTTCCCTAAGTTGGTTCAGCACAAATTCATTCCTCATTTCAGAGCATTACATTTTTTCCTAATGTGTTTGCTTTGTGACAGTTGGCCAGTACAACCTATAAATTAGGCATTATCTGTTCCCATTACCTTTATGCCCAATCAGCTTCAGCTGGTGTAACAGCATAACGCTGAATGCATCTAGCTGAGCTCACAGCATGCAGGATTCACAGCAAATCCACAGCAGCAGAGGTCCTCATGACATGACATCCACATAGACATGTTTTAAGGGAGCTGCTTTGGACTAGTCTCGTTCTGCAGACTGAAAGCCTAGGAGCAGCTGGAATGCTTCTGGAGAGCATCTCCTGGTATAGTTTGATATCCAAATATCAAGAAAATACCCCAAATGGACAAAAATATCCAAAACATGTCCTTGCAGACCACTCTACAATATAACCAAAATTATTTTAAAGGAGCGCTTTGTGACTAACATCACTTTTTCTCTAAGTAACCCTACAAAGGTCTGGTACTGTCTGTGTAGTCCAAGAAGCAACTGCCTAATAGAAACGGCTCAAACACTCAAGCATTTTGGAAAGTTTGAAAGGTTTTTGAAAAGTTGCATGAGTACTAATAAGAAATAAAAATTAAACATTCTTTTCAAGCTTTGTGTTCTGAAAGCCTTTCCTAAAACATACCTTGCTAATCGTATTTTTTGTACCAGGATAAGCACATAGTTTTATACTGATTTCTCAATTATTCACTCTGTATTCCATCAGATATATATATATATATATATTGGCATAAGATAATCTCTTCCACAGTAAGATAAAGAAAATTATTGTCATCTGAGAGGTACAGAACATTTCTCAGCTCTTCCTGATCATCTTTATGAATGACACGGAGGAGGCAGAGCACACTGGGGGAACCAGTGAGGTCAGGGCTGCCATCCACAGGGTCCTAGAGAGGCCAGAGAAAGGGACGAGCAGGAACCCCCTCGTGTTCAGTGAGGACACAAAGTACAACCTGCCCCTGGGAGAGACTATCTCCCTTCAACCCAGGCTGGGCACTGACGGGCCGGGGAAGCAGCGCTGCAGAAAAGGCCCTGGGGTCCTGGTCGATGTCCCGCTGAGCATGAGTGGAAGAACAGGGCTGGAAGAACAGAAGCAGAGCCAGTAGAGAAGGTGGGATACAGGGAAGTGATTGCTCAGTTAGACTACAGCTAGATCCTGCATCCAGTTTTGGGGCCTCCCATACAGGAAGGCTTTGACAAAAGAAGGGAGTCCAGCGAAGGGCCACCAGGATGGTTGGAGGCTGGAGCACTTTGTCTGTGAGAGAGGCTGAGGGAGCTGGGCCCCTCAGGCTAGAGGAAGGACAGTTTCAGGAGGCCTAACTGCAGGACCCAGTTGTAACAGGGAAGTCATCAAGACAGAGTCAGGTGCTACACAGCGGCATGTAGTGTGGGGATGGGAACAGCGGACATGTTTTGAAACAAGAAACATTCAGACCAGAATAGTGTTTTCCCCCTGAGGACAGTCAAGCACTGGAACATGTTATGCCAAAGAGTTTATGCACTCTCCATCCTTGGAGGTTTCTAAGACAAGACTATAGAAAGCCTTGTGCAACCGAGTCTGATCTCACAGCTGACTACGTTTTGAGCAGAAGGTTGGACTAGAGACTCCCAAGATCCCTTCCAACCTGAATTATCCTGCGGCCCAGTGGTACCATGTATATGATTCCCCCTTGCTGCTTTCCAATGCAAAGAGAAGCAACCTGAGACAATCACTGAAGCAATATTCCCACCACAGGCATCACCACCAGCCAGAGCACAGGAGTAGTTTCCTTCTACCTGTAAATCTTCAGAACAGCTGTGTTCCTTTTGTATACACCTAGAAAATATCCTAAATTCAGTTTTTAGCATGAGGAACCTTAAGCTTCCTCCAGTAATTTTCCTTTTGAGCATCTTAGAATTAATCTACAATACAGCATTTTTTTGCAGAAGTGCTCAGGATAATAAGCCTCAACTGAAGGCTCAGTGCTACAGAAACAGAACTGCGCTTGCATGTCCATGTATAGATTTAATCATAATCACAATGTTTAATATTTACATAATACTTCCTCAGAATGCTTAACACACCATTAGCAAACTGCATTTAATAACAGTAGGGACATCAGACTGCGAAAAGCTCAGATGGAACCTCCTTCTTTTACATTTCAATATTTGTTTTGATTTTACTTCTTAAATTTTAATCATTTAATTTGCATTTTCTTTGGAAACTTGAAAGCATTTCACACAAACTTTTCAGAACACAGATAAAAAAGAAACAACATCCACTGATGACTTCCAGAAAGATGGCAAATTCTAGCATATTTACAGAAAATGATAGGACAAGCAAAGATCAAGAATCGATCCACTACTGAGAAGAAAAATAATAAAGAAGTGTCCAAATAAATAACAAATAAGGAATCAGTGAAGCAGAAGTAGGACCATATAGATGACAAGGGTAATATTGTGTTGATACAAGTGGTAACGCTGCCAAAGGAATGAATTCTTTCATTCAGTGCTCACAAAGGAACATGAAGTAAATGTCATGAACTGACAGATATTTCCCAAGGTAGAAGAAAAAAAATATTGAAGGCGCTGAAGGTTCTCTTGTTGCAGAGAATCAGATAAAAATACTTGCAATCTGTCTGTTTTATAGAAATAGATTTTGATTCTGTAACTTAATCTCCAAAAATGTCAGGGTTAAGGTATACAAATTGCATGTTAACTAGGATTTTCTCATGCAGGAATAAGAAGCTTGGTCTCAAAGTACATGACTAATAGACAGAATTATTATGATGGATTTTTTTTTCCTTACTTTAAATGAATGGGGAAATGTAGTGATAAAAAGAGACAAGGGTAGGTAATAAACAGGTAATGACTAAAGAGGAAACAGTCAGGAGATGGCACGTAAAACATACTTGAATTGTGTTAGTCATTTTAAGAGGTCGGGTTCAGCAGTGGACACCTGTCAGAATGATGAAACCTGCAAAACCTGCAAACATCTGTATTTGATAGCAGTGGGAAATAAGCACAAGAGTGAGAACAGACCAGCCCCCTAACAGTCATATACTACCAAAAATATATATGTTCATAATAGTGGATAAAATAATTATTTGTCGATTCAAATTCATAATGAATAGATTGGGTTACACTGGAGGTGGGGAATGCAGGGTTTATATAGCTCTTTCCCCCTGCCCTGGAAGGTGTTATTTATTATCTTGAATGAGTTGGTGAGAAGTTAACAGTAGGTTAACAAAAATTTGCAATTCTTCACAACTGCAAAGAATTCTTTCCACAGCAGAGAACAACAGAAAAATGTAAGCAAATTGGAAATAAGGTGTAAAATAGCAAATTAAGGTGTAACATAGGAAAATACAAATTTCAATACAGAAATAAGATGAATCATTATACAAAAGTGACTTTAATTTCTATGTGTTAAGAGCATGCAAAAAATGATGTGTCAAAGATGATAAAAGTTCTAGGTTGTCCTTTGTTTTGGTTTTGATAGCACCATTTACTGTTTAAGTTCTATCTATCCATTTAGGTTAACAACAAGAACTGAAAAAAAAGGGTCAACAATCCAGCAAACAAGTTCCTTTAATGTTCCCTTTAATATCTTGCATAAAATTAATAGTCACCTTCACATCTGACTGGAACACAGTGCTCCAAGCTGATCTCCAACTAGACACAGTGATGCAGGCAGACAGAAAGGTCATGGCAATTTTTTACTGCTTACATATAATGTTACAAAACACAGATATGGCAGGGTTTTTTTTTTCTTTTTTTTTTCATGGCATTGTTTCAGAAGAGTTTTCTCTACCTGCTGAAAGCTACACAAATGCATTGACACGAATACAACTTGACACAGAGTAACTTCTGCTGATTCACCAGGGTAAGGATTTTCCCCTCACAAAGAATTAAACAAACTGTGAGTGGGACAGAATTATCTCTGGGGAGCAATGCACTAACACTGCAAATATCAGTAAGAATTTCCTAATGTGAGATCTACTGGAGTAATAAATACACTTTCTCAGGAAATAAAGATGGAAAATATGTTTCTGAAAAACACAGATGGAAAAAATCTATATGTAGACGGAAAAATCTATCTGCAGACTACATTAAGCGTTCATACATATAATATAGATAAAATCTATCTAACAGCCTACACATAGATATCTAGCATGTTTTTACATCATTTCATTTTCTTAAAATGATGGGTAGAATGAGTACTTCTGTAATGAACACTTTATCTTAAACTTTCCTTTAAAGTTTTCCACTGCATTTTAACTTGTCACTAACATGTTTAATGCATTTATTCTCTTCTCAGCTAGACTGTCAAAGTAATACAACTGTTTGCCTCATGTTCCCAAAATGTTCTTTACCACTGTAATGCTTTTTAACTGTAGTCTCAAGAATATATATAAGCAACAGAAAAAAAATGAAGATGACAGAAGTGTAGCTCATAATTATTACAGAAGTTCTACCAGCTGTCTCCAGCAAAAAGTATGGTGAATAAAAGACCCTTCACAAAATAATTTTCAGTCAATGAGAATGTGATTTAAATTTGTCCTACTTACCATAAGAAGTCTGTCTCCAACCTGCAATCTCCCATCTTTTTGCGCGGCTCCTCCATCAATAATCTTGGTGACATAAATGCTGTTGTCCCCGGGAATGTGTTGGTTTCCCACTCCTCCTGCAATACTGAAACCTAGACCTGGAAAAAAATAGGGAAAATAAAATATTAGCAATACAATATGGAACAAAAAGGAGTGCAAGAATAGTATGTATTTTTTCTAATATATTGTGCAATGACAGTGTTTTTTACAGAATTGCAAATAACAAATATTTGAGACTTCAATACACTCACTTTTCCTGAAAGGGCAGGGACAGAATAAATTAAAAACATTCTTTCCCATGTATGATTACAGCAATTGGTAGGAATATATGGACAAAAAAAAAAAAAAAATCAAACCAATGATGATTACAGCCATGTGTTGTCCTTGCCAAGAGCCAGTGCAACCTACACTAGGAAGTCATGAAATAACTTTCCACGGAAGTTTCTCCATGACTAGTAACAAAACTCTGAAGCTTGGAGTTTATATTGTTATATATTGACATAAAATACATCACAATTCATTAGGACAAAATGCAGCATACTCTTACAATCCACAGAACTGGAAAAATAGCAGGAGACATGCACAACACATTTTGTAAGTAGTATCACAGTGAAAGGTCTGGAAGGATTAAGGAGTGTAGATAGTTGGATTTAATTCCGCTCTGCGTATTTTTCCAGTGCACAGATAACACAGGCTATTGATACATGAAACACGAAAGCCGCAGTCCTTTGTGCACACATAACTTCTGCTCAGTGATCTGTGCAGTTCCTAGATGATGACCTGAAGTGCCAAACTTTGGAGCACTGACAGTAACATAAACAGTAAAATAAACAGATATTACTCTTTTCCTATCCTCTGACACATTGCATAAACACACAAATCATTGCTCTCATTTACAATAAGATTTTTATCTCTCAGTCAGAGAAAAGATAGAAACTACTGTGCTTTATTTCCATAAAAAAACTACCTCAGAGGTTTGATTGGGAACTTCCACTTACACAAATAAACTGTTACTGATAACTTGTTTAGATTATTGCTGCAACCAGGCAGTTATATCTATTTAAAGAATAATCACTAGTTTTATCTGTGAAATATATTATGCTCTCTCATTCTTAAAGCAGACATATTAGTAATAGGTTCAGCCTGGGTTAGGAATGCAAAAGGGAAAAACGAGTTGCCTGGAACACAGCTTTTTATCATAAACTCACCAGCTTTACTGCTTCTGCAATAAAGCTTAAGGTAGGGTATATTTATTCCTCAATCGCTTATTTAGCAGCTGAATGAGTACAGAGATAAGGGTTTTAAAGTTAATTGAATATTCTGATATTATCTTGAAAAATTATATTTTTTTTTCTTGCAGTATTTTTATTTGATAATTATTTTTAAGCTTAAAAAGGTAAGGTCAGATAACATATGGGACTACTTAATGGATACTATCACAACAGTAAATTACAGAAAGAAACCTCTGAAATTATATCTCAAATTGAAAGACTATTTGATTAATTAGTTATGACGACTATTAACAACACACAGCTAATTAAGAAGTATGGGATAACACATACAGTTAATTAAGAAGTATGGAGTAATTAAAATAAAACATAATTTAATTTCCAACTAAAGCTGATGACCACTGTGGCTATTTATGTGGTGCTGACAGGACAACTGCAAAAAACAAAAAGATTATATTTCTTTAGCATGGAAGAATTTATTCATTACTCTGGGACTGTTATCAAGGAAGAAAAAAACATTTACAAAAATACATTAAGGATGGTCTGTTACTTTTTTGTAGTGCTGAGAAGTGTTTGCTATTTGCTTGGGCAGATATATAACAACTGAAGTGTGAAACCTAAAAAAACGAGGACTATAACCTATGACCCACATTACAAAAGTCAGGTTTATAACAAGAAAGTACATTTTTCTCCTTCTGAGTCTACATAGAATGTAACTGCTTTACAACATATGGGGCTATATTGTATTTGTAAAATGGGGATACCTTCATTGACATCAGCAAACACACCTTTGAGTACAGAAAGGTGTGAAAGCAGAACAAGACACAAGGCAACGCTGTTTATTGAGAGAGAAAAAGAAAGGTGGATGAGAGAGACAACTGAGGAAGAGAAAGGCAAGGAATGGTAAATATTATAATACTTTAGAAAGTGTTTGAACAAGGTGAGTTTCCATGGCTTTCCTCTAATGATCTAGTTGTACTAATTATACTTTCCTGCTTTAGAAACTTGCTTACTTCTTGGGAAGAACAAGGAATGGAACAATGATTACATTCAGCTTTAATCGAGTGATTAATGCTAATTGCTAGTATGCTAGGAAAATATAGCATAATAAAACTTTTGGGTAGGATTCATCTGGCCAAATGACATCAGACACCAATCATTTATGCTACCTTTATAATCAATGAAAATTCATTAAGGGCTCTTAGAGCATGATTCATCTCTTCTCACAGGGACATCTAAAAGAGCCAAGATGAATCACGCTCCTGGTCTCTGAAAGGCTGTGGGCAGACACGGGTGGGAAGATCAGCGCTAGAAAAGGTCACAACCTGAGTTAGTCTGACCCCATTTAAACAGAAGATTGCTGCTTTGTTTGAAGACCTGAAAAAGGTGTGTGCATCCACGGTGTGGAGCCCTCTCTGCATCAGCTTAGTCTTATATAATGAGCTTCATCTATTTGAAAAACAGAAATGTTCAAATTTATGGGAACACAGCAAGACATGTTTTCTAATTGAGGTCCTTCTCGTTGCCCCTTTCAGGTCCCAAACTGTCAAAATAAAACAATACATTTGACTGAAGAACCTCTTCCTCATTGACTGCTATAGCCAGGGAGGCTTTGCCATCATGACGCCAAAAACCAGGAGGTACTCAGAGAAATGCCCTCCCTCTAACCTCCTGTTTACTTCATGTACAATCTGCATGAAGGATGATGAATCTTGTAGGCAGAGCCTACAAGACTGACTTGGGCTAGATAATGTCAACTTTCTTAAAAAAAAAAGTTAAAATGAATCTCACATTAGCACCCCAAATGGGATGTTGCAGTTTGCCACTATGTTGCACAGGTAGCCAGGTTTAATTTAAGCCAATTAACAGAATGAGAATTTTAGAGGATAACCCCAACAACAGTTTCATGGTCTTGACTGAGAACCTTGCTCAAAGAAAGTCGAGTCTAAGGTTGTTCATAATCTAAAATGTAATGAGAAGTGTGATTTCCAGGTAATTAACCAAAACACTGTGCTCTAGAGACATGCGATGTATAATTCCTCCTTCCTGGATTCCTGACTTTGCCAAAGCACCCCTTACCACCACCAAAATAGACCTGCTGAATACAGAGAAGCTAAAATATGTGCCGGACCTGTAATAGAAATATTGGGCTCGATATGAGTGAAATACGACTGAACAAGTGCATGCAAGCACCAGAAGAAGGAACAAGGAGCACAATGGTTAAAAAACCCAGCATTTATTGATAACTCAGAACACCATTCCTAGCAACAACACTGAAGAATGGGTTGTTTCAGTCAAGCCCTGAAGGCCTGAGCTCTGTTAAGACCACAGCACAGATGTCTTGTCAGCAGAAGAGTCTGTACTGTAACAACAGGGGGCTGGCAGCAAGGTTACAGCATGTGACATAAGCCATTCTTATGCCTGTAAGGCCAACAGCAAAACAAATGCTATCCACAAAGACGTGTATATACCAAAGAAAAACAATGGGCTGCAGCTTTGCCTAAGATTAATGCAGAATGAAGAAAGTAATATTTGAAAGAACCACCCTATAAATAATATATATATATACCCTCCTATAACTGTGGATATCTAGAGGGTAAAAAACATCTGTCCAAAAACTAATTTGTTGTCATTGATCAACAAAATCCCAACAGGTGTGATGAAGGTTCGATAGCTGGTGTCCCACATCCCGGGACTTTTGTGAAACTGCTTCAAGGTAGCAAAATAAGAAAATACAAGTGGAAAGCACCAAAGCAACCATTTGTTCTACTGAGCACCTTCCCTCGAACTGCAAGCCTGGCCTCAGCCTCTGACCTTACCAACTGCTTTGAGCAACTCTAGCGGGCAAAGAGAAAGCCAAACTGAAGTTAGCTCCTGTCTTTCATGAGATCCGCTATTTCTCCAGCACAAACATATCCTGGTGCTATCGTACTGTCCAAGTCTCTTTCAGCTTACAGGGACAATATTTATACAGTCTATTTTTCCTTTGAAAGGCAGAAGAGTGTCACACTGATGAACATGCTGATGAAATCATCAAACCTGGAGCAATAAGTCCAACTCAGGCTCGTAATTAATCAAATTTGACTTAGAGGAAGGAAAGGAACATGGGTAAAGAAAGCACTTTGATGGGTATCATTTGATTGACTTGTTTTGACAGGTACTGCAGTAGTGCTATGTGAGTAAGCCAGTGGAAACAAGGTTAATTATAAACAGAGGAGCAGCAGGGAATATCTCCTCCTGCCCCTTTGCTCAAGCCTCTAGTTGCCAATTTTAGTTTTCCTGGAGGAATGACATGACACACTTAAAAGTAGCACTCATAATAATCGTGAGCATTTAATAGGCTTGTTATCGCTGTGGTTTATGATTAATGCTCATTATTGATACCAAATTCCTTCACTATTTGGTACAAGCAAAAATGAAACACATTGCAAAATAAATAATAATAATAAAAAAAGAATTATGTTTCACAATAATTTGAATGCTAGAAGGATTAGCTGATCTTCCTCCACTTACTTTGTCTGTCTTTGTTTTGGGGACAGGAATCAATTCCTGAGAAACTACTATCTCAACCATAAGAAATGTCACTTTGTCTCTTTCCTCTCTGTTGTAGATGCAAAGATCATTTTATCTGAGTAAATTCTTCTAACCATTCCTATCCCTGGCTCATTTGACAGTTTATACCAGAAGGAGTTACATGAATAAAATCTGACTACATTTTGTAGCTGTTCTGTAGATGAAAAAGTCATTCTAAATCGGAGTATGATTCATAAAACTTTAACTAATATTCAGAACACATTTAATAGCTTTCTACTTTCCTCACTATCTTTAATTGCTGTTTCAGCCCTCATTCTAGTATCACTTGAGAGTGCTCTTTTGTTAAGGGCCTGGACTGGGGTGAACAACCCTCCTCCACCCTCCCCAGAAACATAATTGAGACTATCATTATCTAGCATCTCTTTCTGGTGGCCTTAGGTTAGAAACTTCAAGCATCTGCCTTATTGTTTCTGACATTTTTTTGCAGAAATATCTAGTGTTTTCAGTTATTTCCCAGATGATGTCACATAGAATAAAGATGATGTACAATGCCACCAGGTAAGAAAAATATTCTTTGAAATCATCTTACACAGTGAGAAAATTGCAGTCGCCATTGCCATGTATACATGTCATTATACGCTCATGCCCTTAGCTATTTATACAGATATTGTTACACAATTCCTTTGTTTTTGCCCATGGCCTTTTCCTTATTGTTATTATTCTTCTTAATCCCACATTCTGGCTGCTGGTGCATCACCCCTCTACACCACCAAACAAGCAAAGATGGCCAGAATTCAGATATACTCTATACCGAGGATCTAACTGGAAAGCATACACAATATTTCCACAGAGAAAACCACCACACTTCTGGGAAAGGCTATCTATCACTGAATTTTGTTTAGCAGTTGTGATTACACAGAAAGCAAACAAAATTCTTTCTTTGCAAATTAGCATTGATTGCACAGTAACACTGCGCTATTCTCTGTGGTAATCAGTCCTTCCATAACCTAAGCAGAGAGAAGGCTCATGGCTTTTAAGCATGGAGATGGATTTTGGCCAAAGCTTTTTAGAGAAAACAAACAGTAAAATTTCACATCTTATACTTTTTATGTCCACATACTTAGAACTTTAGAATTCAATTAAAATTAAAGTTCAAATTTTAATAATTTTGTTGCAGTTTTTAAATAAATGCAATGTTTAAAATCAAATCTAAATAAAATTAAAATATTAAATTTAAAAGCACTGTAATAATACCATATGACCGCAAAACCCTCTGCAGAGGTTTATTTTTACTGCTTGTTAGATGAAAGTGACAGAGACAGTGATCCCACAGAGATTAACATGTCTTTAATAGCCTGACACATATGTACATCCACACTGCTTCAAGCAGCTCTGTAAAGACTAAAGGTCTGGAAGAATGGTGCCTAGCTAAGACTCAGTCTAGGAGAGGCTGTGGAGGAGCTTCTCAGCTGCTATCTGAACCATAGAAGCTAGACAGAACCATCTGGCTGTCTTCATTTCAAGCACAAACCTTGCAAACTGCCAACAAGAAACACATAAAATTTTAAAATTCAGCTACCACATCGCTATCTCCAGTGTCTTACCCCTGTTCCATAACGTTGGGATCTCCTCAAAAGCTTGTTACCCACCATCACCTTCTTTCACTTCTCTGTTCCTTTAGGACATTGGGGTAGTAAGGTTACATCTTTTCTTCAGACACAAGGGCTTCATCACAACCACCTCAGAAACTCAGAGGAGTCCACAATATGTTAAAAAATAAAAAAATCTGGATATTCCAGGGATTTTCTGCTAAATTATTATTTTCTAGCCTCTACCCCTGTTCAGAAGCAAATTCAGACTCTTAAACTCTCTTCTCACAGTTCTTTTTTCCCCTTTTTTGGTGCATAACAATCAAATACTGTCATGGAAACCACTGTGTTGTAACAGTAAGAAAGGGATCTGTTCTCAGGATACAGGGTTATGGTCTTTGGTCTAGGAAAAGTGTTTTCATTTCCAACTCGAGAGAATATGATGGGGAAGTAAGATTATGACCCAGATGTTAGCATTCCTTCAAGGCAGGGAGAACGTCTTTAAAAGCAATCCGAATACTGGTACCGTAGAACACTGGATTTACATTATGATAACAGTGAAACCTTATCTATCTGTAATCTTTAATAAAGGCTTGCAAACATAGCTTGCTAAATTATTCTTCTGTTTGGAGTATTTTGCAAAACAAATACCTAACACACACATAAATGAAATTACTTCTTTTTCATTCGGCTTTGCAGTTAAATGTTTGGGTTTTTTTTCCCATTATGTTTTTTTTTGCCTCCACATATGCATCCTTCAAGACACATTCTTATCTGATGTATTTGAAAAGAAAAGAAAGGAAATGGCAAACTAGGAAAATACGCTTAGAGTCTCATTAGAAGCTGCATTTATTCTATATTTTTATACTGATTCAAATTTATTGGGAATAAATTTACCAGACAATGTAGAAATGACTTAAATTCACAATAGGAATTCTCAAGAATACATCAAAATTTATCTTGAAGAGAGAAGGCAGTATCTCTAATTATTGACAATTAACTGATTTTTAAAGCATTAATTAGGATTCAATTTCACTAAAAAATATATTAAATCATACTGTGACAATTTTGCCAGCATGAAAGAGAGAGAAAATGATTTCATTTTTGACATATACTGATACTCTGTGAGAATTATAGCAAGCATTTCTGCCATTGTAGAAAAAGCAGCATAATATACCAACTGTAAATAGTTTATGTTAAAACAGCTAGTTATAAAAGAGAAAAAGTAAAGATTGGCAAGGTAGAAAAGAGCAATGCAAGACTTGCCATTTAAGAACACAATTTACCGCTTCTGACTGTTTTTGGAAAGTTGCAGCCTGTGTCCATGCTATGTTTGCATGTGCTTACGCTGACACTGCACATACAGACAGGCTTCCCGTTCAAGCACGCAGTTTCAGCTCATTTTTGATGCACCCAGTACAGAAGTTTACAGATCCAGAGTCACTAAAAATCAGTGTTTTAGGTTAGGACAGGCACCATCTGGCCAGTTACAACAGGATCATTTACGTCTTGCAGGGAATGATGCTGCACACACCATGAGTGACTGTATGACTGGATGTGATACGAATGGGCTACTAAAGACTATCCTGCTTTGTTCTCTTCTCACTGTTTGTTTTTGTGAGTTAGCAGCATTCTTCTTACCCAAGCTTTTTGTTGCTGTTGTTCTTCCAGCCGCACTCCTGCCCTTTCATTCTCTCGGGGAAAAAAAACATCTGGACTGTGCATGGCTTCAGAATAAGAAGCGAGTTATCCTAAGCAGCAGCAAAGAGCAGCAGGAAGGAGTTGCATTTTCAAGACTGTCATACACCAAACCAAAGCCTCACTTCTGCCAACAGAGATAACCTCAGTCTCCTCCCTGCCTTTGGCCACACTTTCTCACTGTCAGCCTTGCATCGGCTGGAGGAGTTTTGAAGCTAAATGCACCAGCAGCTGAAAACGGTGCAAAACCAACCGTATTTGCTGTTAACTGGATCAGCTCCAAACCTTAGCCCAGAACAGGTGCTTATCCATGAGAATTGCACTGCTGCTCAGCAAACCCAGCTTAGGGGGGATGTAGTGGGGAGGAAAGATGCAGGGACAGGAGTAGGTAGCTGGAGAGAGGAGGACCGAAGTACCTGTTTAACCTAGTAACGCAGTTGAAACTTTGCAGCAGAACTGCACTCGAGAGCCAGCTGCAAATCGGGAGAGAAGGGAACAGTGAAATTGCTCTCCTAAGCTTGAGAGAGAGGAGAGGTTGGTAATCACGTTTGCAATGCTCCTGAGACCCAAGACAAATCTGCTATTGCTTCGAAGGGAGGAAAACAGCGTAGTAATGATGCTTACTCTATATAACTCTGTTTTTGGCTCTGGCAGATACACTGGTACCAACAACCTTTCATGATTAGGGAATGAAATGTAAAACCTTCAACTCACCCTTTAAAGTGAAGCACTGGGCTTGAGAAAGCTGGATGTAGCCATATTTGGCTGCCTTGTGAGAACAGCCATAAATTCAGAGTATTTTTGCAAATGGGTTGAAAGTAGTATGAAACCAAATTATCTCTTCTGTCCCATTTTTCCCCCTAACACAAATTCTTAAGGAAATTAAACTCACTGCAATAAATTTGCATTGTAGATCTATTTGATCTGTTAAAAATGGCATTCCTCTCTCAAAGGTAGCTGATAATTGACAAAGTTTTCAATGTGAGGCAGAAATATCTGGAAATGCGATCATCATGGAAGGACTTTATCTTGCTGGTGGAAACCAAAAGAAGTCCTTTATCACTGACACTTTCCCCTCTCCATCAGAATATTTAGATAAAATCTTGAAGGTTTTTCTGCCTTTACACTGCTGTTTGTACACTTGGGTTTCACTTGACTTTTATTTAAGCTCATCCCATCTAGATTCTGGTATGTAATTTTTGGACCTAAGAAACAAAAATAACAACGCATAGCTCCTTTGGAGCAGGTAGAGTTAAGTGGATATTTACAGAAACCTGGACTGAGTAAAGCCTTCATTCAGGTGTCTGAGGGTAGATTCAAAGAATCATCTATTACTTTTACAATATATACTAACTTGGGTTCAAACCCTGAAATAAGGTTCACTTTTCATCCACACAGAAAATCTTTTTTTTTTTTTTTTTTTTTTTTTCTGGCATAGGATCTAAACTTGTGCAGAGAGTCTACACAGTTTGCCTGTCACTAACGAACAGCAGTAGCTCCGTATTATTGTATTTAGCTCAGCTGAGTCCAGAATTAATGCATTTTTTGACAGCAGCCCAAAACTATTTCCAATTCCTAATAATTTCAGTGAAAAACATTTGATCTTGTAGATCTGTGCATAAAAATCTGTTTTAAGGGAGTTATTAACTTCTGATGAGATGTTATTTTTTTAAAAAAGACATTAATATGTTAAGCTGTGCTTTCTTCCATCTTTTTTTGTATCAAGATTCATCCTTGAAATTCACAGACTTGACAGAGAAGATAGGACCTGTTCATGAATTGGAATAATTATTTACTGTGGATAATATGAGGTGATATACCTTTAAGTGAGTACAGCTGGGTCACTGCTTTGTAAGTATGGATGGCTGTTCTAGCCAAATATTTAGCAATTTGTCACCAATTAAATGGAGACAGAAGGAGCAATCTGTCAGTTTGGGATCTGTTTAACAACCATAAATGTCAGGGAAAGACTCATCAGTTTCTTTTGTTCCTCCTCCATCTGATGAAGGGAATTTAGCATTTATCTTCTTATTCCTGTTCTTTCTTGAAAACTGTCAAGCAATTATGGTGAAGCTTGAAAATACAAAATGAAATCAAATTTCATCTTGCAGCCTCTTATCTATTTGCAATCAACCCATAAATAATCTGTCATCCATTCAGGCACTTCCTCTTAAAAAAAAAAAAAAAAAAAAAGAGAGAGAGAGAGACGAAGCAAAAGACAGATTTGATCTCTCAAAAGAGTCCTGATGATAAAAGTTGACAATTATATAAATGGCATGGAGAAAGAAAAGAGGTAATGCATATTGAACTACAGTAACAGGTGAGGGTACTCTGAAAATGAATTCAAGAGCTACTACACCTGAGTTTGAACCTTTCTGTCTCCCACAACTATACTTTGGTCCCTCAGTTCAGTTACTCATGGTGCTTTTGTGCAATGTTACAAGAAACAAAGTGAAACAAAAACACCTCATTTGCCAGTGAGAATTATGCTATTTTCAAAGAGTAAACTCAGCAAAATAAGAAACTTGTCTCTTTTTATACATTATGCTACATGTTTACTAAGGGCATTCTACTCTACCATACTTTTTTAGCAGGATAGTGTGACACTTGTATTCAAAAATCTGCATTCAGCAATATAGATTTTTCCGTGCTGTTCCTGGAGCTCTCAAGGTTTCCTAAGAGCTTGTGCTTAACAGTGTGGAAACTCAGGGCATAACATTTAAATATGGTTGTTTCATGCTGGGATACACTACAGATTTTTTTTGTTTCCCCCAATATTCTTTTACCAGGGCTTTTTATGAAATATAGCATGATACAAGATCTTGTGTAGATCTCAAGGGTTCCCTCTCAGGGAATTAGCATGGGCTTTCCATCAGCTCTCCCTATTAATAACAGTACCCTTCATAATGCCAAAAGCATGGTGTAGGTCCCAGTTTCTGGGAACCACATACACGGTGTTCTGAAAAAGTGAAATCCTGAGAGATCGAATGAACGCACTAGCAGCACTTCTTAGTCATTTTACCTGGAAATTTTAGGCAGCTATTTAGATTAAGAGCTCCATCCCAGCGAGGCAAACAAATGCAGCACCCAAAGCCTACAAGACTGTGGTATTAGCATTAAGAAACACAGCTTTGCCCATAATCAGGGGAACAGGCTGCATATGGAGTCAAGGTTTAGCATTAATTGATTCAGTGAAGTCTAAAGCAGAGGAGGCCAGCCTCCAAGTGCCGAAAACCTGCTATGAGACCAGCCTTTGGAGGACAACCTGCCATGCATGTGACTAAATTGTTCCTAAGGAGCACGATTCTGGCTTGAGCCCCAGAAAAAAAGGGAAATCCTAATATCCTAATAATCCTGGATATGAACAAACAAATGCAGTTTGAGAGTGCTGTTTATCTGTTCTGATATTCATTAGAATTCACACGTCAAGAAGAGCCTTTGCTAAAAATGTTGCATCCCTCTTAGCCATAAGAAAAGCAAAAATAACTAATTACAGTTGAGAAGAGGCAATGGAAAAGTTGGTGTTTTGTGTCTGGAATATATCTTTAACTTTGCAGGTGGAAGATTTAGCTAGCTCTGTTCCTGCTGTTTGTTTTCATCCTGCAGCAAAAAAGGAAATTGTGTTATGATCACTGACTCATGGGGTTTGAAGAAACTCAGCACATCATTTATTCTGTTTTCTCAGTCTGAGGTAGAACCAACCAGAGTTACATTAAGGCTAACAATGTCTGATGCACACAAAGATCTCAAATTCTTGGAATTTAGTAATCTGTTTTGTAATCCAACAGAGCACAGTCTTCATTTGTCCTAAAATTCAATCTGAGTCTTGTTTATCATAATCTATCAAGTTTTGTTCTACATAGAGCAAACCCTTTCTTCAAAGAGGAGCTGCAAAGCAAGAAGGTGGTTATCAGGAGCCCATGAGCCCCTTTTAGGTCTTTGGTATTTCAGATAAATGACTTCAGATCACTCAGTCCTTCCTTGTAGAATGTGTTTTCTAAATCTCTGATCATTTTTACTGCCTCCCCCTGGAGTCCCTCCAGCTGGTCCACATCTTACTTGAAGTGGAAAGCTCAAAGCCAACACTCTCTAGCTACGGCTTTACCTGGCAAAGATGAAAGGATTGCTCACATGTTCCATAAACTACACCTCAATTTAAAAATCCCACTATATTCTTTATGTTTCACCACAGCATGACATTATGTAAAAGATGCTACAGCTAAAATAGTCCTATACCCTTTCCACAGGACTCGCCCAGATAGATTTCTGTTGAGCATTATTTATTGGACTAATTGAGTATTCCTTGCACTTGGTACTGCTGCATTACATCTTGGTGGGGTTTTTATTTGTTTGTTTGTTTTTTTCTCTAGACTACTTTCAATGTTAAACCCTTCAGCATACGGTGCCATCTGAGACAACTGCGAACAAGAATTACAAAAGTAAAGTGATATGGCATGTATTGCCTGTTAATCATTACTCTTCTGATTTTTTCCAGGTGCTTCCAAAGAGTTTTCCTAACTGTTCCTGTAAGGAAAAGCTGATAGCTTTACAGCCCCCTGGCTCCTCTTGTTTACTTCAGTAAAGACAAATTTGCTGTTTGCCCTTTCCAGTTTTTCACCTCACCTTCTCCACACAAGGTTTCAAACATAACAACTCTTAACACCCCAGTTTCATCAGTCAAGTCTGAGAAGTCCGTGATGAAAAGAAACAGGACCTAGAAGTGTAAAAATATCTAACTTAAATAAGTGCTGCCTGGTCTGTTGCTTTGTTTGAAGCTTAGGTCTTGTCGCTCTGTCTTCGGTTTTAATCATGAGAGCAACCTCAGCACATATAACCTTCCTGTGAAAACTGAGGTCAGAAAATTGTTAGGCACATTTTATATATTCCCAATGCAAACGGAAAGCGCTCATCATCTTATCATTCTCCATGCGGTTACAAAGTACATCTCTAAATTACAACTACTTCCACAGCACTACAGAAACGGCATCATTTGCTATTATAAAATTTAAAAGTATTATAAAATAATTTGTCAGACATTTTGGCTATGGTTTGATTGTCATTAGAAGTTATACATGCTACACATCCAACCTGCAGATTAAGGATAAGATTAACATCTGACTTATTAGTTATGCCAAATAAACTAATTTTTCAGATATAGTATACGAAATGGAAACCTGTCTACATTAAACAGCTTTATAAAATGATGTGCTGTAATTTTATACTTTCTCATTTCAGATCTCAAGTTGTTGGGTGGGTAGTTACGTCTTTCTGTTCACTTCACAAGATAACCTACACACTATTTTGCATAATTTAAGGAAAAAAAATCCCAAGAAACAAGAACATAATTTAGAGGGAAAAGACTATTATATCCTGTTTGAAAACACCATTTTTTCAAAATAAAATCTTTCAGCAAGCTTGTTATTTTAGCTATGCAACACATTTTATCACAGGCTAAAGTTTTTTTTTTTTTTTGCCATTATATCCTATTTCATAGTCCCTTCAGTCTTTAAGATCTTGTTTTTCAACTGTTTATTCCTATCAGAGGAAATGATTGGTCAAAATTCCTTCAAAACCATGAACCTGCTCTAAATTGTTCATACAAATCACTCCTGAAAATTAAGGAACCTACATCCTGGATACTGAACAGACGGCTCTGCGCTCTTGGAATACTTCAGCTATATGAGCTAATGCCTCTGGTTAGGCAATGAACTTATTCCACAGATATACTTTGCTTTTTTAAAGTCGCAAAGTTGTCATTTGTCTCAGAAATGAGAAACTAAAGGCAGGAGCATTAAGCTGTCTCTTTGCCATTCTGACATAGTTTTAAAGGCAGACAAAAGCATAACATGGAAGAGGTCACAAGAATTTATTTTATCTTCCAGGCACACTGAATGCTTCGTGTTGAGAGAAAGATATCACCTCGCCATCGCCCCAAAAGGGCGAATTTCTGAATGAAAATATCTTAAATGAGTGTCTGCAAGAGAGGAAAAGAAAACACACCAACAAAACTATACTCTCTCATGGCTTTCTTGCTTCCAATAAAGAGGAAGCAGGTCGAGGGAGGTGATCCTTCTACTCAGCTCTGCTGAGGCCGCACTTGGAGTATTGGGTGCAGTGCTGGGCTCCCCAATACATGAGGGGCGTGGAGCTTCTAGAGAGGGTCCAGTGTAGAGCAATAAAAGTGATTAAGGGATGGGAGCATTGATCGTATGAGGAAAGACTAAGTGAGCTGGGCCTGTTTATACGCAGATCAGCCGCCCTGCGTGGCCATGACCGACCTGCACCAGCAGTGTCCGAGTTCACGTGCGCGGCCTGTGGAGCTGGATGTCCTGGTCTCGTGTCCTGAGGTGGCACATTTCAATCAGAAATTTATTTCTATTTGCCAAATGTTTGGATCTAACCAGTTTTTAGCTGAGACTCACCTAAAAAAGAGTTGCAGTCTTATGTTTTCAGTAAGGTTAACTGCAAATATACTTAAACTTCAGAATACCAAATGAAAAATGAGGATGGCAGAACTGCAGAAAAGATTTGAGTATAAAATGGGAAGAGTCACACACATGACTATAAATGACTATTTGCAATTAATCACTTTGGCAACTGCTTCTGAGTGAGCTATTGTTCCAGACACTCAGAGATGCTATAATATACCTCCTTTTTTTTTTTTTTTTTTAAAATTCCAAATTCCAATATAGGATAAATAGAAGAATAATAGTCACACTCTATACTTTTTCTTAAGTAGATTCAGACTACTTAAATTTTATTTACTCTTTCATCTGCACCTGTAAAACCTCACCAAGCCTTGTCACTCCTAACTCTCAGAAGCTCTCATGCCTTCTCAGAAAGCTTGGAAATTCTGTCTATGCTTAGGGTTACCACAAAAAAAATACTAGACACGAACACAAGAAAATGAATAGTAACAGCTTCCAGAGTTACGTGAATTTAATTAAACACACCTTTTATAGGTGCTGTTCATGGAACTACAGTATTTTGGTGATGTGTGTTGTCTTTCAGAGAGCAGATTTCTCAGGAAAGATCCTGGACATCTAAAATAATATTAGGAAGACAGAAAATACTACGTAGAAATTAACTAAACAATAAAGAATGAAATAATTGCTCTGTAATTTCATCGGCTTAATCTGCCCATTTGGCTTTATATTCAAAATAGAATGAGGTTCTCCAAAAAGGCAACCATAAGGATTTTCCAGCTACAGTTGCAAGTGACAGATGTCATGTCTGTGAATGTATCCCACATAGGACACTAAATCTTATGCTGCATCAGGATGCCACATCAGGCTCACAACAATGGCTGTTACACAGTAGTTTATTCATTAAATCAAGCATAACATTTCTATTTAACTTATCTGAGGAATGTAAACAAAAGAACCTATATCAGGTGAAAAAAAAAGGCTATGCTGTAGGGAATTCTTACTCCCCCCACAAAAAATAAATAAAAAGAGAAAACAGAGAAATGTTATGGGCATCCTGTCTGCACAAGGGCTTCTTTCCACACCCAGCCCAGTAGTTTGATGCCACTCCTTCCTCGTCTTATGATTTATTGCATATCTGAATATAATGACGAGATAATTAATGTTCTGCCACTCTGTCTGCAGCACCTCCTCCCTTTCTCATGTGGCCTGGTGCAGCCAGACAATGGCAAACGTAGCAGGGAGAGTTACAAAAGATCCCTTTTAACTCTTTACACAGCACTATAGAATGGGAAGTGAAAATACTCCCTGACCTACAAAGTTACACTCTGAAGGAAAAAGATAGGTACAAAGGCATATTGTAAAATATGTTACAAGACCTGTACTAATTGCATCATACTTGGTAAGGAGGAAAAATTAGAATTGGAAAAGTCATTTGCCAAGACTAACTGGGAATTTGCATAATGTTTGTCACAGACCAAAAGCTAACTTAATGGTGGAGATAAATCTGTGGGATTTTTTAAAAAATGATAAAGATGGAAAGAAGAATTGAGCAGGCAGCAATGACATCAAATACCACCCAAAAGCTCAGACATTGCATTTTTCCACAGTTCACAATTGACAAACACAAGGCCAAAGATGATGCAAGGAACTTTTCAGCAGTGCACGACATATCAGTACTTTGCTGGCTAAATTCCTTTGAAGCATTTCCACAAGCACAGGATAAATCAAAGACAGATTTTTTTAAAATGGTTTGCTCTGTTCTCACCCACAGGGAAACTACAAGTCAGACCTAGAGATGCATCCAAACCTAGAGATCTGACTGCTGAGCACCGACAATAAAAGCACCATCTTTTTGAATGGATAAAGGAAGTGGACAAACAAAGAGGAAAACAACATCTTCCACCCCTCAGTTTTTTACTGTGAGATTATAGAGTTAAGCTTGCTACTAATATGGAACATCTCAATGAAAGGATTGTCAACTTATGGTAAAGAATGAAAAGAAAAACAAGATAAACAAGATCAACTTGCTGCACACTGGACATGCTGGTCAATGGCCAGAGCTGATGAAATTATCTAGGCAGTTGGAGAGTAATATGGAATTCCTACCTAATACAGAAAAGTACAGAAGATTTTCTCCCATTTTCATTGAAAAAAAAAAAAAAAAAAAAAAAAAAACAACAACAATAAGCCCTGGCATCCAAGCCTACCTGCACATTTATCTTTCCCTGTGCTGCTGCTCTTGTTCAAATGCAGCCACAGTTCATTAAGACAAATCATATTCTGCTGGAGCTGCCTCATCAGTAAGTATTGCTGAAATAATTTAGTAATGATCTTAATGCTCAGTGCTGCATTTTTATAGCCAACTCAATTGGCTATTAAAATATAGCACTGCACTTTGAAATTGCTACTGCACCACTTCAGAAATAGTTATCATGATCGAGCTGCAAAAAGGAGTGCTCATTTCAGGAGAAATCTGACTCCTCATGTGAGATTTCTGGAACTGATGCTTTAAATCTATCAAGAAATTAGATGTTTATTTTGCGTATTAATCCAGGATCCCAAGAACTGTTTGGAAATTTATTAAGAAACAAATGGTTCTGAGGGAGAAGTTATCCACACACAGATAAACATATATACACACACATATATGTGTATATGCATATATGTGGGTATATATAAAGTTTATACTACATATTATATATGTGTAAATATAAATTATGTTATCTATCATATATATAAATTGCTGCACACTCCTCCAAGTTATGTCTTTAGTGCAAATGGAAAATGACAGGGAAGAAAAAAAGCAAAGTAAAACCACCAAAATGTAAAATTTCAAACAAATGTTCTCCTGCGCCTCATGGGATAGATCTAGCTTTTTAAATAATGATACAACCAACCAAAGGGAAGCTCTTGAAATTGTAATCCAACATTACTGTTGGTGATGGGGAAAAGCATTAGATTGTCCATCGACTACTTAGCTCCAGAGCTGTCTGAATTTGGCCTGACACGACAATGCTCAGACACCACCATCTCCTACTGTAAGGCCATAGAATCACCAAGCTGATTAACAAGGACACATTTAAAAAAGATTTCATACTATTTCATTTGTACTAATTTATATTGGTGACATTGCAAGCGTGTGGTGACTAAAGGCAGATAATAGATTTAACATTTTATTTGTGCCTTAAACCGAATATGATGAGAATAGCAGCAGCATGCAGATATCATTTAAACTAGAAAAAGAGATCCTGAGTCTGTGGAATATGAAGGTGAAGACATAACCTCCCTTTTTTTTCCTCCACTAGGCATTAGCAGCTGTAATATGTCACAATATTTTTTAAAAAATAGCAAGTGCTCTTATAGTGCTATCACAGAGCTTTCAAATTTTATGAGTTTCCAGAGTATACCATTTTCATGCGATAAACTATGCAGATAGTAACATTTTCTTGCATTAGACAATCCTCGCCTGCAGGAAAGGCATGTCTTTTAGTGATGTTAACTTTTAAATGATGATTCTGAATCACTATCTTAAAATTGGAAAATTATGTATTAGGGCTTGACAGAGCGCTTGCTGCTGATATAATGAAATGCGAGTCCCCTCAAGCAAAGTCATTTCACAAAAAAATGGTATTTTAGTTTCAATTGTGGTATTTTTCTTTTCATTCTCTTCAGTAAGTGATAATGAATTACACTATTATGAAGAACTTTAATTGGAGTTGAGAACCTAAATAATTTGCTAAATCTATGCCATGTTTGCTTGCTTCCTCATTTTTCTGCAGTTCTCTTTTTTAAGTTGCTCCATTTTTCTTTGCTTTACATTAGGACCGATGAAAAAACTCACAGCACAAGGAGAACATTGAAAAATAGAAGGAAAATTCATAGTTAAACAGATTGCAAGACTGAAATTCAACTTAGAAGATGAGAAAGTTTAAGTTAATTCAAACTGTGGAAAACTTGATTTGCTCAAAGCACTTTGAAACTATCAAAACTTCATTTTTTAGCATGAAATTAAAATGTTTTGAAAGCTTCAAGCCATCACAAACTAATTTAAAAAAATCTATGAAGATCTATGTAACTTGCACTGCAAGTCATCTCTCCGCAAATTCTAAGGTTTGCTAAGCAGTAGTTAGTACCCCATAACAAGAAAATTAGATATTGTATATGCCACTGTATATGTCAGAGAAGAAGTAGCTATATTAATAAAATCTATCTATTGTTACCATTCTGAAGGAAATCACCATCATCTATGAAAAAGCAAGATTTAAAAATCGCTCAGTGTGTTTTGAAATTATGAAAAAAAATAATTGGGGTTCTTAAAGCAACTTACAAAACTTACTTACAAACTTAGAAAAAGCTGCCTGCTTCATTTTAAATGAAACTTAGAAAAAGCTGCCTGCTTCATTTTAAATGCTGTATCAGCTATTACCTGAGACAAAAAGCTAACCTTTGGCTTTGCTTTAGTAGACAAAAATTATAAGATTTCTTCTTTTTGCATTTTCATTCTTATTTAATAATAAATAAATAAACAAACTATTTTGATGTGCTTAGACATTTTTTGGCAGAGTCAGTTTTATCAGACATTTCAAAAATACCCTGATTTCTGCTGCACTTTCTGGACATATTTGATTTGTCACTGCAGACTGGGATGATAAATAATAGAACACAGATTTTTCCACTAAGGCCACCGATCCAAACTGAAATGCATGTCAACTTTTGTTCAGCTAATTTTGTTCAAAGCCTTTCCATCTAAAACAGAGTGAATGAAGGGCAGCTGTAGCTATCACTTCGCAATACCAATACAGTCTGAACATTGTAAGGATAGTTATTCTTGAATTGTCATAAAGAGCAAGATCCTACTTTTATTTAGTTTTATACTCAAGCCACCCAAATTTACAGATGGCAGAATCAACCATCCTTTATATTGTTCTTTTTTGATGTTTTTAAATCTGCCATTTTTCCTCTCAAGCTTTCTGGTACTCAGCTGTTCTGCCTCATATACCCCAAACTTAATTTCTGTAGCTGTGTTTCTTTTAAGATGTCACATTTGCTATAGAATTGAGGTCAGAAGTCTATTTTGTAACTGACACGTTTACTCTAATCAGTATCTTGTGCATTTTTTTATTTTATTTTATTTATTTTTGTCACTGTAGCATTATCTATCCCCTATGGACTCTTAGGTAAAAGAATACATAATCTCTGTGTAAAACAGAATCACAAAGTGGTTGAGGTTGGAAGGGACCTCTAGAGACCACCTAGTCCAACCCCCCTGCTCCAGCAGGGACACCCAGAGCACGGGGCACAGGGTGGCAGCCAGGCGCCTTTGGAAGATCTCCAGACAAGGAGACTCCTCAGCCTCTCTGGGCAGCCTCTTCCAGGGCTCTGGCACCCTCACAGCAAAGTTCTTTCTTATATGAAGATGGAACTTCCTGTGTTTTAATATATTCCCATTGCTCCTTGTCCTGTCACTGGCCACCACCGAGAAGAGTTTGGCCCCATCCTCCCTACATTCTCCCCTAAGGTACTTATACGTGTTCATCAGATCTCTCTCAATCTTCTCTTCTCTAGGCTAAACAGATCCAGCTCACTTAGTCTTTCCTCATACGATCAATGCTCCCGTCCCTTAAACACCTTTGTTGCTCTACACTGGACCCTCTCTAGAAGCTCCACGCCCGTCATATATTGGGGAGCCCAGAACTGCACCCAATACTCCATGTGCGAAGGAACAAAGTTTCTGAAGGTAAAATTCCATTTGACTTTCTGACTCTTTAAAAATCAAGTTCAACTTCTATAATCTTACATCACCGCACACTGTTCAATACCTTTTGTTTTTCTTTTTGCCTTTATAAAAGGTAAATTTGCAGTGTGATAGGGCATCATGGATCACCAGAAAATCCCAGAGGCCAGCGGAACTCCTTTCTTTGGAAATCCTTCAGTTAAATGCAATCGAACAGGCTTGAGCACCATAATCTCTGAACAGATGGGGCACAGGGAACACAGCTACTGAAGTTTAGAATTCATCCCTTATGCATTATAAGCAATTCATTGCAAGGTCTTTGGGAAAGCTAATTCACAAGTTATATTACAAAGCCAAATACCATCATTTATATATATATATTTAAGTGTGTGCACGATTGCTTCCCAGGAGCAAATACTGTGATGCACACCAATCTCATTAATTCTCATTAAACATATTCTTGCCATGTTTTGACACAGAGAAAGAAAAAGATACTATTTAAGGATTTTCAGTAGTGTCCAAATCCCACTGATTTTCAATAGGAAAGCTTCATTGTCCATCTTTGCCCTGTTACAGCCCTCAGCTACTGCAAAGACACTGACTGCTAAAACCTGCAGAAAACCTACCCTTTAGTGAATGCTATGCAAATCCAAACAGTCCTAAAGTTGTGTGTCTGCCTGGAGAGACATACAAGAGGCATACAAGAAACAGCCTCCCTGGTACATGAAAGAGGGGAGAAACCTGCAGCGATCAGAACTAGCAATTACCTTCAACAGAACATAGATGGAGTCTCCTTCTCTGGAGATCTTCCAAACCCGCCAGGATGTGACGCTGTGCCATGTGCTCCAGGTGTTCCTGCTGGAGCAGGGGGGTTGGATTAGATGATCTCTAGAGGTCCCTTCCAACCTCAACCAGTCTGTGATTCTGTGATTAGCCAGTATTACCAATCAGGTGTGGCAGACCGATTTAAATGTCTACATAGTTGAACTTCTGTCAGAAACCTCAATTTCCTGCTACAGTACTCACTTGTGTCTCCATTTATCTCTTTGTCCAAGGTCAAGCAGTAAAATTATATGGTCTTTTATCATACATAAATGTGGGACAGTGTTTCGTGAAGAATCACACCGGGACATCCCTTCAGAGGAGCTCAAGCGTTTCAGATACTTCCTCATTTGGCAGCACATTGCCATGGCCTCACTTTTGCCACTGCTACTTAACTTACATTTAAAACAGATCTGCAAAATTAACCTATATCTTATACAATAATGGTTGCTAGCTGGAAAAACTAACATCCATTAAGGATTTTTTTTTTTTTAATTGACTCATAGCTTGTAAAACCCCCTGCTCTGAATACTTCCGATGAAATTAAAAGAATATTTTAAAAGAATATTTATATGAACAATCCTGCAAATTACTTATCTCTTTCAAATGTTGGCAGATATTATCTACTGCACATACGCAGGGAAACTAGTGATTTCCGAGCTCAGGTGGTACTGTGAGAGATAAAACTTGCTTTCATGTGGCAAATCCCCAGTGCAGTAAGGAATGAATCAGTAAATACATTAACAGGGACAGGAAAAGAAGCATTTCAAAAGATATTTGCTACAGTAAGCTTAGCATTGAACAACCTTCTTGCGATTCATTTACTCACTTTTGTGAGTAATCTTATGAGTAAGGAAGGAAGGAATGATGCAGGAACTCCAACATGGACTTGCAGGTCCTGCTGTGAACACTGAAACATCTTAATCTGACTCTGAGAAATGAAAAATACTACTAAATATCTATCTGGGCTTCTAAATACTGAAGTTGTACCTGCGCATTATAGTAATGGTAGGAAGTAGCAATTCACAAAATTGAATACTTGAAAGACAAGTTAGATAAGCATCATACAAGTGGCACTGACACATGTAGCCAAGATTTTTGGGTTTTGTTTGCGACTTCTTCCACAAGGTTTCTATGACTCAAGAATATTTTTCTTCATGGAAGAATTTTCAATATCCAAAGAAAAAATTGTTACAGACTTGCTAATTAGCATTGATATGAAGCTTTTCAATCAATTTATATAATATCTTCTTCATTCTTCTTTTTTATTTGTAGAACATAAAAAACACATAAGCATGTTTTCTAAATGCCTAAACTACGAAGAGAAAAAACACTGTTTTTGCAAAGAACTAGCTCATCAGCTTTTTTTTTTCCAAACAAGTTTCCAGCTAACTTATTTCTGTAACACTGAACTGAAAGTTTAAAAGGTATTCACCTTAACAAGAAAATTCAATATTTTTAGAATATAATTGTAGTAAACTTCATGTTAATAAAAATGTAGGTCCAAATGATGTTTATAGCACTAAGGTGCAATGTTTCTCTAACAGGTCATAAAAGTCCCTTTTTAGTATTCACCCTATTTTATAATAATAGATAAATAACTAAAACAGATCCATGTATATAATCAAAACAAACATCCTGCAAAAAATGTATGACTAAGTTATTGTCTGTCATGTCCATTTTCATAATTCAGCAATTGATTTGGTCACACTGAATTATTTTTTACTGCTTCATCACAACCTGAAAGGATACGTTAATTTTAGGTTCTTTAGCCTTGGGTTATTCAAAAAGACTGTCCTAGCACATGCTTACTTAATCCCAGAGCTTTTAAAACACTATCACTGCACCACCATTCTGATTTCATGCACAAGCAAAGCCTCATTATAGATGTTTTTTCCACTTGAAAGTCAACTCAGCATTATAATTGACCACAAGAATCCAGACTGCTTGGAGTTTATCTTCAGATCTTACAGTATATTACTGTTTGTCAAGAGCACCAGATTATGTTATTGCTGTTTCAATTATGAATGATATAGCTAAAAGTAGCATCAAGAACTTCCTAGAAGTATAGTGTAATAGTCACATGAGAAGAGATATAAAGGAAACCACTGGAAAAAAGCTATACATTATTCACAGATCATTTAGAAATTAGTGTTAAACAAAAATACTGTAGCAAGAAGGAAATTTCAGAAAGGTAAAGCAATGCAATTAAAAAATAACAATAATATGGATAATATGGAGTCTTTACCACAACTAAATTTTCACTTTAACAAACTTTTTCCAGCTTTTTGCAGTACATTTCACAATTTATACTTATGTTTTCAAAAAGCCTTTTTTTTTTTTTTTCCCCTCTGTAATGAAGTTACTGCTAATAGCAATAAAGCAGATTTAGACAACTTAAGGCTTCATCCTAGACTTCCATGGAGTTTTGGTGAAGGAAAAAACAAAAGGATAATCACAAGCAGCATAATCACAAATCATATGAAACAAAAGGAGAATACAAAAGCACAGTATCCAAGAGCATCTTAAATGAAAGTTGCAGTCTTGGTAAAGAAAAATATTTGTCTGCCAATGGCCAATGTAGGGCATAGTATTTCTGCATCTTGCATTTGCTTTGGAAGCAATAAGCCATTTTTACTGTGTTGAGGAAAAAAAAATAATTCAGAAGTGAAAGAAAAAACTAAAAAAATACAACCAATGAATTCTAAGGTTCAACAGCCTAAATTGTATTTGGTTATTGTCAAGTCAGCAAGTTAACAAGGGAAAAAGGGAGGTCAAGTATCAAGTTTAAAATGGATATTTTCATTTTCATATTCACCTTTAGGTCCTTTGAACAACTTGATCTCTACCACGGTCTCCAGAATAGGTCTCCTTCGGCGAACATACAGTCTGACTATGGAGCCTGCCTCTTTCAGGGCCTCCACAGCTTTGCTGTGTGAGACTTCTGACACATCAACCTCATTCACTCGCAAGATGCAGTCGTTGACCCTGCAAGAAGGACAAAGAATCACAGATAGTAAATGCTTCAGCTGTTATTTTGGACTGAGTTTCGCTAGTTGTGTAAAATGACACTAACACTTCATTGCAAAGTTTGTCAGACATGTTGAATGCAATGTGCCTCGTAAGTGATGATGTTAAGGGAAATGGAATGATTAATGCCCCCCAAATGATGCACTTGATTTGATTTGAAGTCTAGCTAATCACATACACCCCCTGTTCTCCTCCATAATTTGGAGCTGTATCCATTACAACGATATAAATGAGTAATAAACAGTTTGTCCTCTTTACAGAGACTTTATTGAAGAAACTTTTACTCAACAATATAATCAAGTTAAAACATTCATGCTTCATTCTGTAAAGCTATTACTGCTATGCTTGCTCTTAAGGAAAACAATTGATTTAGTTTTGTACAGCCAGAGCAGTAATCATTCAAATACCTCTTTAAACCAATTTGAATCATCAAAGTAAAAACACTGTCCTACAGCAAGCAGACAATTTTAAAAAGTTCATTTCATGCCAAATAATTTGAGTAAATATCACTGCTTATATTTTCATCACTAACTGCAGGCTGAAATCTGCTGTGTGGTAATACCATCTTTAAAAAAAAAACAAAAACAAAACTGACTAATGCAATTCCCTCAAAACCTTATTAAAGGCATCTACTATATTATCTTAGGACAAACTAATTTATTTACCCTCAAAACGTCCTGTTTAGAGTAGCATTCTCCCTTGGATTTGTCCAAGTTGAAAGGGAAATTTGTAGTCTAAGAACACTAAACCCAAATTCTAAAGCATTAGGCTAACAGCTTTATTGCTGAACCATCCTATCTTTGCCAATGCTTGGGAAGTAGCAAAATGCAAGTTCCAAAGAACTAGATGAACTCAAACGATACTGTTCTTATGTGTGCAAGTTTGCTATGAAATGCTTGTAAGTATTTTGGGTACTGAAGAGAACAGCATATCTAAATGAGAGAGTTATTCAATTTGACTAAAGGAACAATCAGTGAAGAAAATAGGGGATGCTGAAATATTCCTGCTTCCCTTGTATATTCCCCTGGATACTTCTATGCAAAAAGATCAAGTATGAAATTAACCCACTGCAGCAAGAGAAGACTTGAATAGTACATTGCTCAGGGGTCCTAGCACAGAGGGAGAATGAAGCAAGAAAGAAAAAAAAAAAAAACTTAGCTCTGAGAACTTGGATTATTTTTTTATGTTCTTATGCTGTTTCTTTTATTACAAAACAAAATAAATTGTTTGAAACCAAAAACATATTGTTTTGTCAGCCTTTTGAAGGAACATTTACAGAGGGAAAGGAAGTGCTTATAGCGGCTTTCAACTGACAATCGGTTCCATTTTGAGAAGGAAAGAAAATTGAACTGTCTTTTCTGATAAGCACTGATGTATTGCAAAATTTCCAGTTTTCATTCAATGATGTGATTTGTTGCTTTCCTTCCCTGACAGAAGTATTAATTCTCTAAATGTATAACTGTGTGGGTTGGCTGTCAAATTAATAGGTGCTCTAATATAAATTGCTTGCTTTTAAATAATTCTTTTAAATAAATCATGAATGCATCCTGCTACCACTTCTTACTCAGGCACATAGTAATTATGTCTAAGGTGCTGTTCCATCTTTCTGTTGATATTGTCATGTATCTGATTCTTCTCAAATTTTTGACTCTTACTATTGCCATATCTGCTGTTGGCTATACCACACTATGAACAAATCACAAAATCCTAACCATTGGATAACTTTGAAGATGAAAAGGGAAAAAAAAATGTAAAATGCATTTCTGTTATTTTCATATACTTTATACCTTGCAATGATGAATATCGACATTACTACATAGCCTTGTATATATAAGATTTCCTATAAAGAAAGGTGCTAGTGCGCCTCCTGCTAAGGGAAAAGTCATGTCTTCTGCAGAGAGACAATAACGAACATGAAATCATACTTAACTTGCCAAAACCAGTAAGACACATACATTCATCTATCAAAAATGCAAAACCCTTTGGGAAAAGATGTTTACAGCACACCAGACTTCTCGTCTTAGTGTTTAAACTCTGCCATTTTAGACTTAAATGCTTCTTTAAAAATTAGAACCATCTTTTATAAACCATGCAAAAACTAATGCCGCCGTTGTAGAATGAATGTAACAGTAACATAATACAAAGTTTCTCCACTGCAAGAGGAAGCAAGATGTCAGTAATTACCCTGTCTAATCTGTTATGATGAGCACACACACAGGGGTAGATATTCAGCTACACCTTTCTGATCCCATAGATTATTTTCTCTCTCACAAGCAAAGATCAGAGTTTTCTGCAACTAAAAGAAGCGCAATATTCAAGAGCATATACATATGTGCATATAAGATTTTCCCCTCAAAGCTATACAGAAGACTGCCAGAGCCCAAATTTTGCATAGCTGTTACTATTTCAAGACAGAAGCCTGTGGCAGAGGGCTTAGGATACTTTTCCCTTCCATCTAAATCTTCAGAGCACTGTTCCAAACAGTGTCAAGCTCTACTCTCCTAGTCACCTATCAATGCCGCAGCAACATAAACCTAAAATACTAAGAGCAAAATATGGCACTAAACCAACTAATTAAAGCCCTGTTCTTTCAAGATTTCTTAGCAGTTTGTTCCAGACCTGTCTACCTCCTCCTAAGCTTACAGATTTCAAGAAACGGTGCAAGCATCAATCTCGCATGGTGGCAAAGAGCCCTGAAGAGCCAAATGCCCTGCTGAGAAGTATTAGCCCTTGTGTGGATCCATAAAGGATCTAAGTAGATGCCACAGCAATTGCCTACGGGCATTGCACAGCTACATGGGGCCCAAGAGCTCAGGCATGGACATGGAGATCCATGTGGGACCAGCACAACACTGAAATGTTGAACCCATAAGGCACTCTCAGGTCCACTGGCTTGAAGAAAAGGGACAAATCTGCGCTCTGCAGACCGATAAAATAATAACAATGAAAACTCTAAAGTTAACCATACTTCATAGTTATTATGAAGACACCTTGGATTTAATCTATGGTCTATTATCAGGGTAGTCCTGCTTCTCAAAAATACAGAAAGCTTGCTTTCTATCTTTGTATTGCAGAGTAGTGACCACTAACAGATTATTTCCAAGTAAATCTATCTTTTTTTTTTTTTTTTTTCCTACCATCCTACCATCTTTTCCAAAAGGATGAAATTGATCTGGACTTTTTCTTTCATCAAAACTTTGCAGTCAATATAAAAATGCTGTTATTAAGGAAAGATCAGGGCAAAACTCCTTAGGTATCAGGCAGACAACATAAGACAGAGAACTTCACTTTCAATTCATTTCCTTGTTTCTGCTCTGTCTAACCTTTTTCCTCAAACTTTGATAGGGCTATCAAAGAGTTGATACTTGCTTTCTTCTAGAAATCATGCAAACACACCACTTCTAGCATGAAGATTAAAAGAGACAAGCTACAGGGACTAGTTATTATCCTGTACTAAAGAAATAAAGAAACCATAATATTACCTGACGCCAGGAGAATCAGTCCAGCAGGACTGGACTGAACACAGATAGGGAGAACCATGAACACAGATAGGGAGATGTTTCTTTTTATTCATTTTTTTTTAATCCTGTTATGTACCCTTTCCCTCTCACAATAAATGGAATTTACAGTATATGGGTGTTGGGAGAGTGGAATTCTTGGCACTTCTTTCTAAGGAGAAATGCACTTTACTATTACTATTTTTAACTATTTAGAATTTAGAATAAAGGCTGGGATCTGAATTTTACTGCACAGCAGTCCTCAGATCTGCCATTCCAATTAGAGAATGTAGAGTTAAAACGAAATGGCAATGACAAACACATGCCATATGGCATATATTTCCTTAGGTAGACTCTAACCCCCTTTATTCAGCTATTCACTAGGCACATCATCCAATTTCAGTAGCAAATTCACATTTACACTCATTTACTTTCTGACACTATAAAGAAGTATAAAGTTACTGTTGTATCTAATTTAAAAATAAATGGATCAACCTTTACAGAAAAAAAGAAAAGATCTCATTTGCCATTTCTTGTTCTTTTTGGAAACCAGAAAGTATCAAACACTTACGAAAAATATATTTGAAGGTACTATCCAATCCAAATTCAACATTTGACCCTGTATATTTTATAATGAAATTACAAGTCATCTCACATAACACTTCAAGGTTTAAATATGCTTGATAAAAGGTATAGCTTTGGCAGAAAAAAAAATCAGAATTTAACAGGGTTTTAGACAAACAACACACAAATCTATAACATGAAACCTTGCTGTATTTAACATTAAGGCAATATATGAAGCATCAAGAGGAAGTGGATGAGGCCTTCTACAGGCAGCTGCAAGAAGCCTCTTGATCCCAGGCCCTGGTCCTTACAGGGGGGACTTCCCTCACCCTGATGTCTGCTGGGATAATCACACACCTAGGGACAGTCCAGGAGGTTCCTGTAGAATATGGCAGATGATAACTTCTTGATGCAGGTGGTTGATGGGCCAACAAGGGGAGGGGTGCTGCCAGACCTGGTCCTAACCTGGTCCCACCAGAGATGGTGGGAAATGCAAACAAGAAAAGCAAACAGAGTGGGAAATGTGAGGGTTGGGGGAAGTCTTGCCTGCAGTTACCATGAGATGTGGGAATTCATAATCCTGTGAAGAGGAAGCTGGACAAGAAGTAGGATTGCAACCCTGGACTTAAGAGAGCTAACTTTGACCTCTTCAGGGAGTTCCTTGGAGGAATACCATGGGCAAGGGTCCTAGAAGGAAAGGGAGTCTAGGAGAGTTGGCTAATATTCAAGGACCACTTTCTCCAAGCTCAGGATCAGTGCACTCCTACAAGAAAGAAGTCGAGCAAGGAGGGCAGGACACCTGCGTGGATAGGCAAGGAGCTATTGGGTAAACTTAATGAGAAAAAGAGCATGTACATAACATGGAAGAAGGGCCAGGCCACATGGGAAGAATATAGGAACATTGTCAGAGAATGCAGTAATGCAACGAGGAAGGCCAAGGCCCATTTGGAATTAGAGTTACCGAGAGATGTCAGGGACAACAGGAAGGGCTTCTATAAATACATCAGCAGCAAGAGGAAGACTAGGGAAAATATTAGTCCGCTGCTGAATAGGGAGGGTGCCTTGGTGACAGAAAATGCAGGGAAGACAGAGTTACTGGATGCCTTCTTTGCTTCTGTCTTTACTGCTAAGGCTGGTCCCCATGAACTACAGAGCACAGAGACAAGAGAGAGAACCAAGAGAGAATAAGACTTGCCACTGGTCGAGGAGGATTGGGTTAGGGATTATTTAGACAAACTGGACACCCATAAATCTTTGGGCCCGGATGGGATGCACCCAAGAGTGCTGAGGGAACTGGCGGGGGTTCTTGCTCAGCTGCTCTCCATCATCTTTGAGAGGTCATGGAGGGTGGGGGACGTGCCTGAGGACTGGAAGAAACCAACGTCACTCCAGTCTTCAAGAAGAGCAAGAGGGAGGAGCCGGGAAACTACAGACCAGTCAGCCTGACCTCCGTCCCTGGGAAGGTGATGGGGCAGCTCATCCTAGCGACCATCTCTAGGCATGAAGGAAAAGAAGGTGATCAGGAGTAGTCAGCATGGATTCACCAAGGGGAAGTCATGTTTGATGAACCTGATAGCCTTCTACGATGAGGTGACTGGCTGGATGGATGATGGGAAAGCTGTGGATGTTGTCCACCTTGACTTCAGCAAGGCTTTCCACATAGTCTCCAATAATATTCTCATAGGAAAGCTCCGGAAGTGTGGACTGGACAAGTGGACAGTGAGGTGGATTGAGAACTGGCTGGATGGCAGAGTTCAGAGGGTGGTGATAAATGGGGCTGAGTCTTGCTGGAGGCCTGTGGCCAGTGGTGTCCCACAAGGGTCACTACTAGGCCTGGTGCTGTTCAACTTTTTCATCAACGGCTTGGACGAGGGCGCAGAGCGTGCCCTCAGCAAATTTGCAAATGATACCAAACTGGGTGGAGTGACCAACTGAATGGCTGTGCTGCCATTCAGAGGGACCTAGACAGATTGGAGAGTCCAGCAGAGAGGAACCTCATGAGGGTCAACAAGGACAAGGGCAGGGTCCTGAACATCGGGAGGAATAACCCCAGGCACCAGGACAGATTAGGGGTTGACCTGCTGGAAAGCAGCTGTGTAGAGAGGGATTTGGGAGTCCCAGTTGACAACAAGTTACCCATGAGGCAGCAATGTGCCCTTGTGGCCAAGAAGGCCAATGGGCTCCTGGCTGCATCAGGAGCAGTGTTGCCAGCAGGTGGAGGGAGGGGATCCTGCCCCTCTGCTCAGCTCTGGTGAGGCCACACCTGGAGTACTGGGTGCAGTTCTGGGCTCCCCAATACAAGAGAGATGTGGAGCTTCTAGAGAGCATCCAGCGTAGAGCAACGAAGATGATTAAGGAACTGGAGCATCTATTGTATGAGGAAAGGCTAAGCGAGCTGGGTCTGTTTAGCCGGGAGAAGAGAAGACTGAAAGGAGATCTGATCAACATGTACCTTAGGGGAGAATGTAGGGAGGATGGGGCCAAACTCTTCTCGGTGGTGGCCAATAACAATACAAGGGGTAATAGGAATATATTAAAGCACAGGCAGTTCCATCTCCATGAGAGGAAGAACTTCTTTGCTGTGAGGGTGCCAGAGCCCTGGAAGAGGCTGCCCAGAGAGGCTGTGGAGTCTCCTTGTCTGGAGATCTTCCAAAGGCGCCTGGCTGCCACCCTGTGCCCCGTGCTCTGGGTGTCCCTGCTGGAGCAGAGGGGTTGGACTAGATGATCTCTAGAGGTCCCTTCCAAGCTCAACCATTCTGTGATTCTATGAAATCTAAT
The DNA here is from genome assembly GCA_013398735.1 of Nothocercus julius. Taxonomy (NCBI): domain Eukaryota; kingdom Metazoa; phylum Chordata; class Aves; order Tinamiformes; family Tinamidae; genus Nothocercus; species Nothocercus julius. The sequence continues at coordinate 4,637,971 of VZSV01000042.1, forward strand.
CGATTCCTCTAGCAACAGCAGACTAGTCTGCACTCTTCAGGAATGGAAATAAGAATAAAAATTAATTATTGCATTAGTAAGCAGAAGACAGCCTTCTTTCTCTCAAATCTTTTACAATTGATACTAATCAATTACAACTTAGTAGCTTGAAGAACAATATAATTTAATATTTTATTTTAGGACACTGCCTGGCACCTTAATCCCAGCAGCTCCTGTGCAGCCTTCAGCAGGTCACATATTTTTCATAGTCTTTTAATAGAGGACTAAAAGCCCACTCATTTTCCACTTTCTTTGCCTCCTGTTTTCAGTATAAATAAACTTTCTAGAGAAGACTCTGCACCTTGCTGTCTTATCTCAAAGATGGCCTAATCCCCAATGCAGCTTCTAAGCACATCAACATTAATAATACATAACAAGTAAAAGCAGCTCTCTGCCTTTTCCTGGCTGCATTCACCCTTGTCACTGGTCCCCAGAGTGCAAGATGAAGACTGAAAATTCTGCTGTTCACAGAGCTTGTGGGTTGCATGCATGTAAAGACAAGAACCACCCTCTTTCCCTGCATTTTTGTAAGTAAATACAAATAGGTGGAAGTTTTCTCTACCTGTGCTGGCAAACCAGTTTCTGTCTGTCAGCTGCATGGAGCCCGAAGGCTGCGGTGGCTGAGCTAGCAAGTCCTGCCAAGAAGCAGGGTGTACTCAGCTGAGCCCAGGGCCGTGCAGATACAGCCTCGCGGCTTGACACTTTGATTTTCAGCCCAGAGTCTTTAGAACTGCATCTGGAATGCTAGGAGTGTTTTTGATTTAAATGTATATTTAGATATGACTATAATCTAATGGAAACCAAGTCTGTTCTCCTGTGTAGGAAAGATGCTGACGTGAGGCTGTGGAGGGAGACCTGAAGCTGCACTAGTTGCCCCTGTAGTTTACTGTTTGCTGCTTTGGCTATTTGCAGTGTTTTGGATAAAAAGAGGCATCTCTCTTTCCAACTCTAGCATGGTCCCTTTGAAACAATAGGATGCAAAAGGTGCAGCAGAAAGTGCCTGCAACACCGTGGATCCCGCTTGCTCTCTCTATGTCAATGCAAATTTCAGTCATGACTGTGATTCCCCAGTCCAGCTCCTACTAGCAAGAACCTCACGTCTTTCTTCCAGAAGGTAACAGCAGTGTAAGCTGCACGAGAAGGCAGTAAGAGGAAGTTCTCCTTCACATCCCAGGAGCCCAGCAATGAATTAGGAGGTAGAAATATCTCCTCTAATGCAGTCAAACATTTTACACTAGCACACAAGAGTGCTTAAAGTCATAAATGTGACTTATACCTGTTCTATCATAGGACTTAAAAGCTTTAGTATAGTTCCATGATAGAGGCTAAAACCAAATCATCAGGTTATTACTCAAATTTCAGAAAATCCTTCTTAATTTCAGAACATGGTACTGCCTGAAATGGTTGTATGTTTACAGATCCTAATCAGACCTGACCCATAACGAGCACAGCTGCAGTGCTGTCTATAAGAAACTTCTTACATTAATTGTGCATTCCTACTGCTTTCGTTACTCATGTACAAACACCACAGTGATCCTAATGAAATGTCAATGTACTAAAGGGTTTGCATAACAGCAACTGTATTTGGAACTCAGACAAGTGGCTGGAAATGACATTAGTAAAAATATTAACACAGGATATTCTTATCCAGAGTTTCTTCTCCTTTCTCTCCGTTTCCTTTATGACAATAATTTCTATTTTTGACATTGCAAGACAGAAACAGACAGCATATTGCACTATATAATTAGGAAAGGAAAAGTCCCTGCAGCTTCTAGACTGTTATAAGAAATATATTTAGAAACTTGAATATGCTTCTATTTACTCAGCTTCAATCCAGGATGCATCAGCACTTTTTTCTTTCCTTCTTTTTTTGTTTTTAAGGTATTAAACTCAGTTAAAAGCCTTCACTCCAGGCGCAGAATTATCCAGAAAGCAATTTATTTCTTGTTTAAAATACTTTGAGTCTTTTTTGCATTCTAGCCTAGTTCGGAGGAGAACTTCCTGGCGTAAGGCTATGGCTTTCCTTCAGTTAACCCTTTCCACAGAACTGAGCAGACGCTTTGGCTTAAAAGCCATGTGTTCTCACCATAATTTCAATATTATGCTTTTATGATACATCTCTTTATCACTGGGTGTCTGTTTGGGAGTGCTTAAGTGCCTCTATCGGTTAAAAATTTCCAGCAAGATAACATCTAGAATCTAGAAGGCTTTGAATCCAAAGAGAGCTCTGGTCATATCAAATTGGCACAATGAAATCCTAAGATAGCTCAGACACTGAGAGTGGTAGGTCTAGCATGGGAACCCAGCTAGATCAATCTTTCCGTTTGTCTCCCAGGTCAGTCACTTCAGGTAAAAGGCCACATTAACGCAGCTCTGCAACTTCCCATCTCCCAGCTAGCTCATTTTTTTGAGATATCTTTTTTTACTCATTAATTGGAGTAAGTATAGCAGAGAAAAAAGAACAATCACAACCATGCAGTATAAACAGCTCTTGGTCCAGATGCACTGGATCCATTCAGCTGAACATCCCAAACCACATCCCTACCAAGTGCTGAAGAGGCCTACCTGGCTTTCGAGCCCTTTTCATGACAGATATCTGCCACTCTGCTGCCTGAACTATCACCTCATGGAGAAGCTAAGAGCTAAAATGTATAGAGTAAAATAGTCCCTAGCTGCAAAGGCAAATGTTAAAAGCGATATGAGGACGTAAGTCAACCAATGGTCCATTTAGCCTGGTATTTATTTCCAAATGCAGTTAACAACAGTTGGGAAAGAGATAGGTTACACAATATTTATCCATGATACTCCTCCAGCTGTGGATGATTTATGGCTCTGAATAACTTTGATTTACACTGAATAAACTACTCTACTTAATAAAATGGAATCATTTCATTCTAATACCTTTTAAATCAAAATAAAATAAAAGGTTAGAAAATCAGGGGAAACAAAAAATTGAAACTACTAGCTGCTGTCTTATTATCCAATATTACCTCCTAAAAAAACATTTTGCAACCTTCCTATCTCTGTTTCCATCAGTGAAGCTGTTCTACTTTGTATAATATAATGCTCTTAAACTGCAATTGAAACCTTCCATTATTCAGGAAAGTATCCTCAATACAACTACAAACTCTGCTCCTTGCTCTGGCTTGATGAAATATTTAAGTATCTTGCAGAAACTATAACACTACTAGATGCTAATGCAGGTACAGGTAGGATTAACGTTGGTCGGTGTTCAGGACATCCATCTGTGATTTAGGAGACCCTCGTTCACAACCTCTACCTGCATCTCCAAGGGCTACTCTCACCACTGGGTCCTCTGGCTCACTTAGTAATTGCTTGTTTTACAGGGACTTTGAGAGAAAACACAAATACATACTCCTCTAAGTGCCCGAGACTAGGGCGAGCTCGTCTAGGGAGAAGAGGAAGGTAAAACCTGCTTCAGAGGTAGGCTGAAAGGGAGTGATTTTGCCACTGCTTTTGTGAAAAAAAAAAAAAAAAGCCTTGATTCATCCCTTTCCCTTTCTTGCTGAAAAGAAACTTGGAGCTAATGTTGCCTCAGAAAAAATATTTGCTCAGCTTTAGCGTGGTATTCTAAAGTCTTTTTAGACCTGAAATTTGCAGATAGCAAGTTGTAATGCAGGCAATGCTGTATTGACAGATGCTCACAGGCGTTAAAAAAAGCTTACTAAATTATTGCAAATCAAATAAACTGCATAACTTAAATTGCTGGATACATTGAAAACTAAAAAAAATACTAAATGCCTAGTGCACTAAGCTTCAATATGTTAAATTACTGATTTCAAAAAGAAGATGGCAAGTAAGTAATCTCAGTCAATTCTCAGCTGTAAAAGTGAATTTCTTACTCAAATTTCATAGTACTGCATGTAAACCATGACTTGACCTTTTTACTGTTATTTGCAGCCGTATAAAATCTGGAGTTTTATAAATGCTATGAATTGCTTATCACATGTGACTTGGGATTACTTAAAATTTACTCATTGTGCACTCCTGAAACACAGCTATTGACATCCAGCAGCTAAAAACTGTTGCAAATTCCACATTACTTCCAAATATCGTTATCCACGCTATCACATTAGGAAAAACAACACAGTTAAACTTTCTCGTGTATCTGCCCCAAGTTGAGCTGAGGGAGCAGGGGGGGGGTCTTGCTACAACAGGGATCATTCTGGATCTGTATGCTCGAGTCTGGAGATGTTAGGGATGCTCCACAGATGAGCCCACCTCAGACATCTGCCAGTGTGGAGCGAGGAGGGGAGCAAAAAATGACCTTAAGAGCTTGTTTAACAGCTCAAAGAACACCCTCTCACCTTGTTGCCTACACTACGGGAAGGAGAAATAGTCATTACCTAATGGTAGCTCATATCATAGGGTGTAGCTTCATGGGGGAGGAGTAGCTAACACCCATCTGATTTGCACACAGAGAGGCTCAAGTGTAAATTTTTGGAAGTCTAAATACATACAGATGGAGAACTTCCATCTTTTTTTTTTTCTTCTTGTTTTCCCCTAAATCATGTGTATCCTGAAGGACCTTTGGAGGCCTAGCCACGTTAAATCACTTGCAACAAAGATGACTTGACGTGGCACCAAGCCTTTGGTCACTGCTTGGTTGGCGTAACCCAAAGCAAATTCACCCTCCCATGTTAGGAAGGTCTCCCCTTGGCCATCTCCTACACCGCTTGCCAGGTCTCACTTAATATATTACCCTCTTAAAAAATATGCCCCAGCTAAGATAAAACCCTGTCCCCCACAAAACACGTAACCGGCAGCTCCAGAAGGGCAGGGACATGCAGTGAGGCCCCCAGGCTCATGGCGGGCTGAAGCACCTCACGCCCACGGAAGATGTTGGGTTTTTACTTATCAGATCAAGGAAATCAGGTGTAACTTGACTAAAAACACAGGTTTTGGGGACAGGGTATCCCGCACAGCGGCACAAGGGGAACCAGGCCACCAGCTCCACCTCGTCAAGTGAGCAGATGCCAAGCGGCCGCTAAGCCCCATGAAACCAAGTTCTCTTGTTGTTGAAAAGACTGCTTCTGATGCGTTTTGGTACGGTGAGGGAGGAGGCACCGGAGAGGAAGGCAACGGTTAAATTAAGTCACGTTGGTGCCCGGCGGGAGGAGGGAGATGAGGGGCGGCAGGAGGCAGCAGAGCAAACCCACGGAGCAGAGCCAGGTTTTCCCCACGGGAGCTGCTCTTCCCCTCCTCCTTAGTGTGTGTCCCCCCTTTCCCAGCGGCCTTTCCCACGAGCGTCGCCCCGGCTCCGCCGCCGCCCTGGGCGCTTACCACATCTTCCCATTCCTCCGGCCGTGCTCCGGCTCTGCCCCTCGGTCCTCGGCCCCTCCGCTCCAGCCACGCCGGTGGCCACGGGGGGACTTCCCCGCGTGCCACCCGTGTCTCCGGCGGCGGTGAGAAGGAGGAGGGAAGGGAGGTTAGGAGGCTGTGGGGCGTTGCGAGAGGCGTGGGGGGAAAGGAAGGGGAACAAACACACGCAGAAAGAAAGAAAAGAAAACCAGCGGCGTGAAGGCAGCAGGACGCGGCGAGGCTCCTCCCCGCGCGGCAGGTCCTCCCGGCCCGTGTGGGTGCGCGACGGGGCAGGGAGGCCCAGGCACCCCCACGGGCCAGGTTGCCACAACCCTGGCGCAGATGGCCCTGGGCTGCGCCAAGAGGGAGGCTGGGCCGCCCCGGCCACCCTGTCCCCCCGCTTGCCTTTGGCTGTGGCACAGAAGCAGCGTCTAGGCGGAAAAATCCACCCGGGCCGACATAGCCGTGTGAATTCAGGTTTGTGCAGGAAAACCAGTTGGGACGGATAAGCCAGGAGGCGCTGCCGGCGTTTTGACGAGCGCCGCCGAGGGGCTCGGCCGGGACGAGCCGGGCCGCGCGGCGCAGCAGCCCCGGCCCGAGGCGCGGCCCCGTCCTCGTGGGCCTTTCGCCGGCGGGGAGCCTCAGCACCGTGGCAGAAAAGCCCTGCGGAAGGCAAGAGCGAACCCCCCGCGCCGTCCTGCCGCCCCGGCGCCTGCACTGGCGAGCAGCAAACGCTCCCTCCCGCTCCGCTCCGACTGAGAATCGCTCCTCCAGACGGAGGTGTAGCCATGAAAGGAGAGGAAGGTGAAGGGAGCGAGTCCTTCCCGTTCAGGAGGAAAAACCAGCCTCTTTGGAGCGTCGGCCCTGCCGCGTTACGTGCCGGATGTTCGGCATAGGGATGGCTCCGGTGCGAAGCAGCAGGGACATTGGGCAAGCGGAAAAACGACCCTGCTTTTCATCCCGACAGGCTCAGAGCAACGCGTGGGATTGCGGCGCACGGGCAGCGCGTCCATACCAGGTCCTTGCACGGCCTGCAAGCCGTGGGGCTGCGGAGGTGGAGCCGGGAACGCGAGATCGGGGCCGAGCGCTTCGGCTGAAGCCTGCAAGTCTGGGTGCTTATTCCAACTGCAGCCAAGAGTTTTGCCAGCACATGGAGTGACAGACTCTGCATCCTCATACATTAGTGTTGCTTGTTTTGACAAAAAGTTGATCCAATTTTCCAACTTTTCTTTCCTAAAAGCTTTAAGAATTCAGCCTTTTCTGTTTATGAAGAGATACTTAGCTTTTTTTTTCTTTTCTTTCCTTTTTTTTTTTTTAAAGTCAGATCGTATTTCATCTAAAATATTGTTTTCAGATTTGGTAGGAATCTAAAGGAAATGGAAAACCCCGAGGATCCCCAGAGGGTTACACCTGTCGAGTGTAGCAGCAGATGTGTAATATTTTTTCCTTGACTAATGCTGGGCTCCATAGAGAGCTGATGATTTCCGAGGTATGTAACCACAGAAGGCTCTTTACTCCAGATGAATTATCACTGTGCTATTTAAATGCAAAGCTGCCATAGCAGTGCATATGCGTTGATGAAATAATCACTGGGATTGGGCTTCCTGGTGCTGTTTGGCTGCGTTGTTTTTATAATTCCTGGGAGGGTGGGCAGAAGACGATCACTTGTGAGAGAGACTTTCTTAACCACTTCAGTACCATTGCACCAAATACCTAGAGAGTTGGATGTATTATTATAACTGCAGTGTATCTAACGCTCTAATAAAATGTTCCTTTGCTTAAGTGGTGTTCACCAGCAGCAGCTCCTATCAGTGCAGAAGAGCTCAAAAAGTTATAGGGGGTAGAAATTGATCCTTTAAAAAAAAAATACAGCAATAGGCATTTCTGTTATTTCTAAGTTGAGCCTGGAAATTTGCCAGTGGGAAATCCAAGATGCTGGCAAAGTACCTTTTCCTTCCCATTAAACTCGATTCTAGATAACCTGAGACTTCAGCTGCTAAAACAAAAAATAAATTTCTCTTTCCTGCTTTGCATAAGCAAATTTTGGCAGCCAGCCAAATTATCTTCAAAGTAGGCAAAGCAGAAATGTAATTAAATTCATGTGGGGGATATGCAGCACAAAATAAAGAGATCAAACTTTATATATAGGAAGGAAAGAAAGATTTAGTGAAAGAAAAGAGAAGTGAAAGTGGCAGCAAAGGGAATAACATGCTAATGAATATGGTGAGAATTTAAACTTTGTTTCATGGCAAGCTGTGTTCACCAACCTTTCATTAAAAAAAAAAGATGTTGATTTTATGATCTGCCTTTCTCATGTAGATCTCCTATGATATTTCTATTATTTTTTATTCTACAGTGGCTCAAAAACAGTATGCACAGACGCACAGACAATCACGCTTAATAAGCTCAAATGTCCTAACACAGACCAGGATGAGTAAGCAGTCAATAATTTGTGATCTAATTTATGGCTGTCTGCAAAGCAAGCATGTTTTGCTTAATGGGGTGAATGTCTCTTTATTAACTTACTACTAAATTATGAACTAACAGCATTGTCAGAGGCCTGTAAACAGTGCAGATATGAATCAGTGTTTTGTGTCAGTACTGTAATTATAACAACATCCTGAACAGGCTTTATGCAATTGCAATGCACTTAAATCTGGTGCTTGATAGACTTAATTCAAGATCAAAAGTTAACAAACGATTTAAGCATTGAATCACAAAGCAGACACACTGCTGTTTTCATATATAATGATGGTCAAATACAGCCATTTTTTCAAACTGATTGAGAGACACATGACAGCTTCTTAAAGGGCATGTTAACTCCTGGGAATAGATTTGGACATTAATCCGAAACCGCACCCCCCTAGTTTTTCCCTGTTATCTCTCCCAATTCACTTCCTCTGAGTAAGCAGTGTAGAACTACAAACGGATACCAACAGGTATGAGCCTTTACGTAGCCAACTTGCAAGCGGCCGCTTGCTCCTGTTCCCTCTCTTCCATTTCTTCTTTCATTTGGGTTTCTCTGGCAATCTGCACTCAATAGTTATAGCACTGCATTTTTTTTTTAATTTAAATTTTCAAATGTTGAATGAGCAGTGTAAAATTCTAATGTTTTCTTGCTGTTCCATGTTTAGGGAAATACGGAAATAATAAAAAATTCTGAACAGAATGCAATTTTGAGTTTTAAATGCATTATCTTGTGATTTTGTTAACAAGATATGTAAGAAGAAGGATCTTTTTATCCCCAGAGTTCCTCCCTTGCCACTTATACCTAGCTAAATTCATAATCCTTTGACACATCACAGTGGATTAACCGATAAGTGAAGAGACCACAAATCTAATTTGTTTAAAACCTTTGCTCGTAGTTATTTATTTAAGCCTGCAAGCCACAGAAATAGGGGAAATCACTATTCTATTCCAAGCTTTCTCAGTGATTTGCTAGGTGACAGGGGGCAAGTTATTTTGGTTGTTGTCTCCTCCAATCAGTATGTGTATTATGTTCCTTTTCCCACACCAAGTAACTTTAAGAGCTGAAGTATAAAAGACTCAGCCAGACTAAACTATTATCATGATGCTAGAAAAACAGAGCATGCATGAAAATGCGGCATTAACGGCATTAACACAATCCTAAACCTACTGACAATCACTAATTATAGCAATATTAGTAAAAATATAGTATACATTTGCCAAAAAAACCACAGTGCTGCCTTAGTGGTTTTTAACCTATGGTATTTAGATAACTGGACATCCACGTGCTCTTAGTCTGCCAATAACTGTGTTTGTCTCCATATGCTTAAGTTCCACTTACAGAGATCCACGCTACTACAGAAAAAAAAAATGTTCAGAAATTGGAAGACACTAGAAACAAGATTCCTAGAAAAAAAAAAAGAATGAATGGAATAGCTACAGGTCCAGGCAGCTTACCAAGGTAATGTGCCTCTAGGCACAACTACTTTCTTTTCTTTGACTCACCCCTCACATCAACCCTCTTTCCTTTTGAGTATAGGACAGACTGACATACCAAAATAACCTTTGGTAGTACTTTAACCCTTAAAATTCAAGCTCAAGGCAACTCAAATCTGTCTCACAATCCTGCAAATAAATTTACTTTCAGGTCGTATGCAGTAACAACATGATTTTTGTATAATTGGTTAAGTAGAATTCCTAGGACCACAGGATTGGTCTGAAAATGTAAGCTTTTAACCATTATTTTAACCCAGACACTTTTTATTTGCTTTTTATATTCCTAAACCTTCTAAAAGTCACATTTCCAAGTTTCCCTTAAGAAAAAAAAATAAGAAAAAAAGGCAATGATAATTTCCTCGTTTTGCAATAGCTAAGGAATTCGTATGACCCAGTCATTTGTGTAAAAAGATTTTTGAGAAAAATATAAAAATAGAAAATAGAAAAAGGCCCTGAACCATACATTATTGGAGTTCTTTTTTCTTTCAAATAGAAAAAAAAGAAAAAAAAACTCTAAATTCAGAGCTTCTTTATTAAACCTTAGACTCTAGCATGTGGACATCTGACATTTGCAAGATTGAAGCGGAACTTTTTAAGCATCAAAAGTCTTAAAAGATCAAATGGTTAAGGAAAATTGCCCTTCAACTCAGTGGGAATGGTTGCTGCTTCTAGAGGCTTTATATTCTCTGTCTGTCACTGACTTGAAACTTAGAGCTTCAAAGTAACATGGTAGGCAGCATTCAGCAAAAACTAATTTTCAGTCAGTCCCAAAATTATTATATTCACATTTAGTAAAAGAAATAAAATCCAAAATTAATAATTTTGTATTCTGTAAAGTTATCTACCAAAGGAAAATAGAAAAGTGGCATTTTTTCTCTATGATGTATGCACATCATAAAAGATCCCACAGCTTTCTGTATTTTGTAAGCTTAGCTGCCTGTGTCAGCTGAAGTTTGCACTCTGCGAGGTAGAAGTGAAAGTGCAGTTTTCCTCAGCTGTGACACTAACGCATCCATCTGAAGATGTTTGGCTCCGCTGCTAGAGGCGGTGACCTGCTTTGGCAGGGAAAATGTTATGCCTTCAAGAAAAACAAAGTAATCAAACTCTCTAGTCCGAGAGATATACCAGTGGAAAATATATTGATGTATTGTTGGCATCGCTTTTTCTCTTCCTGTTGTCTCTAGGTATCCCTGCATGAGCAACGAGGTTGGAGTAGATGATCTCTAGAGCTCCCTTCCAACCTCAGCCATTCTGTGATTCTGTGAAAATCTTCTCTAAAATCAGAATTGTGCAGTGTATCAGGTGTCACACGAATTTTAAAAGTGCATGCATTATTTTAGAGTATTATGCAAAAATAATAGTTATTAAATATTTGAAAGTTCAGGAAGGCATTACAGAAACCTGTATGTTCTGTAATTAAATGTTCTGTTTCTTTAATAAAATAAATAAAATGTATGTTATAAAAATTAATACAGTCTGAACTAGCTGATAAATTTTTCTATTTCTTAAGTGCTTTCGTAGGGATAAAGGCCATGAAGTGATCCAAACCCAAAACAGGTAAAAGTCAGAAAAAAAGAAAAAACAAAACAAATCACTTTTTCCAATTTCACAAACAGTTTTTATACATAAAGCAGAATCTATAGGTTCAGAAAATAATTCAATTTGGAAAGGACCTCTGGAGGTCACCTGGTCCAACCTTCTGCTCAAAGCAGATTTACCTTCCAAGTTATATCAGGCAAGCTTTGAAAAACTCCAGAGACGGAGATCTCACAACTCTGATCTACCAGTGACAGTACCTGACTACTCTTATTGAAAAAAACTTTTTTTTTCCCTCATTCTCCACTGAAATTCCCCTTGTCGAAACCTCCAGTTACCTCTAGTCCTTTCTCTGTGTATGTCTGAAGAGAGCTGAGCTCTGTCTCCCCTATGAGGTTGTGGAGACTGCAGTTAGATGCCCCCACCAGCCTTTTCTCCAGGCTGAACAAACCAGCATCTCCGCATGAATCATGTGCCCCGGACCTTTGGCCATCTTAGTTGCCCTCAACTGGGCTTTCCTTGTTCTGTTAATCTCCCTCTGGCACTGGGGCACCCCAAAACTGACTCGCTGTTCTAGATATGGACTTACTAGTGCTGTATAGAGGGGAAAAATCTCTTTTCTTGCTGCCCTGCTGCCCATGCTCCTCCTGATGCAGACCTCCATGTGCTGGCCATCATCGCTGCAAGGGACGCTGGTGACGCACGTGCAAGCGGATCTCATGGGCAATGCTGCTCTCCAGCTAGGCAAGTCCCCAGCCTGAACTACCTTGGAGGGCTACTCCATCCCAGGTGCAGGACTTGTCGTTTGTTTCTGTTTGACCTTTATGAAGCTCCTGTTGACCCACTGCTTTATTTGTCAGCCCACATACAAGACTCGCAAGAGTTTGTGGGATTAAGTCTATTCTTGCAGATCACTTTCACCATCTCACTGTTTGAGAAACTTCACTTAGCTCAGTTAGATCAAAGGTACCTCACATAAAATACAGTAAGGGTGATTTTACATCCTTTTATGATTTAAGAGCACATCATAGATTTAGAATGCAGTTGACAGTCCACACTACTATTTAATATAACGTAGCCATAGGCAAAGTCTGAGGTACAAATGGACCCCAAATATATGGGCACTGTATATTTTTCCTGTCCATAAAGACCTATTTCCTACTCCCAATGAATTTGAAATGAGGCTTCTGATAGGGACTTGGGTTATAGCTATTCTTACTGGACATTACGGTCTGCTGTTGAGATTTTGTTCCTCTAGCGTGGTCAATGTGTTGATAAACACATTGCTATGTAAAATTCATTATCAAGTAAGCCAGGGAAACTGCCCCAGGATAGCTCTTCCAGTCAGTGGGAATCAGTATCAGTAATGATCACTGATAAATATGTTCCTAGGTGTTCCCCAAACATGGCAGGATCTGTTTCTTTGCTAGCACTGTAGCAAAGAGGAATTCTTAGCAGTGAAAAGAAGGAAAGAGAAATCTTCAACAGGTGAAATATTGTGAAATAAAATAAAATTTTGCCATCCAAAACCTTACAAGCTTGGAGTACACAGACTTTTCACTACTGAAAATGAAAGTGAGAGCTTTTGAATGATTTCTGCGGCTTTGCTATAAAATACTGAAAAAACAACAATGTTCCACAATGATGTAACATAAATATGTCAAAAAGGAAAATATAGGCCATTTTTGGATGTGATTCTTCTCTCCTATTTTAGACCTTACAGTGACATGAATCATGATCTAGAAATGCTTGTTTTTCTTCACTGACTGTAAGGGGACCCTAAGATGACTAGCTTAGAAGTAAATATCCAAATTTAGTCATAAAGGTACATGAGATGATTCCCATTCCCTTTGTCTATAATCATATTTAGACTAAAAATTTCTAAATCACTGGCATCTACCATTACTTTTCTTCACAACCACAGTAAAAAGGACAGTCATTTCCAAAAAAAAAAAAAAAAAGTCCTCCTCAATTGCTAAGTGAATGTAAGAAATATCCTAAATATGCTCCCAAAATTGGCAAACTCCCCACACTTTTAACTTTGAGTTAAGGGACAAAGTTTTGGCAAAAATATTCCTGTTACCATCTGGTCACATTTCGTGATTTTTAGACCATCTGTATTTGGCAAAGAGCTCAGATTCCAGTGCTGAGATCATGAAAGCTTCAGAATTTTAGCTCAAGTTTACTGAGTTTTCAATTCAAGTTTTTTTTTCAATTTCAAGTTTTTTTTTTTTTTTTTTTGTGGATCAGAAGTCTTTGCAGCAGACAGATGGGTGGCAGTCTCCATGATAGACAGAAGCCTTCCTGAATTCAGACCACAATGAAAGGGAAGCTCTGTTACTTCTTGCATGAGATATGCTACCATGTATTTGAGAACTGCAGTTTACGAGTGCTACTGTGAGCTACAGCAATTTTCAAGACTATTCTCAAGATACAGAGCACAGCAGTCAAATATTCACTGAGGGAAATAAGCCAGTTGGAAAGAGCAGATAGCATACCTTGCTCTTGCTGTCAAAATCAACCAGAAGGGTCTGCCAAACCTGTGTGCATGAAGAGCTATTCTTATTTAGGAATAGCTCTCAAGTTTGGACAGTCTAGGTAGCCCTAATATGTAACTCCAGGCATAGTCCCTTAGCCATGAACCTACAATGATTGAGCACAGAAGACTTTAACGTTGCTATACCTATTTCATCATTAGGTCCCCACTTGCCTCTTGTACTAAATGAAATGGCTGGTAGAAAGATGGAGGTGGCCAGCAATTGCCCCTTCATAGAGGCACCGTGTTCAATTGCTTAACTAACCTTAGCTGAATTGCTTTCACCTACTTAAATCTATTCTCCTACTTTAGCAGACAGGGGAGGTCATGTCATTTATTTTCCCCCTCCATGTGAAAGACTCAGTTCACATCCAGGTACAAAGTAGTTTAAATAAAGGCACTCTTCATTTCCAAGCATACATAATAAGTTAATCTTTACCTGAGTCTTCCATCCTCTGCTGCAGCTCCTCCTGGTATAATCTTAGTAATAAATATCCCAGGATCATCCCCAATGTGTGGATTATCTGTTCCTCCAGCAATACTGAACCCCAGGCCAGAATTCCCCTGAAAAAAAAAAAAAAAAAAAGTAGAAAATGTGTCACCAGATGATAGATTTCTCCAGACTTCAGCAGACATTCGGGAGCAAAGTATCCTTTCGGGAGCCTGTCAAGGAAAGCATTTTATTTGGCAACACCATACTTGCAGGTGTGTGACTCAGCCACAAAAAAAGCTGTCAGCTAAAAGAACACAGGCTGCAAACACGAAGAACTCCCAGAGTTAATGACGGAGTTAATGGATGCTCCTTAAGAAATAGGATTTGACCTAAATATAATTGTTTTCAAAGCATTGCATAAATTAGCCATATGAACTCCAACATGAATTTATTCAAGTCAATGAGACCTAGAGGCTAAAACCACTTCAGAGCTTCTAAAAGCATTGAAAAAAATAAATTTAATTTATAAACAAAAAGCAGTGAATAACTCTGAAGAATTTCAGTATACCATTTATCTGTTGAAAAGTGAGCGTTGTTCATTAAATGATCATTGAATGCTAGCATTTCTTTTACTGCTTAATTAGAATTAATTATTTGGAAGATTCATTATAGGAGGTCTATTCTATAATCTGATTTGTTATTAATACTACTTGTGACAATGCTATGACAGAGACTCCCTTTCCATGTACACATATAAATAAAATGGTAAATTCAGTCACTATTCCTTACATATAATTCTAATCAGCAGTTCTTACCTATTTTTGGAAATACATATTAGTTACTGAAGCTACTGAAAATTAATGCAATACTGTATTCTTTTAGTTTCTCTCATTACAAGATATTTTGAAATTACATATTGAGCCTCATCACTTCAGTATAAAGATATTGCTGTTGAGTGCAGAGTATGTCCATTGCTGTAGGTGAACTAGATTCAGTGCAATATTTTCTTTTCTGTTATTTTATTCAACATTTCAGCTTATTGGGAGTTTTTCTGCACTGTCAGTTGTAGACAAGTATCTGCTTCAATCATAGAGAGAAAATTGCTAAAAAAAAAAAAAAAAAGGCAGCATCTCTTTTTATTTTATCAAAACTCTTTGAGAACTTTTGATTACTTTTTAATTTTTATTTGAATTGATAGGTCAGGCATGAGATGCATTTTGTGTGTGGAAGCCTGCACGTTGCCTGTGTGCAATATGTCTAATTTCAAATGTTGTCATCACGATTCTACATTCACAAATGATGCAGTTCTTCCTACTGTAGAGATGTACATGCAATCTGCAGCTCTGCTATCAGCATATAATTATGTATAAATTTAAGAGTGGGCGAATTTATAATCCAAGGAGAAGGATTTAGGACTACACAGTCTTAATGCTTCTCGACTAGCTGTAATATGAAAAACATTTTAACAGTGAAACACTCTATATATTTTTCTATAGAGTTAATACGCTTCTTCAGGTTAGCATTATAAATTTATGATTTAATCTCCCTTTCATCTTTAGAATCATCTCAAACTCATCTTATTTTCCCAATATTTTAAAACATGCCTAATTATATGGTTCAGTCAACACCAACTTGCACTCTAAAAATACTTCAAGAGTAATTTCCCATAAGTTATCCTATATGACATATTATCACAGAATGATAGAATCACAGAATGGTTGAGATTGGAAGGGACCTTTAGAGATCATCTAGTCCAACCCCGCTGTTCAAGCAGGGTCACCTGTTATATATGATACTAATCCCCCAATATATTAGAATGGAATAATGCATACCTATACACATATCAGTAATCTTGGAGCAAGAGCCTTAAAACATTGCTAAAAACATGAGCAAGTTTTTAAAAAAGTTTATTAGAATTATTAATACTTTATTTTAAGAAAAAAAATAGACAAAAATAAGGAAATTCTTAATTTTTTTCTTAAATCCAAAAGGATTTTTTTTTTTTTTTTTTAATATGCATTAACTTGTGATTCTTGATGGGGACAAAGGAAGAGCAAGATGGCAAGGTGGTATCTGGATGCAACTTTGAGTTAGAAAGGCGAACACAAATAGATAAAATAGAAGAGCATGCTTGAAGCTATAAAAGCTTGCCTGTTTTGTGGGGTGTGCTTAGCTGTTAAAATTATTCACGTAAAGTTCATTCAAATTCCTCACAGGAAATAATTTTTGAGAAGTTTCACATCTTCAGTGCACTCTTCCTCCTACTGTACTCTTTTCCATTAACGTTTTAGAGTGAAAAATATAGCAATGCCCACAGTAAGAAGTGATGTGGCAAAACTGCAGGAGAATCAGTGCTAGTCCTTGACATTTATCCATAAATGTGCATCTGCTATACTTCAAGACCATTCCAACCCTGTCCCTTGAGAATAACCTTTTAAAAGAACAGGCCAGCCTTCCTTACATGCACTTTTGTATCCCGAAAATTTCAAGCAATTATTCTGGCTGCAGTCCTGGACTTGATCAACAGGATATACAAGCTGTCACACAGGAGCTTGCTCAGCAGTTAGGTATATTCCTGCAAGGCTTTCTTACATCAGAAAGGTAGCTGCAAAATTTAGGTGCAATTCCATATTTTAGTTGCCTTGTATTTCTTGAAATGTCTGCATCATTGATATAGAAAAAAAATCTTTTTTATTTACATATGAGCACTTCAGCTCATAGTTAATATGGCTGAAAACATGGCTCCATCATGTATGGGAAATTAGCCTCTTAACAGACATGGGGTGAGCTATAGTGTAAGAGGAAAACTGTGGTTAGAAACTTTTGTATTCATTTCTGAGAAGCTATGCTGATATAAAGATTTCTGTCCTTTTCATCACGCTTTGCCCCCTCTTTTTAGCATGGAGGTTTATCAGCATGCTGGTATATTAAAAATAATATCCTAGTTATCCTATTCATCCTAGTTATAAGTTCCAATTCCTGTCTACTAACACTCTGCTTCCTGACTCTCTGCAAAGATTAGCTTCCCACCCTTACCCCCATTCCATAAAATAGTGTTAATCATCTACATCTTCCAAGCTTTTCTTGGCATGTCCCATTTGGTTTACCCATTAAAAGGTATGCCTTCGTTCAGGCCAGAAGAGCAGCTGGGGCATCACTCACTCACTGCATTTTCTGAAGCAGTATATTCATAGTTTTCCTCATGCTGACTCTCATGTTTGGGAGTGGTTCCTCATAAATATCTGTCAAGTTAATTCATTGTCTTTTTTCGAAGCCTTGCTCTTCTAGGATGCTTACAAAGCAAGTTAGCAATGAGCTCAGAAAGATGGTGACGATGCAGATATGTGTTTAATAAGACCTAATAACAGCTGATACAGAAGAGAAGAGGTGTAAAGCAGGTGTCTGTCTCCTAGGAGATATTCCTTAGGTATTATGTGAGATTCATTTTTAAGCCTGAATATGCTTATCTGTTTCTTTTCTTTAGTAGAAGGGGTTAAGCAAAAAATCCCAAAATTCCAGCCAAAAAAAAAAAAAAAAAGCCAAAAATCTAAAGATCAAAAGCCCTGAAAAATTCTTGAACAAACCTACAGAATTTAATGGTATTTTTCACATGCCATTACTTTTATGGCCAAATATGTAAGGGGTCCAGACCCAAATCCTTTTTATGTGCAATTTATATTAGCTCAGTTCTCTCCTGACCTAAATACTGCTGCTGTTAACTATTCCTCTGTCCAAGTTCTCATTTACTACTACTGTAAAAATTTCATATAATTAATTTCTGATTATACTGGGAAGACTTGTATAAAATTACTCAGCTATAGATGCCTAAATATATACATATATTTTAATTTGTAGTTTAGTTTCTTATGAGTTTCCCTGCCTTTTATTGCAAGGCTTCAAACATAAACATAACCTGACAAAAGGAGTAGCACAGTATAGCATGTCTAGTTTGGCCTAAAATGAATTAGTGTTGCCTCTGTGTATTCCATGTTGGATCTCTCAAGTTTTTCGGGGAATTACCATCATGCTCAAGCTTTACCTTTTGACCACAGGAATTCAGGTCCGGCAACCAAACCAAGGTAATTTCTACCAGGCTATTCTCAAAGGCCTGTTTTGTTCTCCACTGAAATGGAAGGTCAGTCTTATGGTCCTCTTATGGTTTACTGCAGAAGCCTGCCTCCTTTGTGACTTTTTCAGGCACCTCCACAAGGATCACCTGAGCCTTTTAATGCTCAGTCCGAGAATGGAGGAGACCTGTCCGTAATTCTCCTGCTCCTGGAGGAACAGACAACCTCACCTTTGACAGAGGCACAATATCATTTCAGATGACTTGCGTTTTACCGCCTATGAACACTAAAATCCAACACCTAGCGTCAGAATAGAATAATGGATGATTCTCACACCAAGGAAACAGAATAAAACTTGCAATTTTGGACCACTTTGAGTCTTTTCCCTCCAGACTTGTTATACTACCCACATAAAGATCACAGAAATAAAGCCAGAGTTCCCGGAAGACAATGGCTTTAAGTAGCCAGAAGACCTGGAGACCCATCCTTCTTCTTACATAGTCTTTTCTCTTGTGTTTCCTTCCTTTTATACACCAATTTAAGCAGCTATTTTTATAGGTTGCAGCATCTTTATATTGTCACAGCTCAAAAGTGCCCAACACCAACTTCTTGTGGAAACAGAGTTAATCAACACTGAGAACTTCTGAAGTTATTTTCCCTTGACAGTACCGCTCTCCATGGATGACAGTTCTCCATATGCTTCTACAGATGATTTCCTCCTTATTGTGTTTCATTTTGTTCTGTTTTCTGCTTGAGAGTTGCCTTGAAAGTAAGTCTTGATTAGGAACAGTCCAAAGTCATTCAGTCTTCTGCAAAATTGCAAAATTGCAGAAGAATAAACACAAGAAGTGGAAAGCAGTTCAGAAACGCACATCAAGAGCAGACCAAGCTCACTCCTGCATAAGGGCCAAGTGATTTGTATCTTACACACTAAATAGGCATGCACCATCATATTGAAATTGTGTTTTCTCTTTCTTTTTTTCTCCGTTCTAATCAGTAAGGTGACAGAACTCAATATTTGACACATGAGCTTCACAGACTCTCTTTAAATTACCTTAGTAATTTAAGGAATTTAAGGAAGTACTAGCTGCAACCTCTCCTTGTCATGACAACATACTAGGAAACATCAGTCACTGAGTCTATTAGCCAGCAAAAAGCCCAATATACAATGAGGATCCATATTTCACAGAATGTTTCCTATTGTGGAAGTTATTTCAGGTGACAACATGTATTGCCACAGCCTCTTTTACTAAACTGACTTGTGTATCAGTATTTCTCACGTACAGGTTTAAGGGAGCAATTTTGTTCAACAGTTAAGGAATATATCAGTATTAACAGAGCTGTACCATGAGGAGTGAACTGTGTAGATAAGACATGACTTAAGCCTACCATATCCAAGAAAAAATTACATGTTTCCATCTGATGAGACTTTTTTTCTCCTTGAGAATAAGCCTAAATTCAAAGACAGAACGACAGAAATGTTAGATGACTCTTCCATTATGTCCTAAGGAACTCCACTTATCCATAAAGAGGAAATACAGGGAAGGTTAAGAGCAGTCACAGGGTAAACATTTGGGGATGAAGAATCCAATCAATTTGTGAGATCACATAAATGAGAATCAAAATTCTTGACATCTTCTGTCTTTGGTGGGCGTCGCACTTGTTGCTGTTTTTTTGAACATCTTCAAAGTGCTGTAAACATTTGGTCTTAGGACCATAGGGGATAATTCAATAATAAATAACTCAGTCTGTGATTTATAATCTTACAATAACTGTTTGGTACTTTAAAAATTTCTGTGACTTCACAAACCACATGTTAGGGAAAACAGAACGCTATGTATTGCAAAAACCAGAAACAGAAAACACTGCCTAGATGCTTATTCTTAATAGTGTATCTAAAATATTACTAATTTTATCTCAACATGCTTGTTTTGTTTGTTTTGCCTCCTGTGATTTTCCTACCTACGCCATGTTTTCATAGGAAAAAAAAAAAAAAAAGAAATGTTTTTCTCTCTCACTATTTTACAGATGGATTGAATTGTTTCAGTTGAATTGTGTGATTGCTTGAATTGCTGCCTAAATTTGCAGTTTTTGTCAGAGCACGTTTAGTCAAGAAAAAAACTCACAAAATGATAGCTGACTCATTCCTTAATGCATGCCATAATTTTTGTCTGTCTTCCTTTATTACAGCTTTAAAAGACCCTATCAACTTTGTTGCTTGTTCCTGCTTAAAAACTTAAGTCTTTTGAAATCTACCATGGGAATTATTCCTTCAGATCTTTATCAGCATTGAAGCTTTGTAGATTCCATAATAATGTGCCTTTTCTGAATCTAACCAATGCTGGCTTTCTCTTGTTTATGCAATTTTTCAAAACACACTGACACTTATATCCTCTGAAGCTAATATTGACTCTGCATAGACTTCACAGAATTTCAGAATTTGCCACGCATACATCAAAATCCCATAAAGCTTTTCACGTTGGTTTACTCTAAAAATGCATTCAGGGCACTTTGTCACTACGCATAAGTATTGCACTCTTTTCCAGTAGCGAAATTTGTTTGAGAATTGTGCTATTTTTCTTAAAACATGTAAGGTTTTGTTTGATTTTGTTTAAGTCTTCTAAAACAAAACTTTCAGGAATGAGTAAATGTTTATTCACAGTCTACTGTTAAGGTTATTTCAGACAATAGAAAAACACAGACATTACTTCCAGGTGAAATACACTGAGAGAGACAAAATTTGAAATTTAACTTTTTCCATACATTTTAATAATTATTTTTAATCTTTATGTATCTGTGCAAATGAAGTCATATTTGGAAAATTTCTTATTGAAAGTAAAAAGAAAAATGAAACTAATACTTATTTTTTGCAGATATGCAAAAAGTTTGGCTAGCATACTCAGTCAAATTTATTGTTTACTCCAAGATCCTTCTCTCTCAAGGTCCCATTTAAATAAAAGAAACTTTTTTTTTTTTTTTTTTTAGATTTTTAAATAGGAGTACTCAAGCCCTGGTGAAGACTGCACACACATTTGGTTCATCTTAGCCTTCTTCCCTCAGGTTATTTCTGATTCAAGTTAAAAAATAAACATCTGCTTTTATAAAATAAAAAAAAAATCAACATCTACTTCCATAAACCCTAATGCTTTATGGTATTAGTTTTCTTCCAGAAGTACCCAAGAGCATAAGAAAGAGAAAAGCTGAGAATGAGTCGAGTTTAGAGAAGCGTTGGGGACATTTTTTATGGCAAGAGACGAGGGCAAAAAAAGCCACTCAGGAGTGTGTGAGAGAAAAGTTAATCAAATAACATAGCTACAAATGAGAGAAATGGTTTTAAGTGCTGACCTTAATTGATGAGATAGAAGCAGACAAAAATTGGCTGCTGTTCTGAAAAAGTCTTTCAGAGGCTCTTTCTTTCTCTGTAGTAAAACTGATAAGCTTACTTAGTTTGGCAGCTAAGATGCTTATATGGAGTGAATACTACTAAATATGCCAAGTCCTAGAAGAAGATGATCATCTGAGATTCCCAGAAAGATCAGTGTATTTTAAATACCTCCACAGAGTTTGATCAACAATAATTTTCTCCACAAAATAGTTCTCACTTAAAAATATACAAGGTGTCTTTCACCATCTGACAGGGCGGTAACAGGGGATTTTTCTATCCATCACTCAGCAATGCGTAGCTCAAGAGCACATATACAGCAGGTGTGTTTTACCCATCATTCAACAGCGTCCAGATCAACAGCACAAAGTCACAATGCAAACAACAGCCAAACAAGTTAATGTTTCATTCCACTGAAATGAACAGGTGATTTTATAATGTGCAAAGCACTGCCATATAACTGGGCTTTTGATTAAAAAAAGTGAGCATAAAACCCTCCTACTCAAGGCTCTAAGATCTTTAAGTCCATTCCACTTTGTACTTCTTTCAGAATCTGAAATTTGTATTAGCATTGTTTTTGTATTCTGAAGATAGACAGAAACACACTAAATTACAAAACTATTCCTTGCTATATAGTAAGTGATCCTCTGGCCATCTCCCATGCTAACACTAGGGCATTTTAATCCTGCTTAGTCTAGCCAGAATGATAAGAAAAAAGATGCAAATCATTCAGTGTTTTCAGGTATTTGCACACTCCATCTTATGCCATATTTTTTTCCATCTTCTTTTTTTTTTAATCCAAAGCTCAAGTTTCAAAAGCCTAAACATCAAAACCACCTTTCTGTTTCATTCGGAGAACAAGGACATTTGCATATTTATCAGTATGATGTTGAACTCTTTTGTACTTTCAGATCCACTCAAAAGTAACATAATTCATGAAATTCTCACTTCTCCCACATATGTTGGAATGCTCCCCAGAGCCAGAGTCTTGAGACTCTGCAGTTATATTATGCTCCATATGGTGCAGATTTTCATCTTACACGGTGCCATTTGTTGTTTTCAACCCTCTTATCAGGTTCAGCACATTTATTATGAAACCACAATGCACTAGACTACAACTGCTTCATATGCTTCCTCTCACTTGCTCTCCGTGGAGGGACTATGTTCTCACAGCACTGTTTGGATGAAATACATCATTCAGGAAGGAGTTTTAGAAAAGATCCAAAGGATTTATTTTTCCATAATACATGTGACATCTATGAGACTGTAAAACAGCAAATCAAGAAGAAATCAAACCAGTTCCAAAATACTGCCATCTCTTGAAAAAATGCTCTGTCAAATTTTGGTGTGTACTGCAGATTGATGCAAATGTATAGAAGCCAATTCTCTTTGGGATTGGGTTTTGAGATCTAACAGTTTTACACTTCCTGTAAAGGTTTTTATTTGTTAATTTTATTTCAAAATGTCAAAGTAACAAACAGAAAGGAATCATTAATTCTTCTTTTTAGCTGTAAAGCTTAGTGAGTACTGCTTTTTAAGATTACCACTGCTGAGGGGAACAGCACCATTCCTCCTCTTTGAAATCTCCACTAGGTGCACATTAACTGCTCTGAGCAGCACCACATAAGGTTTTTTCTTCAACATACTGCTCATGTTACTACCCTCTGCTGTCCTCATGGTCCTGCTCTCACTGGAACATCATGATCTTGCCTATTCTGCCTCATAAAGAAAAGTTAGGCAATCTACATCCTCATGTAGTTAGTTAAAGATCAAGGATCTCTGAAGGTCCCTTCCAACCTCAACCATTCTGTGCTTCTGTGCTTCTGTGAAAGGAAAACAGCCACCATGTGATATAGTTCATGGACGTATGTCATATCATGGTGGGGTAGAGCACGTAGAAGAATAAAAATAAGAACAAAACACTAGCCAGAACTGAAGGGATAGCAAACTTATTCAAGAGACAGGCTACTTTTAAAATTTTGATATGACTACCATTGGGTCTTTCACAATGAAATACCTGTAAAAACTGAGAAAATTGACAAATTTAAAATCTTATAACAGTATCATAGTGTTAGACACCAAAGTCCTGTATGTACAAGGACACAGGGAACAAAAATTAATAATTTAATCCTATACAAAGAGAAGTGGAAAACCCCACTGAGTATCTTGAAACAATAAGCAAACCCAACACATTCCTTGGTTAAGCTGGTTTGTAACTCAGTGGAATATTGCTGCATGCATAAGGGCGTTTTCCTGCACGGACTGCACTATTGCTATAGCATTGCTTTGTAAAACACTTAAGAAGTTTGAGTCACTGAGTATTAAAGGTACTATAATGAGCTCAAGTCCTAAGCTATTGTCTAAGCTATTGTTCTTTTCCATTTGAATCTCGTATTATCAGATACGAAGTGAATATATAGGAGGTGTTCCCACCTTATGATTTAATTATTTTAGCATATTTTAAACATATTATGGCCTAAAGATTTCTATTACTGAAAGATACATATGATTAATCATTTAGATTAAAATTCTGTAATGTTTACATGCCTTGTAACATTTTGATAATCTTTTCTCTCCAAGTTTTATTCAATTCAGCATCAAAGGCAAGGGAAATGAATGAGTAAAACTCTTAATTTCCTCCTCATTCAAAATGATGATCTTTGGGGTAGGCAATTTAGAAGAAGAAGCTAAACTATTAATGAACTAAAAGGCCCTTAAGGGTTTCAAATTCAAGCACAAATCCTAAGGGCAAGTAACTGAGCTATTTTTGATATTGTAGCATTTACCTTGCCATCATTGTCTTACTCTAGTGGCTCAGCACAGCCTGAGCCACTTGGTATATTCCTCTATTTTAATACAAATTAATGCAACTTGCAAAACATTTTTTTTTATTATCTGTTTTCTTTTGAATAATACTTAAGACATTTTTTTCAGGTATCATGATGCTAAACTATAGATTTTAGAGAAACAAAGAATGATAAAAAACATAAAATGAAATTCATTATTCACTGTTTTTTATAGACTTGTGTTTTTTCCCATCTTTGTGCTGACTCTCCTTTATTAGGACATTAGAACATGTCAGTGTCCTTTTTTATTATTATTCTTACTCAACCTGACTGTATGAGTCTGAGCAATCTGATCTAACTTCAAAGCTAGCCTTGCCTTAAGTGGGAGCTTTCGCTAGATGACCTCCACAGCCAAGCTACCAAGCAGAATTATTCTCTTATTCTATAAAATTCCAGTGTCACAAATATTAAGCAAGTTTTCAAAACCTACTGCCAATCTAGCAGTCAGTTGCAGAAAACTTCCTCAATTTTATCATAAGAATTACATGACATTTAAATGTTTTGCATGGACATGTCCCTACAAAACTTGCCTTTTCCAAGAGCTACACTTGTACATTCTTAAGAAAGTGAAGCGAATTTCTCGACATGGTCCCTATGAATTTCAAGTGAAAATCATGGTTAAAACTGTACCTTGAATAACATCCAAAAAGTTCTTTAACACTGAGCAAATTAATTTTGTCATATCATATATACACAGTACCTATGCCTTTACATCATAAATATTAATATTACAAGTGTCTTTCTGGGAGCAGGAAGTGAAGAGGAATCTTTAGCCACCTGCTAAACTTGGTTAGAAACATTACCTAGACAGTATATTGCTGCTTTTTCAGAAATAAGGTAATATAAGACTCACTGTTCCTTTATTCATATCAATGCCTATAGAAAGTCTGGTTTGATAGTGTTCTGAGTGGACTTTTTCCATGTGTAAGTCGATATACAGAACATGGCAACACACCTAGGCTACTATTCTACCTTTCTGTAACCTGGATATAATATTAGGTAGTATTTTTATTAGAAATTCAAAGGAACTATAAATTCCCATATTCTATATGTCATGGTAATAAACCATATAAATATATCTAGATGGATATTAAAGATATAATCTATTATAACTAGATAAGTCTAGTTATATGTTAAACATATGTAGTTATGTTCGTTACAAGTTGGCCAGAGTACATTTTTTAAGGAAAAAAACGAGATTCAGCAAATCGTCTCTATCCAAAGACACTTGATCTTAGACGCTAGGAAGATCACACTTTGAGATGCCTATTTTGCTCAGAAAGAGGAACTTATCCAAGGATAATAACAAGTTTAATGAGTGAAATTTTCAGAAGAATCAACCTGTTTCTATACTGATATCTGAAATAATCATGATCTGCTTCAGAAGATGCATACTGGCTACAGGAAAATACTTCTGAAAATCCAATCTTTTATCGGTATTTCTAGCACAATAGGTCCAGTTTTCTTAGCGCTAGCAGTAGATTTCCTATCACTAGAGGCCTTTTCTTGTTGATTGATTTTAAGAGTAGCCCATCACAGAAATAAACCTGAAATACCTGTTGTTGGTAGTATAGAAAAACATAAGGTTATTTCTACACTGTTATAATGCATTCCACATTCATTCCCCAGACTGCAAACTAACAATGCAAAAATAAAAGCAGGAAGAAATAGCCCTTCAGAAAGGGAAGTGGAAACTGTGTGCATACTTCAGCGATGCGAATGGGTTAGAAAATTGGCTCATAAAACAGTCACAGAAGAATAAGTAGTACACTTCTCATAGTAGGCCTTCCTAAACTAACTTTCCTTTTCAACACTGTTGACTAAGTAGAGAGACATAAACAATTCCTGTAGCAATGAGAATTATTAACTCATCATTTCTAAGTATCTTCCAAAGTGAAGTCACCTCTCCCTATTTTTACCCTAAACATTCACATTAACTATTGCCATTTCAAGACTTTTTAATCCTCATATCCACCTCCTAAAGCCCAAAGCATTCGCTTAACAGCTAAGGAGTTGTAGCAGAGTAAGTCTCTGGTAAGGTCACTTTAAGGTGGATTATGAAGCTGGGCTTTGAATATCATCCTAAGCATCTTGATTAACATCAGAATTTATGGATCTGCAAAAATGAAGAAAGGTAAAACATTTTTTTCCATGGTTGTTTTTCCCACGGTTACATTTTTTATATAAAATAGGTGGTATTCATTTCACCTGACTCTTCAGACATGCTCAGTAGATGTTCAGCTGAGCTAGGCAGCCCACCTGCCTCCTCTATGCAAGAGGGAAAGAGACACTTCTGCAGGGCAATTCATCAACATGCAAATTGGTGCAAGTCAAAATGTTTCACATACATTTATCAGTTGCAATCAACTTTCATTTAATAGTTTCTTAGCCCTAGCATGCAATTTGTGGTCTAAAATGAGAGAGAAAATTGAGGTAAGGAAGGGTGTTAAAAAGTAAGGAAGAGAGAGAACGAGATGAGAATAACTAAGAGCTCAGTGAGGAGGAACTCATGCAGGTTGCCAAACCTGACAGGAACTGCCTTTCTGGAAAAGGCGGCACAGGGGTTTACATTTCAAAGGAGTGCCTTAATCACCAGACATGCTATCTCTGATCTAATGAATATATAATTGTATGTTTGGAGTGGAACAGGTCCAACAGGAGGAAGGCACACCTCCACAAAGCTAGGTGTTCATCAAGGACAAATCCCTGCTGCAGATCAAGCAAAGAAGGCACATCAATCCCACTTTCCCACACCCTGCATACTTATGCAGACTAATACTCGCTAATTTGAACCGTTTACCTCTCACTCTCTCATTTTCCTTATTTCCCGCAAGAAAAAATGCAAGTTATCAAGGTTTTGCCAGTAAGGAGGGAGAGGAAAAGATATCTCAAAAAACTCTGAGATATAACACATCCCATGAAACTCCCACCCTGCCATTGCTGATATACAGCCAAAGTAGAAATAGGAGAAATTATGGCTGACAACTTGCCTGTCTCCTTCTGGAAATATATTCTTCTGGATACCTTCCAAACTCCTTCTGGAAATACTCTCCAAAGATAGTAGGTAATACCCAAAAATGTTATCACAAGGAATTTGCATTATCTGCATTATCACATTTTAAATATTTAATTTTCTCCTTTGGGTTGTTTTTAAAACCCTATACAAAGCATAAACATGTTTATTCTAAGCATTAAACAATTCCCTGTTCCTATGTCCGATCACTAAATGTGCCAACTTAACTTAAAGACAAATATATTTTAATGTATACGCCTCTTGTGCACCACCTTGCTCTTATGATGTGTAAAATCCAAAGAGGCCATTCTGCAACACAATTTTATTTTTCATGCATAAATATCCTTCTTGTTTAAATTAAATGCTCCAATTTCATCTATTTAAGAAACAAACANTATGACTTTTCTTTAATATTAAAAAAAAAGGTCCCATTTTCATGATTCATAATAGTTAGGTTTTGTACAAGTAGCATCACTTGGAATTCCCTTTTTGGAGTCACCAAGAAATATACATTAGTTCTCATGGATATTCATCTACAGAGGAGTAGGTAACCACTCTCTGTGAGTATAACTGAGAAAACACAACAAAAAGCACCAATAAAATTAGTTTCAGAAGTATTTCTCACAGAACATGATAGCAGCTAATTTCAACTAATCTAAATAATATAGTTCTGGTTTTACAAAACTTTGACAACTGCAAATCAAGTAAGATATTAGAGTTATTGGAGCAGCACATTAGAGGCAAGTGTTACTAGAAGGAAAGTAATCCACATACCATTATATACTTCAGAACACCTTAATAATGCCAATGTCAAAACCAAGAGAGCAACTGCATTTTCCAGACTAAATAAAATTGCTTATGAAAATTCTAAAGTTGGAGAAGAAATCATATATATCCATGGCAAAGTTATCTCCTCATTAGCAAATGTATGTGAAAGGTAAGAAGAAAAATCTGTGAGTACCACAGGGAATTAATTTTTAACATTTATGTTAGTCATAATGCTGGTCATAAAAAGGATCACTGTGAAAATTAAAAGATTGATATTTGCTCTTGGGAACCTGGAGGAATACATAAAAACATGATCAAAAGAATCTCTCCGCTGAACAGCACTTCGATCACAGCAAACCTATGGGACCTACTTTCACAGATGGTAGCGTAATAAATGGCCAATATATACAGGGCATACACACTCTTGCTTTCTGCGTACGCCAAAACTAACATTCTAGGAAGGCTTATATTCTGGATAAAAGCAACAGTCAATGAGTTAACAAAAAGCTTTAAACAGAGACAAATGAAATAGTCATTAAAGGAAAGTCTTAAGGAAAAGAAAAATCAAGATTTTTTTTACCTCGGTACTCAAATGTGTTGGGATGGTACATGAAGCACAGACAAAAATGGAATGACTCTTCTATATGTAACAAGTCGTTTCAATGCCTGCATTAGGTTTCTCAATATACCAGTGTCACACTGGTTCAACAATATGTAAAATGATATGTTAATTTGTATGTAGATAAATCTATTTCAAAAAGAGTAAAAATAAAATCCTTTGTTTCTGGAAAGATGTTTCCTACAACAAGAAATTCTGAAATGCCAGTTAAAAAAAGATGGAAAATCTTGTTCCTCGGATGCTTAAAAATCTAAATTTAGGTGCAACATTTTGCAGTATAGCTGGTAACAACTTACAGGATCCTGATGCACATGAATCTCCCCAAAATCTTTCCCTCCTGAGGTGAGTTCCATGAAAAAGGACTTGCAAGACTTACAGCATGCTCTTCTACAACATGGAGATAGCATAGCAAGGCAACAGCCCTTGCTTATGCGCCAACGACGCACAAGTAGTAGCCTGTCCCCTTCACCTATCCAAGATTCACAAACACGTCACTGGTTTCACTTATTCTGCATTCTGCACAACTACGTGCA
Organism: Nothocercus julius; assembly: GCA_013398735.1. Classification (NCBI taxonomy): domain Eukaryota; kingdom Metazoa; phylum Chordata; class Aves; order Tinamiformes; family Tinamidae; genus Nothocercus; species Nothocercus julius. Next base: position 4,667,028 of record VZSV01000042.1, read on the forward strand.
TTAGTGCAAAGAAGGGATGAGGAATGTCAGTGCATTTAGTGATTTAAGTCTCTCAAGCCCCAGAAATCTAAGAAGAAACTGATTGTTATGTAGTTATGTAGAGTAAGTTTTAGTTCTGATTAAGATACTTCTGCAACCAGTGACACAGAAACATTGTAGTTACTCAATGTTGAATTCCTTTGCAAAAGTACTGACACTCTAAAATGCACACAGCAATTAATGTAACAAGCAGCTACAAGGAAGTTCTGTACAGAATTTAAAATACCCTCTTGATAAAACATATTAAAGCAATAATATAATGAAATAACAGAAGAAAAATCTTTGAGATTAAAGTGAGTTTTTACTTAACGTTTTTACTTACGCCTCAGGCAACCTATCAGTTCTGTGCCAAAAGCTGCGTCATGGCACTGGGATTTTAGAGATGCAACTTTATAGGTAAGTATATAATACATTAGACGAGCTGAAGGCTTGAGCACACAGGTCAAAGTATCTGACTTGACCATTTCTGCATCAGTAGGTAGATATCTACTTGATGCCACCATCTACCCTCTGTTTCTCCAAAAGCACTCAATATTCATTTGGAGGCCAGACACTTACAGAGTTCTGTCTCCTTTGCATCCAATTGTTTCTGCACTAAACACTTTTAGTTCCTTTGCAAAATTTCTTTCCCTGTCAAATTTAATAATAAATTGAATGAACCAACAGCACTTAGGTAAAACTGAGCAAATGCATATAACCAATCCCCTTATTTACTTCATTAAGAAATGTCCTTCCAAAACTCATCAAATTACATCTTATAAGCAATTAATCTGTTCCTACCCTCAGCCCACCAACACTGAATGTTTTTTGATTATTAGGATTTTTTTTTAACTTCCAACATAAATACGAAAATCGTTATATGGATAGTTAATAAAAACATCTCTCTTTGAACAAAGTAGCATGCACATACACAGTAGCGTATCAGGCGGCTTTGCTAGAAGTATTCAACAACAGAACCGGTAACGAGGAAAATTTTGAATCTAAAATTAAGTTTGGTTGGCTTTATCTGAGAAACTGTATTTGTGAGAGTCATGCACAGGGAGTGAACCCATCGCACAGAGAGAACAAATACTGTTGGAAGGGAGATTTTTTTTTGGATGAATAAAATCTGAAGTAAAGAATAAGAGCACAAGGAAATATGATTTGATCTCTAATTATTTCAAAGAATGATAAGATTTTGATATGAGCATATAAGATTTCCTCCAGGTTTATTATCAAGCTTACTCATTAAACAAATAGATAAAAAGAATGGTCCTCTTTTCAATTTTTCCTAGAGTAAAAATAAAACTTGACTGAAGATAAATAGTCATAAAATAGAAGATCTATTAAAAAATAAGTGATAATTTTTTACTAAGAACTGTACTTGCTCAGCACAAATTTTATACAGCCAGGAAGCCTCTCCCTTATCTGCCCATCGAAGATCACCCGCACCAGCAAGCCCATTTTTTAATGGAATCAATCTGAAATTTATAAGCTCATGAGAATGCTTAAATCATTAATAGCCAGCAATTTCTCTCTATTAAAATGGCCAAAGGAGACTATACTGTACAAGGCCACAGAGCAGATTCACAGGTACAGCACCTTTAATGGCTGTAGCTGAATCTTCAATTAAATTTATTCAAATTATTCTTCAGAAATCTTAGCTTCAAAAATGAATCTTGCACATACTTACATCATGTCTGCAGCTTTTTGTTTTTAATTTTTACTATCATTTTTTATTTTTCTTTATAGCTGAGTACTTGGCTGCATTACAGTTCTTACAGTAAAGGCCAGATTAGTTTATCTGAAGCTCAGTCCTGTTACATTTATTCGTACAAGAGTTGCTCAGATTATTTCCTAGTCTTTTTTTTTTTTCTATAGAGTATTCTTTATTTCATTTTTCTTAAAATCTAAGATTCCACTGCACATTGACTTCCTTGAACTCTTTTTTCAATATCTGAAGTCTTGCAGAAATTTTATCAGAAAACACATAGAAGTAACTTATCAATTTTGGATTTTAGTTTTAAGCTTTGTCCTTCAAGTAGTATCTAGAAAGGCATGCTTTTCATGTAGTTCTTTTCGTTTTACCATTTATGCAGTTATCCTACAGTTAAAATAGACATTCTTGTGCATGAAGAAATTATCAAGAAAATAATTCAAGAAAAAGAAATGAAGGCTGTCATTGTAAAGTTTAGAGAATCCCATAGGAACTACGATAAAAGCATATATGAGGCAGTCTTCATCCAAAATGCTGCAGTGGGTATCAAACTGTATCAGATGCAACTGTTTATTCTGAGGGGTACATCTGCACTTCGCAGCATCTTCTATTTTTTCTCTGTGACTCTATGATTCATTCTTCATTATATCTTCTTTAAAACAATCCTTCTACTTTCCTGATTACTTTTAAGTATATCATTACTATTTTCCTTTTCTTTAACTCTCCAGGATGTGCCCTTTTCTTGGGTTTCTTCTTTTGCTGATATTGACCTTAATGTATACAAGATTTCTTGTAGTGTCAAAAATAGTAAGAAACTGCATTTCCTGTATAATTAGGTCTCACAGAATTCTGAGGGAACATAACAGCAGGTCTACTTAATCAGCACTTGAAATGCTGCTACAAAACTAGAATCTATGCAAAAAAAAAAATCATTTGCACAGTAGTGGGTTTAATAATTATTCAATGAAAGTATCTGTATGACTTTTTGCGTATTCCTAACTTTATATTATAAAAACATACTCTTTCATATTTATGAAGTTTCTTATCCTTTTGCCAGTATAAGTTTTTTTCCCGGGAGTAGGTGACTTCTTTATATCAGCTACTGCACCAAGCTGATCCCTATTAGACAAGGTAAAGAGTTCATTTTTCAAGTAGAAGGGATTCCAAAGATAGGAAATAAAATCATGAGAAGCATGAGGAAGTCTTTGGGAAGACAAATAAAGAAAATATAAAAGTTGAGAGTGGAGAGGAGGTAGGAAGGAAATGATGTCACCTGATGAGAAGGCTGGAAGTTGAGTGAAAAGGAGGAAGAATATAATTTTCAGTGTTAAAATGGTTCGTAGTGGTGTGTCTTCAGTGGGAAGAAATGAGCCTGAGGGTTGCCAAACCAAAATCTTTACTCCTCTTTTAGGTTAGGGTTCCATAGGTTTTATAATGCACAGTCATTAACAAGTATTAATTTGGTGGTGTAACAACAGAAATGACAAGAAGCTGTGGAAACTTTAAGCCATCCAAGCTGATCCTTAAACAGCTGGGCAAATTGATGAGGCAATATCGAAGCAACACTGGAAAATTCATGCATAATATAAAATATGTTATCTTTGCTCCTTTGTAGTAGACCATAGTAACCTGACATCATCATCAGTATTTAAATCCCATGAAATAAACTGGGAAGAGGCTGGAAGAAACCTAAGTATAACAGAGATGGAAAAATATATATACATATATTTATTTTCCATCTGACACCTAGCAGTGAGATGGGAAGTAAGAAAGAGATTCTTTCTACAGGAGTTCAACAGTTCCCAGGAAATGGCTATATTTGAGAAAAAAAAAAAAAAAAAAAAGAGAGAAAAAAAGAATTGAATACTATTCCTGAGAATAATGAAGGTAAGTAACACAGCTGTATATAAAGAAGACTTTTTTTTTTTTTTTAACTTTGCTAGTATTACGTTGGATCACAAATAGTATTAGAAGCCCCTCATGACAAGACCCTGCATAAATAAGAATTGGTAAAAATCCAAAATTTCTAGCCAAAGGGAAATTTTGCCATCTAAGCAAATTGCTTTCAATTCAGATCTACAGAAAAAAAATATTTCTGATCTAAACACAATAAGTTTAAAATATTTTTGCAGGAATTATCAGGAAATTTTATGAAAACAAAAATCCCTATGAAGAATTCTTCTCACGAAAGCGTATTGGAGATCTGTAGCAAAAGATATCAGTCTCGATTTGTTACATCAGAAACTCATCTTCTTTCAAACGTTGTTCAACCAAAACACAGGAGGAAGCTTAAGACCATAATTGCAGATGAGAGAATGGACACAGCCAAACCTATAAAAGCATGTATATTTAAAAAGGACTTGCAATATATTTATATAACAACATAAACAGATAATTACATGCCAGCCAAAGTCATCTGCCGCCAAAACCATCATTAATTTCCTATCATTTAATATACTTACTGCTGTATGTTTACCAACATTTTCAGAAGTTCATAAAATATGCATGATCTCAAGTTGCTAATTGGCAAGTAGACGGCATTGCTTCATTGCTTATTGACTACAATCTTCTCCTGGACTGTTTCTAATTAATGGAGGGCTTAGCACTGTGCCTCTATGAACTGTTTCCTTAGCCCTCTGCTAGAACTATTCTGTGGGGGTAATATTTTCATTGCCTTTTGTGTTTCATAACGGTCCCAATGTTGTTGCTGCACATACTTTGCTTTAGTTACAGTTTTTATCAAACCGCACAGCAGTACTAGAAGTCATGAACCGTGGATACTATGGATATGCTTAAACTGACCCCTAGGCATGGGGTCCCAGTGCCTAAGCCCAGACTGCTGATGCCTACATGGCCTAGATGTCCTGCTGCCATCATTCCATGGAAGACCTTTTGGAGGAAGGAAAGAAAAGGGACTATGGAGCTCCTGTACAACCGGATATGGCTCACTCAGGAGCTTGAGATTATTCCTGTGCGCCCTGGTTGAGAGACAGTTTGCTCTGTTAAGTGCTCTGCAAATACACATCCCAAGCAACCTGAGAGTTTATGATCTAAATGTAAGAAGATGCATAGAAAAAGAGTAGTACAAAGAAACGCATGGGAGAAGACAAGGAATCAATGAGTCATGCTATCCAGCAAGCAATGCAGAGGTCTCAGAACTTCAGCTTCAAAACGGTTAACTTCTTGCAACATCACAGCGAAGAGTAGTTTTGAAAAGGATCTTGGATGACAAGGTGAAAGTGGTGAAAAGAGCTGTTAGTAAGTTCCCAGATAATCAGTTTGATCTAATTAGTACTTGATTCTGTGCTTTAGGGTGTGAGTTGTTTCCAAATATTTTATACTCCTCTCTGTAGTATCTTACACAAAAACACCCAGAACCAAATACCGCAAGGATATGTTTAAGCTAGAGAGATCCAAATTTTTGAAGCCATGACATTTTGCAACACCTAGACATGCTGTGACCTAGCTGCTTGGAACCAAGAAAGGGAGAAAAATAACAAATTAAAATTAATCAAGAATTGAAGGTAAATTCTGTTACTTTAGAGCAGAATTTGAAATTAAACTAAGAGAAAGAGATGGAAGGAAAACTACCTCACTCCTACTGAAATTGATTGTGTTTCCAAACACTTCAGTGAAATCTTGGGCCTACAGATGATTTGCATTATTTTCAGTGTTGGGGATAGTGTGATGAATGAAGCAATAAATGGAAAAAGAAATCATAGACAAGAAAGAAAATAGCAGTAGGATAAGAGACTCTGTCCCTTAGAAAAAAAAATAGGCCAAGTCAAGAAAAAAGCACTGAGGTCCTGTTCACAGAAAGGGGGATGAGATATGTCTCAAAAATCAATATTAATACAGCAGCACAACTCAGATTTTAGTTTGAATTTTTGAGTTTTCATTTGTTGGTTTCCCATTTACCTTTTCTAGAGAAAAGAGTGATCAATGGCAAGGCTGAATTAGGTCACTTCCTATCATTCCTGATGAGGATGGGAGTGAAAGTAGGTGGATTCTCTAATTTAAACTAAATCCACCCAAATCAAAAGTAGAAGGAAAAATAAATCATGCTTATGTCCATGAGTGAAAAAGTCTGAGAGAAGAAATGTTCCTTTCTGATGATCTCTTCCTCCAAACTTGGCTAGGGATTATTTTGCCAACCTACTTTGGGGATAATTTCCCTCCTCTAAAGGCCATTAATATCTATTAATGAAAAATAACATAAACAAAATAGTCCAACTCTACTTCTTGCACTCCACGGAGAAAAAGCAGTTAAATCAGAGCTGTAATATCATCTTCAGCATGAGCAATAATGGCAAAATCAGAACAATAGTGGAAGGAGAGTGAAATTTAGTTAAACTAGTCAGCTGTAGTTCGGGAAAATGGTCAACTGTTATTATAGAAATTTAGAAATCCTTTGGACACCGGATTTCTTCATTTCAATCAAATTAATAGTGATTTCTTCATTAATGCCATGTTAACATGAGGAACTCCCACCAGCGAGCAGAATCTGGTTATCCCAGTATATTGCAAACACGGGAGGTGCTGCCAGTCAGGTAATACTGTAGCATCATCCGGGAAATCCGTTTTCAGGGTAATCCTGGTCTATTGGGGGTATGTTGGCTGCACCATTCCAGAAATAACCCTCAAGATCTACGACCTTCCTCCTTCAACTGTCATGGCAAACTGTATCATGTCATAGCTCGGCCGCACTGGGCAGGCAAGGGCAGCTGAAGTTATCAATGCCCGATGCCACCAGCTGCTCGGGTGACCCAGAGCAGGGCTGCGCCGCCTGAGGAGGGATGGGGTGGACAGATGCGTCCAGAGCAGGTGTCGAGTCGAAATCACAGTCTAGCCCTGGAGGGCTAATTTAACCTGTGACATCCTGCATGCAAATGACGATTTGATGTGTCCTGTTTAGCTGTCTGGAGAGGCTTTAAAAACAGGACGCCCACAGCTTGTGTTCCTGCTGTGCGCACGCTCCTCGGGACCGCAGGAGAAGAGCAGTGTCCAGTGGCTGCTGCAGATGAGAGCACGGAGTAACCCCTTCCTTAAGATGCTCAAACTCTGCTTCAAAAACTGCGCTTACTGGAAAACTACATCACAAAGTTGGTGTTAGGAAGGATTTCTAATAGCTATGAAGGATTTTATCCAATTTCCAGCCTAAATGTATACATGGCTAGTTCAGATCCATTTGTTATTCTACTGACAATTTCCTTTGTTCCAGCTAACTTACCTTTCCTTTCTGCTGTTTACTCTTCACTGTATTTAGAGAGGGTAGTCGTATCTCCTTTACTTTTCTAATCTTAAATGGATAAGCTTTTAGACTTTCTTCATAAGATATCCTCTCTATTACCTGTACCGTTCCAGAGGTTATTTCCAGGTGTTAAATCCATTTACATTTATTTTTGTTAACACAGAAATCCAGAATCAAGTGCAATAGTCTAATATACTTAATATTTTGGCACATAGCATTTATATTTCTTTATCTCTGCAGAAAATACCTCCTTTGATATTGCTAGCACTGCACATCTTTCCCAGTTTATCTTTCTTACTTCGCATTAATTATATTCAACTATTTAATGCAAACTTGTTCATCATCTGTCAGTCAAAAAGCGTTTGTTGTATAGCCTAAGTTATTGTTCTCAGTTACAGGCACTTAGTATTATTAAATGTTATTACATTTCCTTTGCAGCAGTTCTCAAGATTACCAGATGTTTTCTTTAGGATATTTAAATCCTCCCCACATTGGAAGCTCCTGCTAGCATTGTGGCTTGAGGAAATTTCACTGACATACAGAAGTAGATTAAGCAGAAACTTTTTGTATAAGATTGTTATTAAACAGAATCTATCACAAGAACCATCCTCAGGGACTCCTCTAATAATCTCCATCCAACTAGACTGTTCCCTCTTCAAAGGAACTACTGCCTTTGTCCAATAACAGCAGTCGCACCCTTTTCACAGCTCTTTTACTGATCACCACATTTGCAAGCAGAACCTGTAATTCCCTTCACTTTGCTGAGGCCAAGAGAGTGAGTGCAGATTTTCTCTTGCCTAGGAAGTCAATTACAAAAAAAAACAAAAAAAGTCTCGAACAGCGAGCTTTGCTAAATTTTACTGATTTTTAGAAAAAAAATCCAATTTATTTCCATGAGCTGAATAGGAAAGAACATTTGAAAACTGAGTAACGTGGCATTTAGCTGAATCTATGGATAGACATACTTTCCTCTTCTCTATTATAAGAAATTCCTATTTTTCACTTCAAATGTGTGACCACTGACTTGACAGATATGTTAAAAATGATAATTTGTTTATTTAAAATTCTAGGAATTAAATTATCCATCCTCCCATAACTTAAGTTTATTCTGAGCTCTTAAAGTTTTGCTTGCAGAGAAATTCAATTACAACAAGTTTTTCTTTTAATTTAAAAAATTGATTTGATATGACTTGGTCCTAGGTTCTCGGCCAAAAGCAAGCCAAACAGATCTTCTAGGAGATTCTTATTATTGAGATGTAAAATATCACTGTTTCTTTTTGTTTCTGTTACCAGATAATAGAGAAATACTTTACCTATGAAATGCAGAGAAATGTGGGATACATTATTAGTACCATGTGTCCTCCAGCTTGAGAAGTTTCTTTTAATGATACAATCCACAGAAGGATTTCTCTTTGTAAACCAGAATTACTGAAATGGAAACAACCACCACACACTTAGCTATAAGGGGGAGAAAAAGTGAATCTATCAATAAACAAAGCACGGTGGTGTAAATAAAAAAAAAAATGCTATTAGTTTGTATTTAAAAAAATCAGCAATGCAACAAAAACAAGCTCAAACAGGTGTGCACAAAAGGCCAATAACCTCACAGACCATTTTTCCCATTATACTCACACAAAGATGTTCACTTCAATATTTATGCAATATTTACATAGAATCATGAAAAATATACAAATAATGTTATTGTTGATTGGAATACATAATCAACAGAGAACAAAGACTCTGTTTACTCTGTTTTCTATGAGCTCTTCACCCGGTAGATGTTATGCTGAAAAATGTTTTTAAATCTCTCTTTTTTTTTTTTTTTTTAACTTGTTTGCGTTTATGGAGCTACATTTATCAGCTCTATCAACAGACTAAGACAGACAATTAGCTTGTATCATTCTCTTCATTAGGGCCGGATCCAAAATACATTAGTGACTACAAAGAGCCTCCTATTGACTTCATGAGGCTTTGGATGAGTTTATAAGTGCCTAAAGCAAGATGAGCATGCCATCTGTTGTTTTCTCTGATGGTCTGATTTCTATTCTCTACCCATTTCTTTAGAATTTCTGGTAGGTGATTTTTATTTTTTATTTATTTATTTATTTATTTTGCCAGCTACCATACTGTTCCTCTTCTTATTGCCTCCATAAGTTAAAAAGTGGTGATATTGCCCCTTCTGCAACTTCTTTTCAGATTTTTTTAAGGTTATGATATTCTTTCTTTTCCTTTGTTAAATAGCAACATATTACATGAGATCAAGCAAACCACAGCACAAATATTCTTCTCTCCCATAAATGCCAGAGAGCAGCAGTTTTGTTTAGCATAAGAAAAAAAAAAATAGGAAAAAAAAATAATTGGCAGAATTTAGTCAAGTTGAAGTTTTAACAGAAGTGCTTTTTACTTCCATTCTAAAGAATACTGCTGTTTCAGTAAGTTTTTTTTTCAAGAAAACTTTATTGCCAACTGCTTTGCTATTTAAGTGATACACTACAGAGATAAAAGGAAGGAGACAGAAGATGAAAAACAAGAAACAAAGAAGAGAAGACAAGGAAAGTTACAGGACTTGTCTATGCCTTATGACACTAGAATGAAATAATTGCAAAGAACGGTCTCTCCACACATTTAAGTTTGCACACTGCTTTAAATGATTCACTTGGTTAACTTCCAATTTGCTTTCCTAATTCGTCCAGAACAATTTGCTGTTTTCTCAAACAATTCGGTACTACAACAACAAAATCATTTAGGGGTGACTTACTTTTTCACTCAGTCTTGCCTGTGCCTAATGCCTTCCAAGTGGCTTCCCAACAGCAGTACAAGGAATTCAGACTATACCCTGCAGCGCAGAGGTGTCCATTCCAAAACGACAAGGAAAACTTACAAAATCAGCTCCTGTTTCTGCAGCAGTCTCTTCAAATTGATGTTGACATCATTCTTGCCACTAATCAATTACATGACAAATGTCTGACGACTAGGTTTTCCACATTTGAAATGTTAGCAATCCCAAGAGTTGTGTGATGGGGACATGCTGCCCTTTCTAACATCCAAAGAGAAATCCCGCACACACTTTCCTTGGAGCGCTTTTGTTTTGAAGCCTGTATCATTTTCTGTGATGCAAACACCGTGACCTTCAAATCCCTGAAATGCTTTGCTGTGTACTTTTAAAAGGCCGTGCTTTTGCATGAGAGGGTTGGATCGGTTGTTCTGATCAATGCAATTGTTTCCAGCAACTCAGATAATTTCCCCAAAGTGCTTTGGATACTGCCAAAAACTGCAAATGAAACTGAACAAAGTCTCCCAGATGTGTTCAGGTTAGAAATGTCAAAAAGACTTCAAGCCATCTGTTAAAATTTCAAGTAAGAGTTGTCTAGCTGATACTAGTGTGCCCTAGCAATGATGCAAATGAGAGATTCCTTAAAAATATATATATATGCATATATACATATATTCTTTTTTCTACTTCCAACCAGGATATAGCAAATCCACATTCCTAGAAAACATCCTAAACAGAAAGGTCGACAAAAGTCTTCGGAATACTGAAAATCCAGCACTTTAAGAGGAGATAATCCTTTGGAGCCATAGCTAGAACGAGATCCAATTTCCTACACATCCACTGAGATAACACCTGATGTTGTCTGGGCATTTTATAATTTTTTAAATGAAAATGCAGTGGTTGTCCCTTCCAAAAATGTTCAGCCTTTCTGGAAAACACTAGCACTAGACTTTCAGGCTACAGAAACAACCTCTAATTCTGGCCCCAAGAATCATTCATTCTTGACTCCAGAGTAGCTTTACTTTGCTCTTGCTCCTTTGAATGGTAGTCTTGAGACTCTCCATACCATATCAGTGCAAACAAAACAGGGACAAAAGCATTGCCTTAAGAAATGGGAAGTTTACTCATGGCTCCCGAAGTTGAGGAGAGCTTAATCACCCATTTGTCCACCTGGATGGTGGGATATGAGCAGAGAGACAGCTACCACATGCCTGTATTCCCTCCCTCTTGAATAAGCTCCTCTGCCAAACCAAGCTTCATAGGTAACTTAAACACAGAAGCATCACGTTCATGAATCTTACATGGCACTGGCTGAAACAGGTGACGGTCTAAGGACATGAACATTTCCAGGGATGCAGAGTAAATCTGTAAGATTACCCTTTATGGATCTGAGTCATATATATTACTTTAACAAAGGGTAGCAATTCCCCTTTTCACATATATACAGAGAAGATATTGTTATATTATCCAGGTGATTTGCTGCCTTCATTGGAGGCATTGTTAAGTACCCTACACACACAAATAGCATTTTCTAAGTCAATGCTTCAAGATCTTTTGCATCAAACTATATTGTGTTCAAAGAAGGTAACAGCTGTTCCTAAGATGGTTCTGAGAGTTATTTACACGACAAGCATGTGCAGCATAAGCAGATGCTCCAGAGTCCTTCATTTTTTTTTTTTTTTTGAAAACATAATTGAGAAAACAATATACACTAATCCTGAGAAGCAATTTATCAGGTAGCTCCAGGGATGCATAATTTTGCTCTTTAAGTACCCTTGAATTTATTTATGTAACTTTTTCTTAGACTGTAAATTCTTCAAAAATCTTTTTTTTTTTTTTTTTTTTTTTTTCCCTTGAGTAAGGAAGGAAAGAAAGTAATTATCATCAGTTTTTAAAGATCTGTGAAAGGTAGAACATTAATAAAACACAGGTAAATAAAACACTAATTTGAAATGGAATAATCTAAGAGAATATTGGTTTAACTTGTTGATGGCATTTTGTATGCTAGCCCTGTTTGTACACTATTCCTACCTTTTTCTTGCCCTAAATTTTCAAAAGGAAAAGGTGAATTTGGAGGCATAGATATTTTGATAAAAGATAAAAGAATACTTAGAGCTCTAGTTTGATTTTAAACTTAAGATTAAAAATGTTGTTTTGCCATTCAGTTTTTAAAGATCTCCTTTCTGTCTCATATGCTGCAGATCTATGAAAAGTATAAAATTCACCTGCAGCTAAAATTACCTGGTTTGGGGGTTTTATGTTACACCATGTTCAAGCTCCTCATCACACTTTTCATGACATTTCTTTCTCATTGTTTGAATCCCATCACTTAGGGTCTCTTGTCACAGAATCACAGAATTACATGAGGTTGGAAGGGACGTCCGGACCTCATCTAATCCAAATTCCCATGTTTTTCTGGGCATGGTTACACTGCAAAGAAGCTCAAGCTAACATCGACCGTGTTGAGTGCGCTGGAGTCTATTGATTTTATTTAGCGTCATAGTGAAGCCCTGTCAGCGCTCATGCTTCTGCTGAAAAATAGTTAACGTGGCTCTGCTCTCTCTGCTCTCTTTAGTGCAACCGGCTTCCTGGAGCTGGCCAGCTTGCTGCACTGCTCCATTATTCACTTTGACTTGGGCATTTTTCATACGTAGGCTCTGTTTTCTAGTGAACCGTAACAAGGGGTTTGCGCAAATCACTTTTCCTAAAGAGCTTTGTATCAATAAATCACTTTTGCTAGTTAGTCATGGTATCTGGAGAATATATTTACCCGAGAAAATACAATACAAACAAAATGCTTGTTAAGCATAGCAGAATAATATAACAGGAATGAAAATCTGAGAATTTCCAAAGCATACTTTTGTGTCCCATAGCAGCTGTTACTGTTTTTATTCCACTTGAGCTAAACTGCTTTTGCTTAATGTTTTCTCCTATTTTAAAATTTTATTTCAAATGTGTGCCTTTGTTGCCAATTGTTTTCAATGGGCATTTATTATTTCAGAAATATATTATTTTTACTTTTATAGTGTTTTTTTTTTCTCTCTCTCCTCTGCTGTGTTTTAGGTAAATTTGAATGTGCTTATGACAATTTTTCCTGAAGCTTTCAAAAATCCGATAAAAATTCTCCTTGGCCATACAGAGTTCAGTCTTGGTTTACGGAAACCTGGTTTCACATGAAGATACCATGATATATAACCTGGTAAACATTAAAAACTTGTGGGGTTAGTATCTGCTGACTCTGGTCACCATTAAAATGATGGCCTTTGACAACAGTTGCTGTACTATAGCACCTGAAGTACCCTGCCATTTCCCTCTCCTCAAAACTAGGAGATAAAAATACTTCATTTACAAATAGAGTGCAGGAAAAATGTCATCTTTTAAATTATGCCCAAGTAGGTAATCAATGCCTCAAAATTAATCTAAGACAGAGGACACAACTGGATCATTCACCTTGAGCTCCTACCTAATATAGGCTGTAGGACCTACTTAAATCATCTCTGGAGAAAGATATCACTTAATTCTACAATGTCTTTTCTTTATAAGGAGTAATGACTGCAGAAAGGAGACAAAAGCTATGACAGGTCTTGAAATTTTTCCCTTTTTTAAAAAATGAGCACACATCTATATCCTTGCATTCCCAGATTTTTTTTTTTTTCACATGAAAGCCACAGGATTAATGTTGACTTCAGTTAATGTCTTTTGCTTTTTCAGAAATTAATGGAATATTTTCAGTAAAAGATGCTCTGTTGCTTCTGAGCATTTCATCTGCCTTCCTCATCTCTCCAAAACACAGTATGTATGTTGCCAAGTTTCACATATAGTCTCATGTGGCTCTATGGGGTCTCACCTTTGTGTTCCCTCCCATGACCCTCATCCTGCCCAACTGTTTTCTTTTCCCTTTAGTGGACTGGTTAGTTTTTGACAACCTTTCCTCCATTCACAAATGTCCTTTTTTTCTCAGTACTTATACTCCCCTCCATTTCTTCTATCAACCACTGTCTTTCCTGCTGCTATATCAGTCTCTTGCCTTTCCCTACAGCTTTCATCCTGTCCTCCTCATTATTTTATTAACATTTTTACTTTCAGTCTCTGTCTATCTACATTCAACTTCAAAATTTCAATGAAGAATGAAGAATACTCTATTAAAGGCTATTTCACACCTGAATATGTGTTCTCGGTGACATTAACCCTTTAATTTCCCCCCTAGAAAGGTAAACTGGTGAAGCTCCCAGTGTCTCTCACTGTAACGGTGAGTTTTCCAGGACCTCACTCACCCTCAAGGCTGTCCCTAAAGATACTTCAAGTGATAGCATCCTCTTTAAGTTACAGCCGATTAAACAGAGTATTCTGCAAGGTTTTCACGTCGCTTGACATTTTCACCATGCAAGCGGCAGTTCCAAGGTCTTCCCTAGACCTTGGCCACAAGAGAGAAGTTGTGTTTCACACAGCACAGTCTGGAGCTCCTTCTGCTCTGTCCTGTGCCGATACCAGGATGAGTCAGGCAATCTCATTGCTGCTTCTTAAGCACTGCCACAGCATTAGTTCTCTTTCAAGGCTCTGAAACTTCTTCAGTATTCAAAGACCTTTTGAAAACTCAGCGTGACTGATCCGGAAGCTGCTCAGGCAGCTCCTTTAGAAATCAGATGGGAAAATTAAGGGCTAGTTCATTCTCATAATTAAAGCTGGTTTTGTGCTTTATTCACACCTAATTGCATTAGAGTCTTAAGTCCTCACTGCATTTTGATCTATCTGATTTCCTTCCACCTGTTTAAATGAGCACTGAGGTTTCAGGAAGATTGTGGTTTTCCTCAGCTCTTTCTGTAGCTATTTCTCTACTGCTGTGAAAGGTGAATAATGACATCATGAGTAAATGGAAAATTAGGAGAGACACCATTTTTAATGTTTTTTGTTACTTTGGCTCAAAATATATAGCTCTTAGCAGTTACAGTTCCTTTTTTTCTGCATGTCTACACACAGAAACCTATGACTCATTTCCCCCACACTTACGTTATAATGAATACACCTAGGAATGTCACCTTGCTTTTCCAAGCTCTTTCTAGATAGGCTTTTCACCTGCAACATTAGACCTCTGGATGGATCTCTTTTTCAGTAAAAAAGCTCAAAATGAATCTGAAAGCACATTCATTATAATTTAAGTTCCATAAGTACAGCATTTCTCTTCTTTTAAAAAACAAAATAAGCCGATTTCAATATTCCATACTTTATTCGTCTTGTTTTAGATATGTTTATTGGCAATACCTCTGTTCAGTGTGGCTCTATTTCTGTTTTGGAAAGAAAACAAAAATGCCTATTTTTGATTTAAATTTATTTTATAATTACATGTACCATTATTTTGGGTAAGCTACCTTCATTCATATTACATTTCTTTAAAATATATACTGCAAGGAAATAGCACGGATATTTCTTTTTTTTTTTTTTTATTTTTTTTGAGAAGATTCAAGGAACATTTTAATAAAAATATAACGTTCTTTCCATTAAAAAAAAATACATAGACTTTGCACTACTAGTAAGACCCTTAATTTCAATGTAATGCATACTTTTCATTGTCTACTCCTTAAAGGTACGCTTCAGAAAGCACCTTATTGGACTACAACCTAGCATATGCGCATTTTCTCATTATTTTCACAGCTGCCTTCCTATGCCTCAAGTTTCCTCATT
The DNA here is from genome assembly GCA_013398735.1 of Nothocercus julius. Taxonomy (NCBI): domain Eukaryota; kingdom Metazoa; phylum Chordata; class Aves; order Tinamiformes; family Tinamidae; genus Nothocercus; species Nothocercus julius. Next base: position 4,682,466 of record VZSV01000042.1, read on the forward strand.
TGTGAAATCTGATCAAAAAAAAAAAAAAGAACCGTAGGTACATTATCATCATTATAAGAATTAATAAAAACATGTCCTGTGTAGACTATTATTTAACATCAGTTAAGAAGATGATGACGTCAAACTCCAAATGTAGTTTCTTTTTTTTTTCTTTTTTACCTACATAGTTTAATTCCAGCCAATGTCAATCTATGTATTAGACAGTCAATGTACGCTAACATGACCTCACCTCTGCTTTGCAAGTGAAGTACCAAGGATGTGTGTTGTGCTCTAAGTGCAACCAGTTAAATTCCATAAAATTTAAAACCTCTTCAAAAAATAAATTATTCATAGAATTCAGTCAGAATTCATATATCACATTAAGGTATGTAAGGTGACTTTCAAGCCATGCTCCAGATTCACCAGCTAGGTCATTTTCTTAGGGTAAAGCACTATCCTGCAATATAAAACATGCATGAAAAGCACACAGTTGCTTTTCAGCTGCTTATATCTTCAGCATATTTGAAGTCATCCTTTTTGCTGTACTTTTAGTTGCAGCTTAGAGAGACAAAATTTGAGAAGAAATGGTCCAGATCGTATCATTCTAAAGAAATTGCAGCGCGACAAAGTGGGCAGCTGTCCCTGCAAAACTAATTTGCAAAAAAGTAGAAGATGAAATCTTTCCACTCTTTTAAAGAGAAATAGTTTAGCTTTCCTCCACTGGAGTCAAAGGAGGAGAATGGATGGTAGCCATAAGAGAAAAACAAGTGCAATCGGCTGCTTTGAGTAGAACTGCATAAGACCAGCAAGTGACTGCAGTGTTGCAACCAAGAAGCAAATCAGAAAATTTTGTTGTGATATTGTATTCTGATGTTATGATGCATAGCAATGACATTGGTGGAGTTCAGACCTGGACAGACCAACAGATTATTTACTCTCTCTTTTCCATGCCATTCTTACTTTTCACAGTGCTGTTCCCTATTGCGGTGGCATTGGTCCTTCAAGGTCGACTGGCGCTAATATATGCATTATAATTGATTTCTAAATTAATAACAAATCTGAAAGGCAATTTTCTGCAATGCAAAGCTTTACTTTTTTTTCTGAAGAGACGATGCCTTTTAAAAGTTCTGCCTGGAAAATGACCGTCTTTGTGGCAAAATGATTACTATCATCTCCAGAATGATTCATATTCTCCTAGCAAATTGAGTTCCTCCTTCCCATGTATTTAAATGTACATATTATTTTAAATTTACATATTATTCACCATGGCCAACTGCAAGACTAAGTCAAAATTAAGTTGAAATGCAGCTTCTCAGAACAACGCTTGGTAGTTTATCATATTTTTTTCTGTGTCGCTTTCTGAGTCTTGCCCCATAAAGGTTCCTACAACTTTTTTTTGAGAAGTCAACATGTCAGACACTCTTCTTCTCTCTTTGTTGTGTGTACATACCCTCCTGTTAGGGCTTCAGAAGCTTTTGTCATGAACCTGTGTATTTACTTGGAGGTGCCCAAACTCCATTTGTGCTTGGAGCTGTGTTCAGTATTGGCTAGTGCTGACTGATTCAAAGAAGCACAGGGTGGGCAACTTGAGCTTTGCTTGGGAGGCACAGTCAGATTCTTTTCTGCTAATGGGATTTTTACAGCAGCTTAAAAAAGCAGAACTATGTGGAGCAAAATACTTGTTTGTTTGTGGTCTCTGAATATCTGGATGTTACCAGAGCACTCGGAGCTCCACTGTGTCTGTGCAGTAAAGGATTTCATCCTGAAAAGTTATTTCTGTGGGTGGATTCATAACCCTGGTAACATAAGTGCTACGCAGGAGGGGAAAAGTCGGCCCTTCTGTATCAGCCTATAGGACTAGGGTTACAGCTCTAAAAGACTGCTCTATTTCACTATGAAAAACTTTATCCGTTAGCATAATATTACTACTGCACATTGCCTTGCAGAAACTGGAATATTGTAAATTTAAGTCTGCAAAAGTCTCAGCTAGCTACTGTATAATTTCCACCAGTTTAACTCTGCTTATGTTGCACCTTTATCCTATGATAGGACAAAACACACCAGCAATATTTTCTGTTCTCCATCCATTATCAAGGCAGCCCTTACAATTAGTCTAGATTGGACGTCCACCTTCCAAACACCAGTGATAAAGCCAATCATGGACTTCAGGTAAAGGTATTACGGGAAAATAAGCTGAAATATCACATCCTAAAGAGCTACATTGAAAGAAAAGGCAATTTTCATGTAAACCTATAAATAAAAAGAAAAAATTATGCACTGCAAAGTACCTGGGGAGAGCAAGAAAGTTTGGAAGCAAGAAAAGACAATAAATGAGAGGTAGTGCCATAAAAATAAAATATCTATGTAATAATAATTCAAAAGAAATAGCAGCGGAACGCTGCCTCTAGGCAACTATGACTTGCATGAAATAACTTCTCATATAGTAACTCAAGGTCTCAGTGATCTTGGCAAAGTTAAGGGGATAAGTTTCAAGTAAGATGAATGTGAACTTTTTTTTTTTTCACTGTACCTGCATAGCTTTTGAACTCTTAGATAAACACGGTTCAATTTTTCTTCATGGCTGATATGGAATGTATGCCCTGACCATCATTTGGACATTTTTTTCTGCAGCTGATTTTTAATTCTTTCCTCTCATTCTTGCAATATTCCCTAGTATTATATATTGCCTTATGGCTAGTATTTGTACGCTCTCTTTGAACAAATTCTCTGAGAGTTTTCAACACAGAGGGATTAATTGACTCTATGCTTGCAATTCTATATATTGGAAAACGAAGTGTCTTGTACTCCTTTTGGAGTAAAATGGCTCAGTGCACTGAGTGACTCTTTTATGAAATTAAAAAAAAAATGTCAAACAGAATCTCCAATTTTCTTCTCTTGTTTGATGAGTCCTCAAAGCCTCAAATTATATTAAAAATACTACAATATTCCAGTGAGAAGACTTTCATAAACAGAATATTCACAACGACTTAAAATTTCTCACACCCCAGAAAAACTCTGAAAACCTTCCCCATTCTAATTAAACTATAAATATTTCTCCAGTATTTCATCTGGACTTGCTGATTCACCAAATCAAACAGTGAGTCCTTCATATAAAGAAATACTGAGAAAACACTATATAGATTACTAAAAACAGTGAAAATTATGACCAAAAAAAAAAATTAATATACAAAATGCAAAAACCTAGGTCATAATGAGAAAAAATACTGTTTGCTTTGGATAGCTCCAGCCCTCAAGTATTAATTCAATATGTTTATATTATTTTTATATCTGAACTATAAAGCCTGCAAACACATATGGGAGGACTCATTCCTTCCTGCAAGCTCCGGCTAAGAAAATGCCCTTGGAGTTTTGGTGATGTGGTGCTGCATTGCTGACATAAAACTGAGCAATAACCATAGCCTAATGTAACCCACCCACCCTCTACACAGACTTGTTCAGACACTTAGATTTAATAGGAAGATTTTAAAATAACAGTAGGAAAATACAAATTTCTTTGATAGCCACCCAGAGGGAGCTAAATGTGTGGTATTATTTCAGGTTCTTTTTCTAATCACAGAGTAGCTATAAACTGTGCAGTTAAAATGATTTCCCTAGTCACTCACAGACTTTTCTCCTCCTCCATTTTCCCTTTCTGGGCTCTGCAGGTTTTTTGCTTTGATTACTGGGCAGAGAAATCCTCCCACTCCCCACATGGGAAAGGAGGCAGCCCCTGCACAGCTGCAGCAGTGCTGAAGCATAGGGCAAGTCTTCCTCACAAACTGAGATGCAATGGAAAGCCATATGCTTCCCTTTTAGCTCTCATGGATAAATCAAGATCTGCTAGCAGCACATAGTCTTAAGCATTGCAGATTTATCCTTACCTGGGGTGGAGTACATTAAAGAGATTGGTCAATCCCAGCCTGTCCCTGCCTAGGGTAAATCGTGGTCTATCATGTGTTCTGCTTCCTTACAATACTAACCTGCATCAAAGTAGTTATTGTTAGCAGCAATAAGAATACATATAATAAGCAATAAGAATACATACAATATTTTTTCACATCTCTAAGAGGGATTTAATACTGAAGTGGCTTCACTTCTCTTGCCAGCAGTCTTCAGCAAGATGGTAACGTGAGTTTGTTTAGTTTCCAGTCCCAAGCACCGAATGTGAACGAGAGCGTATAGAGCTGGGCTGCATCCTCTGCCCTTCAGGAGGCTCAGTCCTCCCCCTCCCAGCTGGTCTGCCTTTCCACATGTGCTCCAAACTGTCAGTTTTTCTATGGCTCCCATGAATAGGTAACACAGGGGCCCCTAAAATATGCCCAGCTCAGTGACCAGGAATAGTTTCAGTATAGTAGCTGTCTGGGAGGAGAACAAAAAGCAAAGTTTTGAAGTGATTACTTATATTTTGGTTGCCAAACTGGGGCTGCTGTTAGGTGAAAGGAAGTTGCCTGCTTTGGGTGAGTAGAAAGAAAAAATCAGGCTGTTCCAAGGTATCTTAATTTAGGTCACTGAACTACAGCATCCGACTTCTGCAGTTGCCTGGGAAAATGTTGACCTGGAATTTCAGTGTCACATTAGCAGGAACACACACCAGGCTCCCAGCTCCTTTCATCAGCTCCCCCTTGCACAGCCTAAGGTCAAAACAAAGTCTGTACAAGGCACAGGAGATGAAAAGAGAGCATGGGCCTTCCTTAAACAGCTGCATGCAGAGTTCAGTCGTCCCTTCCCAACGTCTGTATCTTGGACAGTGCAGCAACAGCCACAGGCACATTCACCTACCAGTAGTATAATCATTTGTAACTTTGAAATTGGATCAGTGAGAGAAACTAGAAAGCATAAGCAAAATTTCTACACAGTCTTTGCATGCACTATACCTCTCTTTTCAAGGACCTTTCTTAATTTCTTTTTTTGTTATACAGAGCATTGTCTTACATACACATACACTCACTGAAATATAGTGCAAAGACCATACACAGATACCCAAGAGGTCAGTTTTGCAAATTGCACAACCATAAACAAGTTTGGATTCTCATTTTTTTTTTTTCCTTGCTGATGACTCAGTTCCATATGTAGATATGGATACCCCTGCCTCTCTTCGCAGGTAGGCTGTGATGGCCCCATCCAGGAAAAAAATTCACAAAGAGAAGCTGTCTTGTATTAAACACTATAGGTCACTATTCTACTATAAGCCTGTGATGAATTAGTCAATAGGAAGGATTCTGCCTTTGAATTATAGTTATTTTAGTCTTAGTGCTCCAAGAATAACTACCACTTATTCTCAGTAAATAAGCAGACAGGGCTAGCAAGAAAAAAATAAAAAAACAAGTACACCCAGTCAGAAAGCTCTCAACAGTGAAGAAAACATGTATAGTTCAGCAATAATAAACACTCAGGGAACAGCCTAGCATTTGGTAAAGAAAGCTCTGCAGCTATCTGAGGAATGCTAATTTTAGAAGATTTGCTTTTTGCTGCTGGAAGATGTGGGACTGCTCCACTGGGGCTGCTGATGGTCAGATATTGATTCACACACTCTGCCTTCGTGAACGGTGTTCCTCTACAGCATAGGCTTTTACACTTTGGAAATACCTGTTTCTAGTGACCATTTCTGGTGGCCACTCCCTTCTAATCAGCTATTTTTGGACCATTTATTTTCCCCATCCTGCCACTGCCTTCTCCTATAATCTATCTCCTGAGAGGTCAAAGCCTGATGCTGCATGAACAAGGTGCACGTGCAGCTCTCATCTACAGCCATTCCATTAAAGAGAAAAGGCAGGAAGCACCAACACACCAACTAAAAGAACTTCTTCAATGTCCAGTCGAATGCACCTCTTCTTACTTTTGCAAACTTCTGCATTTTTGCAAAGAAAATTAGTCATGCAAACAGCATAATTAATAGTATAGTAGTAACTAACAGTTAGGCTTATCATAAAATAAAACTCTAAGACTTAGACAAATGCCTTACTATACCAAAAATATAGGAAGACTGCTTTTTAGCTCTATCATCAGAATGTTTTAATTTTACCCCTTACCGGTACTTATGATTACAACTTTAGCCTTTTCAATGAGATTGACCACGCCCTTAAATTCGGGGAAATGCACAAATCTAACCATACAGGGGGCAGTGAGGCAATATTGCGGGTATCCTCTCCATAATCTTGAACCAGAAAAATAAAATCTCATGGCTCTTGATATCACTGAAATATCATGGCAAAGGAAAGAAGACAGTGGTTTGTCAGTCTTTCCACAGAAGAGATCACGTAGTGATTACAGAGTAAAATTTATCAGAGCTCTCATAGGAAGGTCACAGTTTACTGATTGAGCATGATTGAAAATTTACTCTTTTGGAATATCTCTGACCTGATTTTCCAAGAACAGGAGGAAATGATTACTCTTGTATGAGCATGCCTGCTTGTCTCTCCCTCAGCTGTAGTAAGCCCAGTAGCTAACTTCAACCAATCTGAGAAAAGGAGGAGGTATCAAAAATTTTAAGTTCCTATCAACTTTGTGAAATTATGTGGTTCATTAAAAAAAGAGGGACATTCTGTAATGTAACCTGAACTGAGAATCCACAGGCATATAAATGAAAAAAAAAGAGACACGTCACACCTGTCACAGAGCCTGATGTGTTTAGATAACAAGGTCTGTCAATCTCATGATGCAAATCCACAGGAAACCTGGCTTTAGTTCTAAAGTTGATAGAATTAAAATTTTATAAACACTCTATTCCATAAAAAGAAAAAAAAAATACCTTCATATGGCTACAGAATGAAAATATGTGCTGAGGCATCAAAAGATTCTGTGAAAATAGCATTACTATCATTACTGCCCTCTTTTTTTTCCTCTAACATCTATAAAATAGGCAAGGCTAGATGAGCAAAAAGTCTGACCTCAGATGTTGAACTCAGCATGAACGCAACATGACTCATTAAGTGACCCACTGTCTTTCTTTACTATTCTTCAAGGTAGCTATTAATATTGGCTAATGTTCCATCAACTTCTACTAAAACCACCTCTTCAGCAAGTGTCCCCAAGTACAGCACTGTACCAAGTAGTCAATTAATTAAAATCTTCTGCTAGCTTAGAGAATTTAGGCCAGGCTTTGACAGAGCCTATTCAGTTACTGTCTTTTATACTGACCATGATTTACAAGGGTAGATCTCTCTCTTCATAGCACTGGATACATTTTACAAGTCCTGCAGTAATGGAATACTGCACTAAAACGAGTCATTTTATGTCTTTGTTATTCAAACTAGAGCAAGATAATGGCATATTTTAGGGAATTTTGTCTAGGTGTACTTTTGGGCGTTGCAGTTTTTTACAAACAACCAAGTCTTATTTTACTCCTGGATCTGCACTTTATGACTTTGAGCTGGCAGAGAAATTCACACATTCTTTGAGGTGGATGAAGAAACTAAGGCTATATATATATGTATGTATATGTAGATATAAAGAATATTTTTAAAATTTCTTTTAACTGTGCAATTGTGTTACATTAATAGGCACTCACTTAACAGTGGACCCTAGGCTCAGTGATTTAGGACAGTGTCTGCTGAGCTAATGAGGAATAAAAGTGTGCAAAGCTGCTGGAGACAAAAGGGATTGACAAATGCATAGTTACAACCTCTTTTATTCATAGGGAAAAAACTCCAAGCTAACTGTACTTTTACGACAGATCTGCCCCAAACTCACCCTCTCGAGCTCTTACCCAAGCCTTGTAAGCTCAAAGACCAAAGTTTTAGTAGACTATAAATAAGGACACCTAAAGTTCTAAATGGAACCAATTGAATGAGTTTATGTCAAACTGCACAGAAATAATAATAATAAAAAAATAACCTTTCTACACAAGCTCATTATATCCTTGCAGTCACTTCTGGCATACAAGACCCAGCTCTGCATGGGAGACATTCTGCCTACTTGTGCTCATTATGTCACCCCAAAAGAAGGAGCCATCTCTTAATCTGCAGGCAGGGGTCATGTCTAACCAAGAAACTCTTCTCAGGAAAACATTTCCCCGACCTGCACCTTAAATTAAAGAAGTTATCACCAAGTTTATGGAGCCTGGAGATGCTCTGATGTAAACAATGCCTTCCTTTTGGTAGTTTTGGGGATGCAGAATTCTATAGCTTGAATAATAGGAATGTAAAGAGAAGCTTACTACCAAGTCCTTCATATGGACAGACTAGATTTTTCTCTCTCAAAAGGAGCAACTGTAATACATTTTGCTGCTTTGCCATTAAATACAGAGAGATGATTTTCCAACTAATTTCTAAAGGAGGTTTTGTGGAAGAAAATGGGTAATCAACATGGAGAAAGTCTTTCTTCTGAAAAATGCTTTCAGTCTATCATAAATGGTATCCATTTAAAGGCAATCACTGGTGTTTTATATCTCTCACAAAAAATAGCAGACACAGTACCCTGTCTTTGAGACAAAACACTGATACATGTGACAGAGCATTTCAAGAAGTAATAACCAAAAGCCACAGATTCAGCAGCATCTGGAAAAACAACCGAGCTTTCCTCCATTAAAATCTATAGTTTTGTTTGCTGTTGCTTATCAGTTTCTTTAATTTCTTTATTACATTTTGAATTACCAATTATCTGTTCTGGATGAGACAGGTTGAGTAGATACAAATTGCGTCAGTTCTGCGTTACATACACCGATAACTTACACATCTATTAAAAATAAAGTGGTTTTCAGAATATCACCCAGGAGGCATGTGTTCTGTTCAGTGACCTTTGGAAACTCTAGTCCAATGAATAACTAGTGATGCACAAATAACTTGAGAGACAGTAGATAAAAAGTGCCTATAACCTTATACATTTTCTGTTATGAGACTAGGCAGAGAATGACTACAGTAAAAAGATATATTGGTCTTTCATAATTTGCCTGAGTGATCAAATCAATGAGAATATATGCTTGTATCCCTTTAAGTTGAATAGTTATGAAGTTCATTATCTTGGGCAATTAAAAACATAGCATGCAGAAGAAATGTAATGAATTGTATATCCAAGTATCTATCCAAATGGTAGTTTTCTACCTTACGGGCATTAGCTCAAATGGCGCCAGTCACATCTTGATAAATCAGGCCTTGCATTCAAACATTTTATGTAGAAAGAAGCCTAACTGTTTTCTCCAAGATGATAAAACTTCATATTACCAGAATATGGGTAGCATATTGAAGGAATTTGTCAATGACAATCTTGAATCCATTAGCAATCCTTCTAAGCACTACTGTAAATAAGAAGGCTAAGACTTTCTTGGCCATCTGGTGTTGTCCTTCTGACAAAGAAAGTCTGTAGTCTAAAGAAAGCAGTCTTGAAATGAAAAAAAAGCAAGGAAAAAAGAAAGCTAAGAATTTATATACAATGCAATGCAACTTTTAAATATCATTCTATTTTTGTGCTACTGCTAACAAACGCTTCACTGCCGGCCCTGAATACAACTGATGAAGTTCTGACTTGGATAAAAATATTATCCTTTATACATAGATACAGCCTTCAGCTTTTATAAAGCCACTGGAACACACAAAAAATCCTTTGCAACACTTGTTTTATAAATGAATATTGCATATCTTTTATTAACATGCACCTATGCAAGGAAATCAAGGAGGTTAAGTGTGAAAAGCTTCTGCATTTCCAGTTCACAAACAAAAGAGAGTTACTAAGTCACATGGCCCCTTCCTAATGACCAAATGTCTAGTCAAGCACTTACACAGTTGCAGGAAGAAAAGCATTCAGAATGCTGTTCTGCAAGTCCCTTCACCTGAAACATCTTAAAAATATGAAAGGCTTATCCTAATGCATTACTTGCATTTTAATGTGAAAGGATGGATAGTGCAAGTCCTCATCCAAAAGGTACATTTTTTATTTATAGCCATTTTTAATTTCGCAAATATTTGCACTACAGAAAATGTTTTGCCCATAAGAAAATAATAAATTACACTTACCCTTTCCAATGTAATTTCTTCAAATTCATACTCAATTTCTGTTCCATTGACCTAAACAAAATAAAATCAGAAAACCTATTAAATGCATGTGGAATGTATTTTTGTAGGGATATTTTACAGATATTCCCGTATGACCAATTTTCTGAAGCACATTTTTTTTAACACATACACCAAACTATCCAAATTGTAGACTACTTGGCTTCGCTTTGTCCCTAATGGCATGTAATCAAGCCTACAAACTTGAGGAATGTAGCAGTTCAGTATGTAAAACACTGAGCTAACAGATAACAAAGACATTTAAATAACTGGCGTTATATCTGACGCAGCGTGTCTGTGGACTTTGTGCAAATATTTGAAGAGCGTCCAAAGTATTATTCCATATAAGAAACAGAAGAACTGCTTTTGAAAATTATTCTCATCAGTAGAAGAAAGATTAATTATTCATCCCCTTGCTGTCTCCAATTTACTCCAAAGCATAATATGAGATGAGAACTTGTGTGAAAATAACTCCCTGATACAGATACTGAAATATACCTTATATATGATGTTAACCTAGGGCAAAACATGACAGAGGATCTTTGTTCTAGACAGCTGAATAGCAAAAAGGCACAAAATGTTAATGCAATTCTTACAGTAAGTTTCAGTATCAAAATAAATTAAACTATAAAATGTAGGGCATCAAAATGGATTGCACTGGACAAGAAATCTATGAGCCAAAGACATGACACTGATTTAAGCAGTACTCTGAAACCTTGTTCCCGGTCTGGCATGGATTTTTTCTGTCCCTCTAGGCAACACACTTAATAACCCTTTCATAGTTTCCTCATTTCTTAAATGGAGAAGAGTGTTGCATCTGAGAAAGCTACAAAATCTGACTGTATAAGTAAACTGCATAGTTAAGAAGAGAGTACTTTTATTATTAAAAACTCTTAGAAGAATTGCTCAAAGTACCCCTTAGCTATAGCTAGTCAGAAATTCTTGAATTTTGCCAGAATATATTAAAATCAAAATTAAAGATATTGCCAACAAATCATTGCATTATTGATAAAAAGATGCTTCTATGAAAATAGTTTCACTGTATTTTATTTAATTTATACTTACAGAAAATTAAATGCAGATTACAGGAGAAAAACTGAGATGAAACATTATAATTGACCTAATCTTTGAGGAACAATCTTGTATTTTTCCTTCCGAAAACCTGTTCACCATCAAACCTCCTCCTACTACTAAAATGTCAAGGTTTAAAATTTTTGTCCTAACATAAAAAAGGACGGAAAAATAGTCAGGACAAGAGCCTACCTGGAGTTCCTCAGCCACTGCTAATTCCTATGTTAGCTTTTGAATTTTGATCAGAAAGTACTGTATGCAGATCACTCTTTATCTAGTCAGGCGCCTTTCGGATGTAATTAGGTACTTTTGTGGTGAATATTATTACAAGATACATGTATCTACCAAACAAAGGCATCCTATAAAAGCTAGCAATTTAATTTGTATGTAATTAATTCAAGATTTGATAAACCGTGAAATCAGTAATAGAAATACAATCCCCAGAATCTCTGTTCAAAAGGAAAGGAGGAAGGGGAAAAAAATCCAAACAAATAACCCATACTTAACACTGAAACTAAACACAACATCAGTGAATAAAATATTTAATACATACATAATATTTATGCATGATTGCTCTCTGGTAGTCACATTCCACTATATTAAAACCCAATATGAATGGAATATTTTCCCATGGAATATTTTCCAATTCTATATTATCATTTTAGTGCTTTCTTTATAGACTCATTCATATAGGCAACTTATAAGTATGAACAGCTTTATAGCTATTCTATTTTTTTGTCCTTTCTTGTCTAACGATAATGAAATCAAAGCTATCTATATGTCTCTGTCTTCATGAATTCTTCTTTTATCTTAGGTTAGTGGAAATCTCTGATCTATGTCTTCAATTCCTCAGTCTCACTCTATAAGGCTGTCTTTGCTTCACTGCTGATAATCACTTGTCCTTTGCATTAAAAACTCATTAGTGCAGCAAAATGGGGAAAAAAGAGGAACATGAGAAGAGAATAACCTCTGTATAAAGATAAAAGGAGAATAAAACAGGCCTAAATCTCAACTTGTATTTGCACACAAACACAGTCTTTATTCTTATAACCTGAAGGGGCTCCTTTTATTCTTCCCTTGTCATGATTCCTCAAAAGTCTTCAGCTCTCCATTCATCACAGTAGAGATCCATTTTCGGGTGTCATAGCAGCATGGATGATATGGATTAAAAAGTAACTTTGATCCAATTCCTTCTGCTATTTAGGATATATATTTGTACAGGGCATTCAGTTCCTCGCCCTACCTTTTTTGCTGGTTCGTGCTGAGACCCCAACATAGTTACTTCTTGAAGGACAGAAAAAGATCTTGCACCTACCTGGGGCAGGTGGAATAATGATGTTTGTAGTACCACTTGTCTGTAGCACAATTATTTGATATTTAAATTGGCTGCACCTATACTGATAAATTATATAGAGCATGCAGTCAAATCTCATTGCTTAAAGTCATCTCTGTTTGGACCTTGCTGGAAAGAAACAGCCAATGACTGACCCAGAAGTGAAGCATAAGGAGAATGAGACGATCCAGTGCTGCAACTGGCTTGTTGGTCCTCTTATTTAGCATAAAAAGGATATATCCTCTCCTTCTGTCCATTATAATTATGGCACTTCTCTGGCCTGACAAAGCTTATAATTAGGCTGTTTGGAACAGCAACTTCTATTTCTCGCAGTGGAACCTGTTCTTCTGTCCTTCTTTGCAAGAGTTTTCCAACTTCTGCTGTTAGATCAGGCTGCAGCAAAAACTTGTAGTAAAATTTACAATCTCCTGTATGATTTTAGATAACTATGAAAAAAATCCCAAATTGTTTCATAGGATTTTCCCTTTTTCTTCCCTGAAGCTAAAGAAATTATAAGTATTCCCCAGATTGTCTGTAAATATTATTTCTCAACTTTCAGATCTGCAAGCTTGACACAACTGATGGCTTTAACTTTAGCTGAATTTTGACATCTGACATCTGAGGTATCATTTACCTCCCTTTACATTCATTTCTAGGCATTCCTAATTCATTTCATCCTACAGTAGAAATGTCAGATAGGATATCTGAGGCTTCCTTTCCCTGAGTACAAACAGAGTCTATAGAAGATGTGTTAGCTGAGCACTTGAATCTGATTTCTCTGCAGTTCTGTAGCTCTAGACTGGTAGCACAGTCCATCCTGAGGGATGTCACATCTCTTTCACAAGTACACACTGCAAAAAGGCAAGATCTCTGGATTAGCAGCTTTTCCTAGTGCTTTTTGGGGGCTTGTCTGCATCTCTTCCTGGCACCACATGGGCAGCTTAGTGTCTAGCATCAGATCCCACAAGACTGACTGCCTTGGATATCTCTATGGACAGTCTCTCCACTTATCCAAAAGCTCAGAGTCAAGATATACCACTGCTACCTTTTTCCTCTCTGACACTGCTCAGGACACACCTATTACTTGCTTGGGAAAGGAGGGCTCAGCAGCACCTCTGACAGTAACGGCCCTGGGAAGGCAGCACTTTTTCTCAGCGGACTGTGGTGGAGGTAAGAAAAGCAAAAGTTCAGGTGAATGGAAGAATGTAACCAACCAAAGCACTGCTTTGAGGCAGAGTTTGAAGGGAAAATACTTGTTCAGCAACGTACTTTATTTTGAGAAGGTCACAAAAAATATGGTTGTACAGGACAAAATACACTGATAAAAAGTAAAGAATGGGTCCTCATAGAAGCTTTAGAGAATCTCTAAGGACCTTGAAGTCCTGATGCTTTTCAACAACATCACCAACGTACACTTCTGATGAAGTAAGACTTTTCAGCCTCCTGACCTTACACATGTCTGTAATCCAGAGTGTGATCCAGAGCACACAGGAGCTTACAGCGCCTGTACAATAAGTTATTATGACTTAATTAAGTCCCAATATTTAAAGCAACTGCTTGCAAAGGCAAAGTAATTGTTGTCATACATTTACGGACACAACTGTTATACTGGAAGATACTCCCCAACTTTTGAATAGAAAGCTTCCTTAAGAAAGATTTGTAATATATAGTAACCACCTAAATTCTAGCATTCAAGAGATGTAACTTAGTGAAGCAATAATCACTGCCAAAGATCACTACTAAGACAACCTGTCTTCCTAAGGAGAAAGCACTAGTCATCTGCAGAGGACAAAGATAATTTGCTTGCTTTGAGAAGAATGAAAAATTAAAAAAAAAAGATAAAAAGAGATTCTTTATATACTGTTTAGGCAAAAGTCTGAAAAAAAGCTTAGTGTACAGCACACTGAAAACCTCAGTTATTTTCTTCCTTTCCATGAAGAATTTTGCTATAACTGTCCATGAACTTTCTCTTGTTTTGTGTAGTTTAAGGATGAAGAAACCACTAAAGCTGTCTCTTAATAAAATTCAGTTCTACAGACTTTTATATATATGTTTTTTTTTCTCACAATAACTTAATACACTTTTTATACTGCAATGAGAAAGTACCAAGGACTAATCTGATGAGACCTCTTTACATTCAAATTAGCATTGTCTAAATCTTACTTACTTCTACACATCTACCACTGCTTCCATCCCTGCAATAAGATAAAGATGTCATCACATGAATTTTTACAATAAAAATTGCATAACAATAGCAGCAATAACATCACTAAAACACTCAGAATTTATACAACTGCAGTATTCTGAGATCACTGCACCTATTCTTTTTAATAAAATGGTGTCATCAGAGATGTTTGTTATACTAAGTCTTATTTTCAAAAAGAGAATGTTTTGCTGAAAAATTACATGTGTAGACTTCTATCACAAACAAATTTCCATTTTAATTATACTTAATTGGATATTGCTTTTCAGCTGTCTTCAAGAGAGAAGATAGCTTCTTCTACTTTTATTATTACACATTTACTGTGATTTTTTTCAGTGAGTAATTTTGATTCTTTTGGCTACGGGGTTTCATCAGTTGCTTAACCACACAAATCTCAACAGAATACACAATTGCCAAATTTCTGTGTTGCAAGTGATCCTAGAAAATATATATCTTTTAAAGACTTCTAATTTGCTGCATTATTAAGGCAGTCTATTCTACATTTCAGAAACACCAAGGCCACTTTTATAGTTAAACGGGAATAACAATTAAAGTGTCCAAGATTTTTGTTGTTCCAACAAGACTAAAGACGTTCCTTTGTTTAACCCTTCACCATCTTGATATGTAGTTTCTTTCTTCATTAATCACCAAAGTCTGTTGTCAAGAAATGTACTGATATCCCTTCAGTATTTTTCCAAGTGAATGTAAAGTCTCCTCCACTCAGTGACAACTTAGATCTTTTTTTAAGCTGTTCTATCTCCTTAGATCTGTCACTTTCTACTCATCTTCCCCCAAAAAGAATATATCTTGATGCCCTTCTCCAAATTGTTTCTATCCTTGTATGCTGCTTTTAGATAATACTCCATCTTTGTAGCAATAAAACTTTCTTTTGTCTTCTTTTCATATGTTTTGTCAGCATTGTGCAGCTAGCCATATCCAGCAGAGAGGGAAAGTGCTTACACTTATCTAAGTGCTCCATGCACCTGACAGTGACCCGTTGCAGAGTTCCCAGACCGATAAGCATAATTCATGGAGCAGCTCAAGACAAAGATTGTTGTTTCGTATGGGGTCACAGAATCTGGAAATGAAATAACTTCTATATATAAATACTATTTAGGTTAGCACTTCCAAATTTCATGAAATTAGGACCAACAGAAGAAAAAATCTGCAGATTTCAACCTTCTGTTGCTATCAAACAGGTGTATATCTATGTGAAATTATCATCTAGGCTTTTCCGTACAGGAATTAGAGCGGAAAAGGCATCACCCTGTTTGTGATTTATGACATCTATTAGACTTCAGATGGAAGTGTTGTTTGAGGAACCTGTGTCTGCTCACTGACTCTATGGGACCAATTCAGATTTTTAGGATTTGCATCCCAAAAGAATAATTTCTTAATATTCCTAATATCATAGAGTTATCATAGAAACATTAAGGTTGGAATGGACCTTTAGAGATCATTTAGTCCAACCCCTCTGCACAGGCAGCATCACCTCCAGTATCCTTGCATTGTAAGTTTGTAATATACATCAATGCAGGAATTTCAAAAGCACATTAGAGAGAACCAAGTACAGTGACTTCTGGCCATAAAATTACATTCTCTCTTGGGTTGCTGCCATTCATCTTCGTAAGTTCACATAGTTGCAAATTTTGCAATGTGTTAAAGGACAGTTTACTCTGACTCAACATTTTTATGTCTAGCATGGTCTCTCCCAATATCAATCCCAATATTGCAATAGTTTTGTGAGTTAGTATTTCCTTCCCTGCTCCCCAGGGGGCAAGCTAGCCAGTGAATTCGCCTGGGTTCTTTTCCTTCCTTGTGTTAAATCTAGCATAAGTACGGAAGGCTCAGTTACCCTCTCACCAACACTGGTGCAATCCCAGCAGTGTCACTGGGCTTATATCAGTGTAGCTAGTGTTATGTTTATCCACCTGTGTATGAGCTGCCTAGGGGAGGGAGTAGGATCTGAAAAAAGAAAGAAGATACTCACAGAAACAATATTAATGAATAGAAATGAATATTGCCATAAATAACACTTGTGCATTTTATAGGACCACCTTTTATGCATAAATTTCCTGTATTACTATCATTTTTTTACAGTGACTGAAAACTTCACTGTTTCTCATAAAATTCTTGTAGTGTCTATAGTGCATATACTGGCAACATTCATCACTCTATAGCTAAGAACATAAGAGACCAGCTCCTTGATGCCCAATTAATTTTTTTACAGAAAAAAATCAACTTGAATGCACAATTCAAATTCAAAGCTGTTTTCTATTCCTTCTAAATGGATCTGAGAAATAAAATCGATGTCACTGTTGTTCTCAGGGATTAAAAACGTACATCCTGAGAAGCAGCTAATACTGCATGACTGATCTAAGTCACAATCTAAGCCCAGCCAAAATACCTACTTTCTTGGGACTATAAGCTGATTCACATCAGTTTATGAGAAATTTCATTAACTTAAATCTAAAGAGAAAACGAAAAAAAAACACATCTATTTAATTTTCAATGCCAAATATGAAACCTTAAAAGGACAATCTTAACGTTAATTTTGAAATACTTTCCGTGTACTTTTCCAAAAACATATTATTCTTTTAAGGTTATCTGCTATCTACTACTCTATATAATAGCAGAACTACTTCATTTATGCATTGGGTAAAAAGACAAAAGAAAGCTTGAGAAAAATGCTGACACATGATGCTACTTGGAACAAGGTATTCTACTGCCTGAGAAGTTCACTCAAATTAAAAAACGTTGTGGCAAAAACAGTGTGGCAGAAAAAAAAACTAAGAATATTTAAATATACAAAAATACACTATTGCAACATAGAAAAAATACTTAGAAAATGTTTAACCTTATATTACGTACTATCACTTAAGTTAGTCAAGTATTTCTTTTATCTATTTTTAGAAATAAGGAATAATTTGCATATTACATGGTCTGTTTTTAATATGTCCCCCATAGCTTTCAGAAAATTCTACATGTTATGAATGGTAGCAAAGATTTTGATAATATATTGTTTCATATCTCACCTTTATCAATAAATCATAATAAAGTACAGTCTCCAGTGATTATGTATGTATATAATTCTGTATATATTATATTTCCTGGCCATGGAATGCTCTAATAATCACCATGCTACTAAACAAGCCTTCCTGGCTCTAATATACTTCAGCTGAAGTTCTGAAGATATTTCAGAAGATAATTTCCACATTCAATAGATGTTCATATGAGGCAAAGAAATACCAACTGCCTGTTTATCAGGATTGCATTTCCTTCTACCTCATCTTTGATTTATCTATTCATGCACACATATTGCAAGCATTGTAATTTTTGGTGTCACAGACCACAAGGTGTTGCAGTTTGAGAGCAGTGCTGGGGCAGGGAAGGGGATATCAACTATTGTGTTAGATATACACCCAACTCTAGCAGTATCGAATTCACGAACAGTCTGTTGACAGTAGGTCCGATCGCCTTCCTAGGAGCGAATCGAGTTCCCAAATAGTGTGATCACTATAAGCTCGACTCTGGCATTATCGGATTCATGAACAGTCTGCCAACCATAGGGCAAGTAGTCAAGTTCATGAACAGTATAATTTATTCAAATGCAACATTTACAAAGCAAGTTTTGGATGTCAGTACAGGAAGTTCTCTACTACAGCGTGGGGTTTTTTAGCTAGCTCTGATGTACGAATGTGCAATCATCACTCACCCCAGAAGATGGGAGAGGGCTCTCTGTCTAGAGTCTCCTCAGGTGGCGACCAAACCCAAGGGGAGGGAAGGGGTTCAGCACGTCGACTGACCCACAAGTTCTGATGGAATATTTCCTCTCCTAACTTCCCCTCCATAACACACCTTTTATACTTTTCTTTACATTCAGGTGGCACTTGAGTGACTATGGTCATACTTACTATTGTTATTGATTGGTGAAAAAGTTTCTCACTTTCATTTAAAGGTACAGTCAATGGAAAATCCAGAGCACACGCTCAATGAGGAGCGGTCGTACCTCGGAGGTGGGCACCTTTTGGGATGGAGGGGTGTTTTGACATTATAATGAGCAAAGTTCAAGCAAAGTTCATCCAAAAGGAGTGATTTGCCACCCTTGCTGTCTCAGCACTGGGTATCTTATCACATATCTCCCATTGGACAGCTACTGTGCTGCTTATCAGCGGCCCAGCACAGGGAGGGCAACAGAGTT
>VZSV01000042.1:4709872-4734929 GCA_013398735.1 Nothocercus julius
TGTTATGTTAAAAGCATAACCTCCTGGTTTTCCATTGAACTCACATTTCAGATACTGTTCAGTCAGTTTCAGGATAGACAAAACATTAATAACCTCCAATTCACAACTCACTGTTTTTTCTTTCTCCCTATGTTAGGCTTTGGATCACAAACCGAGTGTATTATATTGTTTAACTTTGAGTAAAATTGTAAAATACATGAAATATTCACCTTAAAGTCAGAGGACTTCGGGAATGAAACATTCAATTTCCCCTGTTTTACAAATTCACTTTTTGGGTTTGGACAAAACAAAGATGATCAGTCGATCTTTGTAGAGGTCAAAAGACAATACTTTCTGTCCTTTGCAGAGGTCAAAATACATTATTTTACATGCTTCTACTACTCATGTATACAGTATAAATATCATTTTTGCATGCATACAGATACCACTTATCTATATCATAGCTAACCATATCCTGCATCACTCAGGCATAACTCAGCTGATGTTTAATTTGAAATATGGACCTGGTTAATAAATATTTATGAATTTGTAAAGCCACTTAGCCTCATCTTTGATGAAACCCATGCACAACTTTGAAGCCCCTTGAAATGCCATAAACTCTTTCCCCTCCCCTGCCAAGGCTCAGTAATTCAAAGCCAGGCTCTGATGTGGCTGATTTCTGAATCAAAAAGTAGTAATCATGGGGACACCATAAAACGGTAATAGTTAGGGGATGAGGAAATCTCAATTACTCCTTTATTCCTTCTTAGGAGCACAAGCAGAACCTGCTCACCCCTATTACTGATTAGTCGCCTTCAGGGGGACTATGGATGATCATTGTGGGAGAAATAAACATGTCTTAGACCTTGAGACCAGGATCTCTGTTTCAGTGCTTAACTATCCTTGCTGTAAATAATTTTTATCTTATATATAATCAGAATTTCCCTTAATGTAAATTGTGTTTGTTGCCTCTTGTCCTTTTGCTGTGCATTTCCAAGAGGAGTTTGGCTGCTTCTCCTCTTTAACTTATGTAATTGAGGATGGCAACTAGAATCTTCTTACAGCCTCTTCTTCTCTAGAAGGAAGAAATCAAGCTCTCTCAGCCTTCTCTTGTACTCTGCATGCACCAGACCCTTTCATCCCCTTGTTTATCCTCCAGAAAACATACTTCAGCGTATTAGAGAACTTAGAATTAGGTACAGTATTCCAGATGCACTCTCGGGCTGTCCAGGCACAATTAACCTTTGGTAAATCCATGCTACCTCTTTCTAAGCACCTCCATGGGCTGAATCAACAAGGCACAGGTCTTTGTAGGTTGGGTGTTTTTTTGGGGGGATGGGGAAAATTAATTTAATATAAATATTTAACATTAAACTGTTGTTTCAGTTTAATGTGGAGCAATTTGAAAAATATTGATCTCCTGAGGTAGCACACAGCATTTAATGAAAGTACAAGAAACGCAGCTGATATTGTTAGCTATGCCCTGTTTGTAGCTTATGCTTTAACAAAAAATGGTAGGATTTTATCATGCAGAGTTGAGAAGAAAGAGTTTGCAACCACTGCAGAGAACACTAAATATAGTGCAAGCCACGAAGCACACAATAACATCAAAACAATCCTGTAATCACTGTAGAGGCACTCAAGGGATAGGTCAAGAGAAGATCAGTAGCAACACAAAGCCAGAAGGATTTTATTTCCTAGGATGATGTGGCTATATCTATTCTGACTTAAATATAAACCACATTCTTGGATACAACAAATTCTTAAAAGAGATACCCAGAGATCTTGGGAGAACGCTGAGAATTCCATCACAGTATTCATCAGCTCATCAAGAACACTTTCAGTTTTGCATAAATTAGCAAGAGCAAAAACAGACTCTAAAACCTACTCTGTTTTTGGGACAGCACTTCCCACTCTTTATTTCTACACATATATAAACCATCTACATACATTGGAAACTGGGTGAGAAGAAGAAAGTTCCTTCTGGAAGAAGAGGATAGGGTCTCTATTTGTAGTTCTACCTGCTTTGCGATCTTAAGAAAGACATTTAATTACTACTAACCTGGCTTTTCCTTGTCAGAAAAACAAACAAACAAACAAACAGAATAGTAGTAAGTGATAAATAATCTATCTGTACTAAATAATCTATCTGTAAAGAGGGAGTTCTAAAAGCTTATGTGTCTAATTGCCTTCCTTGCAGGATGAATTCAAATCAGTAATAAGTAGTTCATGAAAGAGACAGGCCTCCCGTAAAACAGGCAGAAGAGAGAGTTCCCAGACTCTATAATTAGATTTTAAAGAAGGGCAGAGGCCCAAGAGAGCATATTCACAATTCTGTAGCAGCAAAATAAATCCAGACCAATCTCCAAAACAAGTCGAATGAATTGAGTGTTTCTCTTTTCCCCATTTCCAGGGCACTTTCTGCCCTAACACATACCTATATTCAATTACTATATCTTGCTTCTATTGACAATCTACCATGCAGTACATCTCCTCTTAGATCTGCTCCCTACACCAGCCTTTTTCCTCCCCTTGAGTGGGAACCATGCATGCAGCTGGACCATCCCAGAGCTCTGACGAGAAGGCAGCACATTGACAGCTGCAGTGACAGATTGGTATAGCTGGGACAAAACCTGAATAACTATGGGGGAAAAAAAAAAAAAAAAAAAAAAAAGAGAAATAAGATTTTTCTTTCTTTCTTTCTAAAGAGCTTGAGCCCAAAACACTTCTGCAAACTTGTATGAGATCATTCGTCTGCAGCCGGTCAGGCAGTTAGACAATTTCTTTTCCACCAGAATAATAACTTAAAAGACACATACAGTGAAAGCACTTGCACCAGGTGGAAAAAAGAACAAAAAGCCACACTGTTTAGTTCATGAACATTTACTCTGACACCATTTCTCTACAAATGTACTACATGACTCATACGTCTCAGACGAGATGAACTTTCCTTCTGACATGAGTGCTAGTGTTATCCTGGTTGACTGATTTTACTCAAAGTATTTATAGTTTTATAGACTATCCATATTCTACTGAATTTCATTCTTTTTGGAGAACTCACCGTTCCCAGTTTTAATTGCTCCTGCTATGCAATTGACCAGACCATTAAACTACTTGGTGTATGGTAACAGAGACATTATGCAAATAACAAGCACAGAACATTACTTCTTAACTGGGAAACATTAAAACAAATATGTGATCAATTTGAACCCATCCACCCATACTTATTCCTAGTTAAAATTTTAATTTGGGTCATTTTAATTTGGAAACCATGACTATCATTATGTACATTTTAAAAATACCAGATAAAATGGTGATGAGATTTAGAGTAATACAGCAGTATAAGCATTAGCATTTAAAGGGTAAAATCAGTTGTCAGTGACTTATTACAATGTTTTGGAAAGACCTGACTCTGTGAACTGTAAGTCCAAGTTAAAGGCTCATCTTCCAAGAGAGTCATCCCTAATTTCTAGAGTACCCTCTGCAATATTCAGTTGCAGTCTCATTTCACTTTAAAAGTGCCTTTTTCATGTTTCATTTTTTATGATACAAGATGAGTCAGCCCCAATATTCCTAAATGAATGAGGCTCAAGGCATCTCTCAGGTATATTGCTTCAGACTGTTTGAGGCCTTAAAAAGGCAATACTGAAGTCATTTAAATTAATTTCATATTTTTAAGAGATTTTTTTCACGATTATAAGAAATAGATGTACACAGACCTTGATGGAAGGAAAGACTAAACGATATATCAAATGTCAAAACATCCATTCTCTGTCATGCTGCATAGCCTCAAGATCACAGAACACGCAGAACCTTCGTCATATTTACCACAGAATTACAAATTGTGAGACGAAGAGGGAGAAAAAGTAATTTGCTTTTTATTAAATAGAAGGTAAAAAGATAGGAAGCCCCTCTGAACATCTAAAGAATGTCTTCTCAGCAAACAACCTTACCCCTACTTAGAGACCCAACACAGAAGTCAGAAGTATCTTTGCTTGCAGGCTGCAGCTGCCAAGACTACAAGAAAAATGCCTCAAGAAAGCCTGAAGGCCTTTCTGTACATATATAATGCAACCTCATATAAAGCCATTTTAATTTAAACGTAAATAGTGTCTGTCAAAAAAAGAAAAAAGTCTTATTACTGGTTTTAGTGGTCTGTGCTTACTTTCTTAATGTGTAGGAATAACTTCTTATTTAAAAAAACGTATTAGCTGTGATGCTTTTTAAACAAAAATAAAGGTGGACCTAGAGAAAACTCAGTGTTTCTCTCAGCAAGTTGCCAAAGGAAGTGGTGTTTTCAAGGTATAATAGTATCACTGCGGGTGAAACTTCAACCACTTTATAGTAGGAGCTCTATGTTTGAATTAATAACAGAAACTTGTCCAATATCTGATTTGGTGAAGGACACAGAAATGTCAATAGTAAAATCTCTAGAGAGAATGGGAGACGATTATGACAAACCCAAAATTTCAGTGAAGATATCGTTCAGCTACATGTTAGTACTCATTAAATTTTGAAGTGATAACCTTCCTGCCTCTAGGCCGGATGGACCCATCCGCCTTTTTCCGGGATGCCAAAGGAGTCTCATGGAGTAAAGCTCTGATGAAGGTCCCATTAACACTTCTCAACTGACCCACCAAAGAAATTGATACAAAGCAACGTCCATCAAGGTTATATCTCAGAGAGATCTAAAATCTGTATTTAGCAATGCTGCCTTAGCATGAGCAGGTACTCATGGTATTTGGAAAGGGAATGGGCCATAAACACTCATTTAGTAACTAGGTCTCTGATCTGATCTCCACTTTCGTTCAGAAATCTCCCCAAAATATGTACCAAAGTGTGTGTCTTCAGAAAATAACAGATGTTAACCACCATTAAGCAATGCCACCTTCTGGGACTTTCCTGAGAGTGAATTTAGAAATGTCTGAAGGAAAAAACAAACAAACAAAAAGAAGTCTGCTCCATATGATCTTTTTTTAAAGTTCACTATCCAGTGCAAACCTCAGATATCTGATATGATACATTTGTTATATAAGAATTCCAGGATTTTACATGATTCAATACAATTTTGCAATATGAAATATTTGAAAAATCTGACTTGATCCTACAGTCTGTGTTACTCAGAAAGATAAACTGCAAAAATAATTCTTGAGTGATGACACTCAAATGCTAAAAGTTAAACTAATTTACTTTCTATTATGAAATGATCAAAGCAGGTGGCATCTTCAGTTTTAAACTTCCTAATGGCATTCTGCTGTATCTACCAGATACAAAAATTTCTGGGTAAAAGTCTTTGCCTAACGGAGTTAATGGTAAAACACTGATTTTCTTTAGTGGAATCAAAGTTTAAGCTAATGTTTCTATTTAAGATTAGGTTCTGCTTTTGTTTTATTCTCCAGGTGGTATTTATACAACATGCACATATTTAGTCAGCTGGTTCATGGAAATAAGGTAACTCCAGTGCAGGTATCCAAATAAGGAGGAATTTTGTTCCCTCTTTCCCCTCCCCCTCCCTTTTTTTTCCATGAAAGTTGATTTTTCTTTTATATTTAAAATATATTAGAAATATTACTGTGACATATTAATCTGAAAAAAAAATTACTTAGAACTACTTCTACAGACAGATACTCTCTTTTCAGATGGTTTTGTGTTTGAACTTTTTATACTTTATTTGAGTTTTTAAACTTTTTAGACTTGTTGACAAAATCAAATTGTCCCTTTGACTTGAGTAATTCTTAACCATTGATGATTTTACTTTTATACAGTTTTTTTGATCATTAGAGTTATTAATCATGGCTTGATATATTTTTAAAAGTGTAAGCCTCAACAACAGCTTCGCAATGGAAAGGACATCTCAACATCCAAAGTCATCTCAAGAACTGGTTGAGCATTTCTAACTGAAAACTATTGCATAGTACGTTACTGTATTGTACAGAAATATATTCTGCTTCACATACTTACATTTTTTCAACTGTTTTTTAACCTTTTTTACAAAAAGCATCTACACTAAGACATGTATACATTTATATGTATATAGGTGTTCTACAAAAATATGCACATTAACATGCATAAACACTTGTGTACATACATATGTGTAAGCACCTGCTTGCAGTAACTAATAGTTCATAGTGACTACTATATGCAGTAGCCAAAAATTAATATAATGAGTGAGGAAGTGCCAAATAGCACTGACCCGCATTTGGCAAGGTGAGAAAAGACCAAGACTTACAGGCGCTACATCTGAAATGCATATTCAGGGGAAAGAAGATGAAATACAGAAGAAAACTTCTTTAAAGAGGCATAGTTTTAGAAAGCTTCTTGGGTAGGAAAAGTAGCAATATCAATATCAATCCTGTTTCAACATTGAAGTCATGAGGAAAAGAGCTGAAAAATACCTTTGTTCATCCTTGTTTGTTTTGGCTATATATCTACAGGTGCAAAGCTATTTTCCTGAATGCCTTTTAATGAATGAACATATATTTAAGAGTAATTAGGAAAAACTTAACAAACCAAACTTTATTTTTGAATACTTGTCAAAAAAATCAAATTGGTTAGAGTTGGATCTGAATTTTGATTTTGATGTCAGTATAAGTAAACTTCTAAAGTATTGTTCTCTAAAACATTGATTGATGCCCCAGAATGTCCTTACATGTCACAGAATCACTACCAGATAAATATTATTAAAATAATTTCAAATGTATTGCTTGCCAACAGCATACTTTGAACCCCAAATCAGTAAAAAATCACTACTCTCACATTACATTATGTCCAAAGTTAAGAAAATTCAATGTATAAAGCAAAGCAAACCAGAGTTAAGCATGAGTCAGACTTTTTACAGGGCTTCATCTCATGCAGTATAAAATAAATTTCTCAATGAAGAACACTATTTTAATCTATAACTATTAGGTCTCTTACCAGAGGGATTAGGGTAGTTTAAGTAGTTTACTGTAGGGATTATCTCAGATTTCTCACTGAAGTCTTTCAGTTTTAGGAAGCCTGAGAGCTCTGTGGGAGACTTACAAAACAAGACATGTTAAAATGGCCACTTTTCCAGTTTTACATATTGGCAGCTGGAGTTTCATTAGCTTTAGAGCTTTTTGATGGATGTCTGTTTCCCTCACAGTTAAAAAAATTGCATTGTGCTACTGTAGGAGAAGGTGGCAGTTGCAAGCCTTTGGATCTTGTAGCTACTGATTATTTTCCATAAAAGAACTTACTACAGAGAAGGAAAGCTATACCTTGCACTGCTAAAATATAGTGTATAAAACTGGTATTGCCATTAACCTCTTTAATTCTTACAGATAGCATTTATAGGAAATTTCAAAGTGAAATATCGATACAAGAAGGCAACACAGGTTTGGAGAATAATCTAACCATGTAGAAGGACCGAATCCACGATGAGTACTAGCAGTGCACTAAAAGCAGCTCTCCCATATGCCATTGCATAAGTAAAGAAAGCTCCTGGGACCACTTTAAGAGAGAGAAGTGCAAACAACATGACTGCAAAATGGAAGACTGACAGTCTTTCAAAGCAGTAGCACAGGGCCTAAATTATCCTTTATTTAAATGAAGATGTCCCCCCAAACTGAGTATTGTCAAGAAATATTAAAGGCTGGAGTATCCTCGTGAAGTCAACAGATTTAGATTAGGAGTGCAAAGAGGTGTGTCAAGTGTGAGAGAATTGCTCAAGAAAGGGCAACTTAGAGAAAAACTAGGGCCTAACAGAAGTTATGGCATTACAGAGGCTTGCTTGAGGTATATAGCAATACACAACCCCATCCCACTGAGTACAGCTCTTCACTGAGCATGCTCGCTAGAATTTTGATTAACGTTAGACTTTTTTAAATCAATGAATAACGAAAGTAAGTATGACAAGAGTCACTCAAGCTCTACCTAAATGTAAAAGAAAATATATAAAAGGCAAACTAAGGAGGGATATGGTAAGAACTAGGAAGGAAGAATGGGGTGCTAAGAACTAGGGAGGAAGAATGGGCTGGTAAGAAGAAGGAAGAAAGAATGGGGGGAAGAATTGGGGAAGAAGGAACGGGGAAGGAAGAAGGAAGAGGAGGGAGGGAAGATTCCATCGTAACTTCTGGATCAGTCAACAGATTGAACCCATTTCCTCCCCTCGGGTCAGGACACTCCCTGAGGAGACTCCTCAAGATTGAGAGCCCTCTCCCATCTTCTGGGCAAGTGATGATTGCACATTTGTACACTAGGCACTAGCTGAGAACTCCACACTGTAGTAGAGAATTTCCTATACTGACATCCAAAACCTGTTTGATGCATTTGAATAAATTGTGCTATTCGTGAACCCAACCACTTGTTTTGAAGGCAATTGGACTTACAGTCGACAGACTGTTCGTGAATCCGATGCTGCCAGAGTTGAGCTTATAGTTGATGACACTATTGGGAACTTGATTCGCTCCTAGGAAGGCGAGTGGACCGACAGTCGACAGACTGTTCGTGAATCTCATACTGCCAGAGTTGGGCATATAGCTAACACAGTATTTGGTATCTCTTACCAAATTTGCCCCCCTCATTAAACTGCAACATCAAGCCAAAAGAAAAAAAAGAAAAAGACTTAAGAAGGTGGACTAAAAAGGAAAGGAAGAAATGCCAAAAACGTCTCAGAAGTTGTGAACGATGCTAAAAAACACTGCAGCAAAATTATACTTGCATGTTTTTCAACAAATATTTTCCTATATTTATTTTTAACCTGGGAGTATTTTTCAACTTCATGCCAAGAGCAAACAAGCAGATTTTTCTATCCTGTTTGATATAGCCGTGTGGCAATTTCATCAAACTATAATATAATGTCCCACGAGGAGAAAGAGAAGCCTTATTGCCTTAAAACTCTTTGTATAAGCTTGGATTAAACACTGAAATGCATTCTCTGGGGAGTGCTCACACTCTGGCAGATGGGCAAGATGACCTATGAGGTCTTTCCCCATCGTTAAGTTAGAGCATTCTGTCATTTCTAAACATGTTGTTTCAGCTGGAATTGGATATAGAAACTCTGATTAAAAAAAATATATTATCTAAAAACTGAATAAAAGTAGAGACGGGGCAATTTTAACAATGACTTTTCTGGCAGCACGTACCATGACTTAGAGGAAATCAGAGAAAGTACCACAAGACATCACTTTGAAATATGACTGCAGCTATATAAGACTCCGAAATGCAACTGGTCTGAGACTATACAATATCTCTTAGTATTGATCTGCAAATATATTCCCTGCTGTGTAACACACACAAATCCAGGAGGCTGCTATTCTTATGCCACACTGACAGTGACCTGGGCAGAATGGGGAGAGCTCTGCACTCTGTGGATTTACTGCATGAAAGTATATAACTAACAGCCACTTAATCCACCAAATGAAATGTCTCAACCTTCCTCGAGGACTCGGGCAACACTGACCTCTCACTGTCACTGTATTGAACAATAAATGTGGTAATCACAGAGAAGTAAAACCCAGAGTGTCAAATCAATCTACCAGGATTGAGGAGATGGGCTTGCAAATCAATCAGAGGAATTTCAGATATTACAACAACCTGTCATACCTTTATAAGTTCCACAAAACACTTGAAAATTAAGTAGTTCATAACCTGCAACTGGACAAAAAAAAAAAAANAAAAAAAAAAAAAAAAATGCTCCTGGGTGCCTATGTCTGATATGATTATTTTTTTGTCCCCAGTTTTTAATAACTGGAAAATCTCTATGAGAGGATCTTCAGATGCACACTTTGATTACTGATAAGGAGAAAGAAAAAGTATAACATAATAGAGGAAGCAGTTATGCACTATATACCTGGTGATACAAGAGACTGCCTTAACAAAACAACATTTAGAAATGCAGAAGGAGCTGGCTACTTAAGGCAGGATGTGGGTAGATTGTCAGCATCCAGATCCAAGAGTACAGTCCTCGAAAGAGTCAACATTAAGTGCTTAGGTTTCCTCTCTGCCCATATAACAGTGCTTTGACCTCAGATGTAAAAAAGACAACTCAATGCCTATTTGATATTGGGCCTCAGACCACTTTGGACAGATCCACTAGTTATGTTCAGAAAACACCTAGCGGACTCTGGTAGTACAAAACACAGTCACCAGGCTACTTGCAATTAAAAGATACACTCATTACTTAAGGCACATGTCTGATCAGTCTGAGATTTAAGCTCATATCTACTGCACACATTAAATCATTGCAACCAAGACTACATGGCCAGGATGCAGGACAGGTCTTCTCCTGTCCCATCTTTCTAGGGTCCATTTCTACTTTACCATTGAATTGGGGTATTTTTAATGCAGTCCCTGTTCAGTAAATCCTGATACCTGACTTAGAGATCACCATTCACAATCTGGCTGGAGAAAATGACCCCCAGATGTGAGGGTCCTTTCCAGAAGCCAACCACTTTCATGGTGCCCATTCTGAGCACGAATGTATAAAAATCCTGCTGCCGGCCTGACCCTGATACTAAATAAACGTTTGGTTGGTAGGGCAAGAAATGGGAGCATCATGTGCTTCTGAGGAAAGGGAGAAAAATGACATAGAAAATTTTGCAGTGAGAAGAACGCAGAGCCTGCAGGAGGCAGACAGAATTTTTAGGGCATCTGGAACAAGGAGAAATCAAGACACTCTAAAGTTAAAGTCAGCCCATCTTTCATGTGCCAGTATATACTTAGTGACACATTTTGAAATGTCTGATTCAATTATAGTATAAATTCTTACTTCTACACAAAAAAAAAGGTCCAAGCATCTTTTAGTATCAGCCCATTAAGTGCCAAAGGCAGTCAGATATAGTCACTTATTAGCTCAGGGCTGGGCAGGTAAAGTTAGTAGCTGCATATCTCTTCAGACAGTTGATACTATGCTTGACAGTTAACAGTCCAGGTATTGGTTTCTTCTCCATAATATTGCTATATTTTCATGTCAAGATGCCCTGTCAAATTTATGCATCACTTGAAGTGAAAATGCATGGAAGAAACCAGGATGCTCTGTTCTTTTCTCTCCAACACAACACATCTAACCCACCTAGCCCTATCAGCAAAGACAACACAATTCGGTACCTGCAACAGCATACAGGAGAATCAATATTTGCAGGGCACAAGACACTAATAATGATGTGTTATATTTGCAAGCAAAATATGACTAAAATTATCAACTGATATGCATGTAAACATTGTAGATAACATTCAACTTTTTTTCCTCAATAAACACAATACACAAATGCCAGATTACATGTCATACTGCAATAAGCAATAATACCTGTACGTTCTATTTATCTTCAACAACTTCATTTGATAAATAATTCCTCATTTACAAATTCTACTTCAATTATAGACTTTTTTGCAAATAGCAATCATATTTAGTATAAGCAATCCCTGTTTCCAAACAAATCTTAAGGTAATGATACAGTAAAAATGTCAGCAATTTCTGTTAACTTTATCTTCACGTGTTTTCTCCTTCAAAGTCACCAGCCTTTCTTCAAAGCTGGGACATAACCATCTAGGAGACCTGAAAACAGAGATCTGAGTTTATTCAGCTCAATAGAAAAATTCAGTTTATCCATTTCTACCTGCAAACAAAAGAAGCCTAACAGTCAGGTTGCTAATTATTAAGGTTCTGGAAAACTTCAGAATTTAAATTTAAATACATGACTCACTTTAGAGATACTGCTACAGTTTTCCTTACCGGGACAAAAGAATAATGTGCGTCCTGTTCACGTTGCTCAATAGCTGAAATTGTTTTCAGCCAGAAGAGATAGCTTGCGATATCAGACATTTCTGAATGCTCCATACCGACAGCTGAAATATTAGCAGCACTGAGGTGAGACAGCCTTGCAAAAGGAGGACTTTGGATGTGTTACATAAAGTTCTTAATTAGATCTCTGGTACAAATTACTATCCTAAGAATAAAAAGTCAATCAGAAAGCTTCGCTGGAAGGATAGCAGGGCAAGATTAGAGCTGAGACAGATGTTTCACTTTGGGATAATGACACGACTGCTTAGCTAGACATTGTTCCACTATTCAAGAGTGAAAATAAATGTAGGGAAATTAAAATGTTCCCTCTGCTTAGTCCCTTAGGACTAAATTGTGCACTGCTGTTTTTCCCTAGTGGATTTTAGGAGCTCTGTAGTACAGTGCACCTCTCAGGTGCCCTCCTCTAAAAGTGTGGCCAAAATATGCTCATGAGGATAGTAAGTTAACAGAATTAACATGAGACAAAGGCCTTACAAGGACTTTTGCTAACAAAAAATAAGAATGAAGATACAAAAGTTTATGCAATGTGACTAAATCCAAGAAAACATATTCGAACAGCCAAAGGATAGAGATGGATTATTTCTTATCTCTCCCCAAAGGATGCCATTTCCACCCACTTCTCTTCTAAAAGTATGCTGAACAGCTTCAACTGGCTTCTGTCTTTGTCCTTTTAGATGAACTTCTCTGTTTGTCCCTTTCCCCACACTTATGGGTGGCATTATCACACTGCAGAGACAACAGCACCTCCGGCTGTCTGTGAATAGTTGTGTTTGTTTTAGCTATGGAGAATTCAGATCCCACATGAGTCTTAAAGATCCCAAGAGCTCTCTTAAGGATCTCTAAATCTCAAGAGTTGTTAGGAAGTCCTGGCTACTTTAGAATGGCAAAAATGGATAAGATTTCAGAAACTGCTGTCTCTTCCTTTATTCCCTCCTGTCTAAAATATCCTTTCTCCCTTCCCCAAGCAGACTTTCTGTCACTCTTTGTAACAACTAGTTATAAGGTGAGTAAAATGTTTTTTAGAAACACGATGATATGATGAAAGAGAAATATCAGATATGAAGGATGACATCCTGGAAAGAAGAATTCTTTAAACTCCATGAGTCTTCACCTTATTTTTGTAAAAATGGATTTCCATTGTAAAAATGGATTTCCAAAAGGAAGGAAGAAGTAAATATTTGTGGAGAGAGAAAAGGGATAAGAGGAGAAATATTGAGAACTATGTGGTAGTAGGGACAAGGGCAGGAAACAACTGTGAACTAACCTTTCTATCTCTGCTAGCAAGAATCCATTTTAGGCCTCCAAATACTCATGATCTGGAGTTGGGGGTGGAGGGTTGACCAAAATTAACTAAAAAAAAAAAAAGTCATAAGGTCCAAGCTATTTATAAAATTCAGTCAAGTTTAGCAAGTGATGCTAATGAAAATGAAATTAAGGTAAGTAAAAACATTAAAAATGTTAAAGCTTTGCCCGTTTTAGGATTTTTATTTCAAAAAACTATTAAAATGTTTCACAATATAGCCAATTACATTTCTTCGGCTCTTGCCCAGAAAAAAAAAAAAAAAAAGAATCTGAAAAGACTCAAAGAAAACATCACACAGATTCACAGATTCATAGAGTGGAGGTGAGAGAAGGGAGATTGAGAACTTTTTTGTTTGTTTTTCGTTTTTTAATAAAACTGCTACACAGAAATTTCTACATTAAACTCCCCCTAGGATTAGATTTTAATCTAATTTCTGAATATAAAGTGGAGGTGTAATTTACTAGCAAACACATACTGTAGACAATATCATACTTGAACAACTGAGCAGGTCCTTCTAGTACCAATTCTGAGATCTGTGAACTGTATATACCCATGCACAGACAACTTAATATTTCTTTTCATTTAAAATTCCTCTATAAGCCTTCACTACTGACAACTGTTTGATTTAGTATAAGGGCTTGGAAAGACCTTTGGTTTGACCCCGTATAGCTGTTCAGATCTCCTCACTATACAGTCAATACCAGCTGCTTCTCAGAAAAGTGGAAGTCTTTTTATTATTATTTTTTTTTAACAAAGAAAGTAAATAGCCAACTCTTCATCAACTTGAATGGTTAATGATTAAACCCTTAAGTTGTAGGAAGTAAATCTCTTATCGGGAAATGGCCATAGTGAGAAAAGCTGCATAAAGCTTCTTATTTGACTTGATGCATGATGGCACCAATTAAGGTACATTTCAGGAGCATTCCCATCACATTCAAACACAGATTTTATGCAACACCTAGAGGTTTTACAGCATCTCTTCAACACCGCTATAAATAATGTAATACCTCTGTTCAAGACAGTAATGACAAAATATGAATAAAGAACTCATGATGAATAAAAATCAAAGTATCATTAATGATGATGTACCCACATCAAATACAAATTCATACAGTCTATATCCAAAGGCACAGTTATACCAGATATCTCATATTTTTACAGGAAAAATACCATTCTAATTTATTTTACATCTTTTCATGTATAACTTCATTTTTAATGTGTATTTATTTCTATGAAAATAAGCACTCCTATAAATCAAGTAAATGTTAAATAATTCAACCAGTAAGATTACATTTTATAATTTGACATAACAGATCAACTGGGAATACTCTGCCATGTCTCCAGCAGGGTTTTTTAGAAATTACTTAACTGTACCTCACCCTTTTCATTTCTCCAAGTAGATTACTGCTTTCCTATGAAATATTAAAATACTCAGGTTTTAAATGAATTATAGTGAGGAATAGCTTCTGCAAAGCTTTGTTGGAATGTGCCCAACAGGTTGCTTTAAATCCTCTACTATATTAAAACCAAAAGACTGACCTAACTGCATGGTTCATACTTTTACATTACAAAAACAAGAAGAATGTAATAATGTAGTTTTATGTACATGTTATTATATAGTTGTTATACATGTTATTTATAGTTGTGTAAATGCTTGTGTTGTTATGTCTGAAGGGCTTTGCTGCTTATTTTTATCATGATTTCATTCAAAGAGAGGTAAGAATATAGTGATTTCTGAGTTCCAGTCCAAACCTCCTGCATCATTGTGGCTCAATTTCTACATCTAAAAAGCAAAAGCCGTAATTTTGTTTCATAATATTTTCAGACCAACTGAAATCCAACTTCATTAACATTCCCCGCTAGTGCTGCCATAGTTAAAGATCAGTTGTTGCATCCACTAAAATATCTTTTGTGGATGTGGAATTCTTTTGGCAGATTGAATACAAGTGCAAGATGCCAGCACAAATGTAATTTTTCCTTCCTCCCATCCTCTGCCAATAAATAGTGGTTTTCTTAGTCATTGTGGTTTCAAGATTATGTAAAAACAAATAAATACAAATGGGAGTAGCGTTTCCAGTAAGTTTGATATGCTCAGCTTTGAAAACAGCTTAATTAAGACAGGAAATACGGGCAATTTAAATATCCCTTTTTTGGGGGGGAAGGGAGGGAGCGGGGCTAGATTTATCTTCTTTTTCTTTACTTGCATGTAAGAATGGAAAAGACAATGGTATATACAAAAAAAAAGAAAAAAAAAAGATAAAAAATGTACATAATCAGTCCATTTAATTGCAGGTAAGAGTACTACTTTAGTCCCAACAGAGTACTTAACTTTTGAGTTGACTTAAGCACTTAAGCATTCAAAGTATTCCCTGCAATGTGCAGTCCCACTACCAAGAGTGAGCGCACTGTGCTTCGGGCACAGGTTGGACTGGGCTGAACCGGGGTCTGCACAATTTTCCCTGCTTTGTGCCTGCAGCTAGAATGCCATTATGCCAAGAGGCTGATGGACGGCACTGGGTTTCTCATAGACACAGTGCACTGATGCAGGCCAAGCCCATTTTGGGCAGACGTCCCCACCGCGCGCTCCCTTGTCCCTTTGCCACCAAATGTCCGTGACGTGGCAATTCTCCGTTCTGTCAGGTTGGCCAAACCCTCAGGTGCAAGGAGCAACGTGATGAGATAGAAACTGGCAGAAAGCACATTAAAGTTATTACCACCTGAGGGCAAACCCTGCCAAGTGAACCACAAGGGAAAAAAAGACCTCCATCTGGAAATAAGGCAAAGAGCAGACAGGTAAACACAGCAAGGCCACTACTGCTTTGGCAGTTCTTCTAAAATGCAGGAAAATAATGATGAGGTATGAAAAAAAATAGTAATGTAGAAGTAATGGGGTTCTTTGGGAAGAAGAAGGAATGGGAGGAAGGTGAGAAGACAGAAAATACAACCTTGATTTTCTCCAGTACCAAAATATGTTTGGAAAGGGAATTGCATAAAATGAGTGGAAGGCAGCCTTTTGGTCAGAGAAGACCTTGGAAATCATCAGAAGATTTAATTCCTGAGAAATAGGAATATGGAGAGCTTATTATTGTTGTTGTTGTTGTTGTTCTAGATGCTTGACCACTCCACAGAATACTTCTTCAGTTCTGCATTTTCTTCTGCTGTAAAGAACAGACCCATTCCTTTCTGTATTTTAGTTTGATTACCACAATATTTTATCTCTTGATACTAAGACCAGTTTAGCTAATGGACAAAAATCAATACTTCAGTCCAAAACTACTGACAAGGTTAACCTCAAGCTTCAGCACCACTTATTTAAGGAGTAATATATCAGTTGCGAGTTTGTACTCATTACACAGACTTAGATGCTGCTCCATTCAAAAAGAAGATCCACTGAGAATACTGTCATAACGACTCAAAGAAAAAAAAATCTACAAAAGGTAATATTTTTACAGATTTATACCAGAAGTGATCAGATCACTACAACCTTTTACCTTTAATGTCTGATCAAGAAAAATAACAGTCCCAGAGGCAAACAGAATATATCATGACTGTTTTTTTCCATAGAGTATATATGTAGTGTATTACAAGGGTTTTGTGTTATACTGGAATCGAACTGTTACTCTTCCTGAACATATTTCTGTAAACTACTTTGGAATCATTAATGACTTAAATAATGGAGCCATTAAGAAAAAAATAATAACTATCATAGTAATCTCTGCATGTTTTCTTTTGTTGAAAATAATGTAGGCCAGGATTTTTAGAAACTCTATGATCTATGTGTTCCCTGCTTAAGGATTCCTTCTAAGTGAGTGCTTTCCAAAAAAACAGACTCCTTAAAAGGCTGAGTTTTAGCACCACCTTTCCCTGTTAAATTTTTCTATCTTTTTTTTTCCCCAGTTTTCATCTCCTGCACAAATCTGGCCACATGTGTCCCAAATTTGTTTTTAGTGGTTACTCATCTACATTAAATTCCTACCATAATGAATACTTTGATACTGCTGCCAGGACTGCTAAAAAGTAGTTCCTGAAAGAATGAATCAATGGGCACAGAGAAAATAAGCTTGCAGTAACTAATGTTATCACTGCAAATTTTTCAGGTATTTCACACACAAACACACATGCATTAGGATGAATAGCCCCCAAGAAAACAAAAATACAAAAAAAACCCCAAAGAACTTCCCCTGAATGAAGATTTATCCAAACATTTCACAGATTCTCAGGAAAAAAAAAAATGCATATTTACTTTCCCATACCCATTTTTCCCATTCTCAGCAGAGAGGAACATACTGCAGTCTTTCTAAACCTCAAACCAGAAACTCTGTACCAAAAGTTCTGATATGTCAGAGACAACTATGAACAAACTGGTGATGAGCAAAATGCTTGGATCTTTTCTTTTGAAATAACTCCTTATTCCTAGCAGCTTCAAACAAAGCCCTTGCTTTACTCATCCTTAGAAGATGTGACCTGAATACCTGTCCTGCTATGTTTTGTACACAGCTGCATAACACATCATCTTCTTCCTAAATCTATCAAAACACTACATGTATCAAAATATATACATGCAAAAGTCTTATATGTTGTGAATGTACACACTCACTAGTATGTTTTTTCTATTTTTACACATAATCTTATATATATATAATTATATATATAAAGAAATAGAAGATATATTACTGTCTTCTTAACTGAATAACTAAATAAGAAGTTTTAGTATTTTTTTACCAGCAAGAGCCTGCTTCATTGTTTCATAACTCAACAGTTTAATAGAGCTAATTTCAACTGCAAAACCTGACCTGTGACAAGTGACTTTTGCACTCATGTCCTCAAGACAAACAGATTTCAAGGGGACTCAGATATGTCTGCTGGAAAGAACGTGGGAATAGAAAGGGAGCAGGAACACCATGTCCACAAAACTCTATTTCTGAAGCGAATTTTTTTTTTTCTGAGTTCTTGGAGGCAGCAATGAACTTAAAACCTGTTTCTGCTCTTAGCGCGGGGAGGCCCCAGGTGCTGGAAACAAAACCCACAGATAAAAGGGGACTTTAAGTGTGAGTGCCATAGGAAGAGGTGTCTCTGTGCTGATCTCTGTGGCCTCCCGTGTCCTGTCCCTTGTCACATGCATCTGCCCTCAGCCTTGAGCCTGCGAGAGAAGCTCTCCTAATGGACATTAGGCTGGGACATGAAATAGGACTCTTGGACATCTTTTTTTTTTTTTTTTTCATTTAATTTTCTGCCATATCAGTTCTCAGATCTACTTACGATGCAACCATAAAAAAGCAGAATGATGAAAGAGGCAAAAATAGGGCCAGGAACCCACTCCTTTGGCAGCCTCTGTGACATAGATCAGCTTTGGGGACCATGAAAGCACAGCTGCCTCTCATCTTGGCAAAAGTGCCAAAATCACATATTTCACAAGATTAGCCCTTATATAATGGAGAAAAGGAAAAATACAGCTTAGACCCCCTACATACAGTAAGTATTTAATGTGCTTGGATATCAGGTAAGTAGTGACTGCAACAAAAGAACTTAGATAAACCAGCTGACAGATAAATAGCAAAGTTTTCCATGACGGTAAATGCAACAAATTTATAGAAGGAGAATTTAGAAAGAAAAACAAAGTTAAACTAGGAGTCTCTAAAAGCCTCTGATTAACTTTTTTTTTTTTTTTTTTTCCATATATGTGTGCAGTACAGCTGCTCTACAATATGGAAATCCATATTACGCTGGAATTTCCAGTGCAGCTGAAAATCCATGGCCCTACTCCATACCGCTCGCATTTCAAATGTGTAATGAAAATCATTTGGCTGATGTACTGTTTGACCAATTATACGAGAAATTTTAGCTGCTGAAGTAACTTGCTTCTTCTTGTAGAAATATTTAACCAGAAAGGTAATACTCGATATTAAAAGGAGAATATATCCCAAACAAAACCATGTGTAGTTTTACTAAGTAAGATTTTGTGCTATTTCATTGCTGGCTTCTGTGACCAGAACTGGTATACCTGAAATGGACTTTAGAAAAAAAAGGATTATTTTGTTTGTGTTTTTTGATATTCACTTCAGATATAACAAAACCTGTGTTTTGAATACATAAAATTTAACTCATGGTATATAATAAGTCCTTTTTACCCCTAGTTTTCTAACTCTCAAAACAGTGCAAGTTTTCAAAGGTGAGCTGATTCATCTGCTTAACTTCAAAAATTTATAAAAATTATTTACATGAAAAAAATAAGTGAATGAATGTATATTGCTGAATTTATAAAATGTATTGTAACTATCTGTGACTTGTTCAAAGACAAACATAGTCCTTAAAGGCCAAGATACTGCAGATGTATCTCCTTCCCCTGTACCATGCAAAAGGCACATACAGATGCCAGGAAACAGAAAGCTAAACTTACAGGACCTGTAAGTTCTATGATAACTAGGAACTTCCTGAAGGATTTTTGTTTGTTCGTTTTGTGGAGAACTCTAGCAATTGACACAAATACCCCAAGCTAGGAAAGAGAGCCACTTCCAAAACAGAACCCGGCTATTGAGACAAGCTTAATCTCAATCTTAGCCAGTGTTCAGCAAAGAGCCATAAAAATATGTGCATCTTCCTCTACTTGGCTATAAAAGGATCTGCATCTTTGAAAGCTTCATTTCAATGCAGTAGAATTCCAGATGGGAAAGGACAACCTGAGTTAGCCACTCTGATTCCTGATGCCTTAGGCAAGCATATAAAGTCTTTGGTCCAGAGGATGCTCAGTCTGTGAGTCCTATTGACATGTCACAAAACACTTCTAGCAACCTGTAACTCTAACCAGACTAAGAAAATCCCTTTCTGATCTCAGGTATGGTGATGGGTTTATCCATTGGTGAATATGAAGAACAAAACAGCAAATAAATTTATCTATAGCAGGAAGACTTCCCCAAGAACTTGTGTAGCTGTGGTCAATTACCAATGCTGCAAACAGACTTTCCTCTCCCCTCACAGTCTGCAATCCCCTTCCCCTGCTCCCTTCCATCCCACAGAAAAACAGAGAAGCCAAATCAGATGTCAAAGGAGAAAATATTCTTGGCTCCACAATGCAACTAGAGGAAGCTTTGAAAATTGGGATTAATTAAATGCAATATAAATCTGGCATAACAAATTGTGCAAATTAAATATGTTAGTTAAGCCCTAACTATTTAGGGCTGAACAACAGCCAGCAGGAGCCAAAATATGTGTAGATAAACTGTAAATCTTTACAATTATCATTGGTGAGCATTGTATATGGCACATCTTTTTCCCCTTTTTATTACTTAAATGAAAAAGCCTAGAACATCCTGTGCACAAACACATTCATGATCTGTGTTATCACAGCTATTTCTCAGATGTTTTTGCTGCTGTCTGAAGTCACCAAAACTCTTAGCACCAATGAAAGACCTGATACAGCAATAAAACATTATACAACAAAAGAAAATAATATCCACTTTTCTTTCAATCCCAACGACCCTGCGAAGCAATGATACAATATTTCTCTGGGCAGAGGTTGCAGAAGGACCCCCTTGAGACATGAAGGGACATCTGGGATGACTGACACATCCGCAGCTTCCTCAGCCTGCAGAGCACAGACTCATGATTAGTGCTGGGCATTTTTTCCTTTGTTTTTGTTTTCTTTTTTCTAAACCACATTCCTTTTTTTTTTTAGAGAAGGACTAAATATCTCTCAGTCTCTCAGTATTCTTAGCTCTCTAGTCTTTTCATGAAACACTGTTCATCTTTCAAAGCTGAATCACATGAGCAATCATTACATGAAGGGGTCCATATTTGCCAACATATATTACAAAGTGTTTCATGTCATTTCCCATGGGGTATGACCCTTACGCTGCTAATGTGATTGCTAGCATCATTTGCTGGGGACTCAAAGGCCACCACTGCTATTCTTTGACCTCCTCATTCTGCCAAAGGTAACCCAAATACTACAAATTCAACATTAACAATGCTTTCCTGTTTTTGGTAGAAGGAATAGGTTAAATGCTGAAGGCAAAAGTATCTTCTTTTCTCAAGCAGTTGTCCAGGGAGGGATCCGCTATGAACGGTTGTCACACAGAAGGCTGAAAACTTCTTAAAGTTTTCTGTCAGTCAGTGTGACTAGATACAGAAATCATCATAACCCAGTATCAGTCATCTTGAGAAAGAACAAGCTATTGGCTTTTGTATTTCTGCATTATGCTTTGAAGGATTGTCTGTGATCTGTGCAGCTGTCGCTTAAAAGATGTACAAATGATTTTACTTTTTGAAATGCGAGATAATGGCCCACCCAAGACAATATACCAGATTAGATGCATCTTCTGAAAACTTATGAATTAGGAGCTAGCCCCTAAATCCACTGATAAAAGTATATCAGCTTGAGATTGGGCTATTAATTTCTTTCTCCGTTATAAGTTGCCTGTGTTTCTCGTCCTTACCAATGTCTGAACTTTAACTCTTGACTTATGGCGTCCCTTTCAATAACCTGGAAGAGTTTTCAAAGCAAAACAACACAGAACAAAACAAAAACAATTAAAATATCAAAATAACAGTATTATTTGGTACTTCAACTGCTATTTGTACTGCTATTGGTACTTCAGAGCACCAACACAGAGTGAGAAGATTCCCTTTGCTACCAAAGGCAATAGAGCTTTACATATCTCTATTGACTGGAATAACTTGACAAAAAAAATGGTCAGTCTTATGTTGTAGTCCTCAAGCCTTGAATATAAGCTTGAAAAACACAACCAATAACAAATCATTTCTCTGTGCTGTTAGAAGGGCAAGTGTTTCTTGGAATAGACCTGCCTTAGTGATATATCTCAAAGCTAACTCATTTCATCCAACTGTGCTAAGAGCTCTCAAATGATATACTGAAATTTCTGCACTAGCTCTGAAGACCTCCAAAGACAGAAGACCATTCTAAACTCATACTTCAGAATTTGGCTGTTCCCATTTTTTTTAAGTCATACTGCATCTATAAATTAGGATTTAGCTAATAAACCTTTCTAACACTGGCAAAAAAGAGCTCCATAATGCTATTTATTTTAAAAGACACGCTGACTGCAAAAGAAAATCTTTTTTGATATTGTTGAAAAAAATATAAAAAAATGCATCTGATATTGACAGTATATTCTTTAAGAATAAGGGAAAATGTAAGTGAAAAATCTTTTGCATACACTTCCAAAATAAAACTTATGCACACATTTGTAGGGCTAGTTCATCCAGGATCCTTAGTACCACAATCATATGCTGTTGTGTTTCCATATAATGAAATTACACAAGTAAAACTGCTATTTATTGTACTATCCATCCAAAGAAAAAAAGAACTGATCAGAACTTTGTAGAAAAAAAAAAAAAAAAAAAAAAAAAACAACTTTTCAACCTGTCACCAGGTTATACTCTAAGAGTAGAATTGACTGAAATTTGATTGACTTTCTTTTTTTTTTTTTGGATCAATCTCTGTGCTTATGTATATATTTATGTATCTTTGGTAGTAGAAGAGCATAGAAAATACAACTATAGTTCACTCTTGATCTTTCTTTTTAAGAAGAGAAGAAAGACTGTTTTCCAGATCAACACCCTCCTCAAAACACCCGAATGTCTTCAACTTGTATCCCTAAATTATGGTCCATAAAAACAACTTAGGAACACATTTTTTTCCCCTAACTATTATTCTCCTATTATGCTTGGATATGTTGTATCTTTTATTTTATAGACAATGCAATGTCTTGTGAACACTGAACTCATAGGTAAATCACCATTTACCAGCTATTTCTCTGTCATTACCAACTTATTATTAAGTTGGTTTAAAAGCAATAATCGTCTATGCACATGTACATACAAATAACACACACACACACATACACACACACTTTGCACAGAGGACAACAACAAAAATCATTTAAAATAAACTGCCTTAAAATTGTATGACATAAAATCCACAAAGTGTTTGCCAAAGTAGACTAGTCCATCCCAATGCACAGAACATCACTTTGTGTTACATGGCTGATATAAATCATTAAAATCATTATAGGCGAGACTCAAGAAAGGGATTTTCCTACACAGAAAAATAGGTAGTTGGCATTAAGAACGTGGAATAAATATAGTTTTCAGTGCAGAGTCCAAAATTAGATATGAGGAAGGACCTGCACAGGAAAAACCTAAACAATTTCACATAATCTATACACAAACAGATGGCACTACAAAGGCACTGATAACACTCAAGTTGCTTTATAATGCATATGGAATCTGTATGCAGAACTAGTATTAGAAGTGTTAAAACTAAAAACAAAAACAAAACAAAACACACAGCTGCATTTTTCTTTCATATGTTCTACAACTTTGAAAATCTTTGCTGTACAAGGAATTTTTCTTCAAGCTTTTTCTGAAAAATATATAAAAATATTCAGTCTAAGAAAATGTTCAGAGCTTTTCATAATTAAAAGAGACAGTTTTAGGGAATGGACCTTTAAAAATATACTAATGATGGCATTTATTCTGGCATAAATAGTCACATGTGCTTTGTTTATATGGTTCATAACAGAAAATGCATAATATATACTGTAGTCACATGCAACATTTTGATTAGTCTAAATTATATCAAAAAACTTAGGCTTCCAGTTTAAAATGAATTTCAGGTGAAAATGAAGCTTCTTTATATATACCTCAATCATTTTCAGTCAACAGAGCACGACTTTTTCAGACAATAAAACAAAATAAAGCATAGCTATACTATCTGACAACCCCTATGCCTTATTGCTTCCCTGGTCACTCAAAAATATATTAAAACCATTTCCATCAGAGAATTGATTTAGTCTCTAGAGAGGGTGAACACGGTCACTGTGGACTAAGGC
Organism: Nothocercus julius; assembly: GCA_013398735.1. Classification (NCBI taxonomy): domain Eukaryota; kingdom Metazoa; phylum Chordata; class Aves; order Tinamiformes; family Tinamidae; genus Nothocercus; species Nothocercus julius. The sequence continues at coordinate 4,733,766 of VZSV01000042.1, forward strand.
TAGCCAACATATTGTGTACATTATTTTAGCAAGTAAAAGTACATTTCAAAAATACCTTTGCATATTACATTCTGCTTTGCTTTGGTGTGAAGTTAATAAAAAAAAAAAAAAAAGGGAATTTGGTATTGACAGAGTACAAAGGTTTGAATAAGATTAGAATTTTCCAGGGAGAAACGCAAACACATGCATCAGTGGAGACAGTGTTAAAGCTTTTTAATATTAACCTTCATACAAGTGTCCCTGTGATTTTCATTTCACAGTGTTGGGTTATCTGGCATATGATTTTTCTCAGTCTAAGTGCTCAGAACAATGTGTAGACATCCTAGATCCGTACACATCCTAGATGCTGGTCACTGTATACTTCAAAACCCACTGTCAGGCCATTAAATAAAAATCTACAGAATAGAGAAGGCTAAGTTCATGTTTATTTAAAGATTGGAGTTCAAAGCCGAAGAAACAGCAGAATTTTTCATACTAATAAATCTAAAAAAAAAACCCCAAACCCACCTGTGTTTCCTCTTCAAAATATCCCTATTTAACTGCATGCAAGATGGGAAGCATGCTGTAAAGGGAAGCCAGCAAACCCCGTTGTCCCGGACAGATAGCACATCACCATAGCGTGCAAAGTCTGGGGAAGCGACAGAGACAAAACCAAGTGCTTTCACAAGGGAGCTCTGCCAGGTGGGTCCCCAATCTTTCCATGGCCAGGAGCCAAACACCACACATCAAACATATATATGTATATATTTAAATATATATATATGTGTGTGTGTTTTTTCTTTTCCCAGAAGGTGCCACTACCCAAAATCTACACAGAGCACTGAAAGTTGCCGCCGTCCCCAAGCCCTTGCAAACCTCTACCTTGCTTGGATGGAGAAGCAGCAGCTCACCTGGCCCGGGCGGTGCCGGCTGTGCCTACAGGAGCATTCGGGCCACCACTCGCCTGCGCTACCCTTGGCCTTGCCGGGGGCTTTTGGGGGGCTCTTCCGCCCACTGTCCCACACAGGCGCCGCCACCTTGGTCCTGCTGATGGTGCCGGGAAGGAACGGGCCATGGCCATGGTGCTGGTGCCAACCGCAGGCACAGTGGGCATCCCTCGCCGTCGGAGGGATGCCGACGCCACCGGTGCCCCGGCCGGGCTGCTGCAGCGGGGCCGTGTTCATG
>VZSV01000042.1:4739542-4766609 GCA_013398735.1 Nothocercus julius
AAAAAGCTGTGGGGCCCCCATAGGCTTAAAAAAAAAAAAAAAAAGAAAAAAGAAATACAGGCTTTGAAGTTTTGTGCAGAGAGATACACATAGCACTATCTGAGCCATGGCCACCTGTCTCTGCTTGCTGAGGCACGTTCACTTGATTTCTATGAGAGGACAGAAAAAGAGGAGGAAGTACACCCACAAACATATCCACTCTCAGTGCACATCCTGTGGTTTTACATAACGATGGTAATTCAGAAATCAAGATACAATGAAAAAGAAGAATGACACGGGGTTGGATGGGAAGCATATGAACACAAAAACAACCCTCAGCTGGGAATATTAAGTCAAAATCAATCACGTCAAAGTTGGTTGGGAGCAAAGCAGTAGGTGTACCAATTTTGCATCCAAGTGAATGAAAGAAACATAAAATAGCAGTGGAAAGACTTAACTACGGGAGTATTTCCTTGCCAATACAGAAATTTGCCTGACAGGATGTGCCAGTTTCAGGGTAAAGATGTAGAGCAGGTTGTAAAGTGCTCCCCTCTGGCAAGCCCTGCTTCAAAACTTTGTTTTAGTGGTTTAGTTTAGTTAAAATAGCATTCATGTAAATCCGTTAGGCAAAATAACAAGTATCCCTGACCCCAGTCCACGTACTGTCGTATCTGGAGTCATTCTGCTTTGGTCTGCTGCTTGTGCCTGTGATATATGTAAAATCAGGGCTCCCCATCAACTTGACAGAGCTTGGCTTAGATGAAAATGCAAAATGCTCTTTTTGGAAAAGGTGGATTGAATGCAGAGCCCTTACTGATAGCAAGGATTGCTGCAAGTGGCATTTCTACTATGGAGCTTGTCTTTATTGAAGCCTTTTTTCACTATGTGCTCTTGAGAATGAAGAGAGCCAGAGTCAAGACCTTCAGAAAACACAACCTGCCTTGTACCTCCACCCAGGATCACAGAAAACAGTCTTGCTTTCATGAAGTGCCTTTGGCTAGGCAGTATGGAGACAAGCACCACTGAGTCCAAGGAACCCTAACTCCCTCAGAGACCCTTCAACTTGTGGGATCTAGTTTGTGCAGGCTGGCAAGCTTAAGACAACCTTTATGAGATCTGATTTCCTGTTCTTTAGGACCTGCATTTCAGAACTGCAGGATCAGTCTAATACTCCAGCACTGCTTTGCATATAATAAAAAAGGAGATGAAATCTTTTTATCTCATAGTTACATGAAATTCATATCATCATTTCCCATGCATGAAGCTGTTCACTACCTTAAGCAACACTTAACTGTCTCTCTGTTCATCTAGGAATAAAACAGCATGTTATTTACTTGATGGTGATGCTTGATTTTGAAGGAGAAATTCAGCTATGTTGGGTCTCCATTTAGACACTGATCTAAGCTTTAATTATATACCATAAATACCCATGAGATATCCTTAAAACAAATTAATTAGCAGCTTTATTACAGAGTTCAAGCTGCATTAAGACACAAGAAGTACAACATTAAAAAAAAGAGGACAATATAACCAAGCTAGAATTTTTGCAGGAGTATGTTTTTATTTCAGTGCTGGCAGTTCAGGTAGCAAATAAAGATTGTAAATGAGCTGATTCAGGCAATCTTCTGCAGGTGTAATGCCTTCTAGAGTATCTCATTTCCAACCAATTGCATAAAATGAAACTCATACGGAAAGAATTTAGCTCAAATCAATTAGCTTGCAATGAGATATTTTTTCTTCCGTAGGAAGCTATCTGTTTTATGTACATAACAACACAAACACATTTTTAAATTGTTTGGAGCAGCTCGGAAGCTGTTTTGTCTTTGACCAGTTGTAAGATATCACTACAAATGAACGGAAAGCAGGGGGATGTGATCACACAGCCCAGCCAAAAAAGACATAGTTTACAGCATATATTAGTGAGGATTCAAAGTTACTAAGTTCCTTCTCCAAGGAAAATAACAGCTTGTTTTAAGTGTCTAACATAACTTTTACTACAAACACAAATCCATTTAACCGGAACACTATTGATTCCTTGTTAAAAGAATGCTGAAATACTGTCGTTTTCATCTATAGATCTGAGTATCTGGCCACATCTAAGATTTCACTCCAGATGAATGTAACATTCTAAAAAAAAAAACAACCAACCAACCAAAAATACAAAAAAAAAAAAAAAAAAAAAAGTCTAAAAAGGTATCCCTGAAAGCCTAGGGTTGATTTTCTTCTCTGCTCTGCTCTGCTCTTCCTTTCCCTTCCTCTTGCCTTGCCTTGCCTTGCCTTGCCTTGCCTTGCCTTGCCTTCCTTTCCTCCCTTCCTCGAATCATATATTTACATGACAATATCAGTATGCAAATCAAGGAAGGAAGATCCAGTACCATTTCATATTTAAAAGGACTTTACCCATAATAACAGCCACTCTAGACTTATGAGGTTTACATGATGATTTTTTTTTTTCCTTTTAAATCTCTGTCTTCATTATCTTGAACAGTAGAAACAAGCTATTTGCATCATTTGGAGCACATATTGCATTATGCCATCTCCCTGCCCAGTGACCTCGAGGTACTGGACCAATTGCCCTCTGTTTTGCTTCAGCTATAATTTATTGTGTTCAGTGCGGAACTGGCAAGGAAAAAATCTAGGGCTGGAGTTACATAGGAAGTCAAACCAAATTGTCACAATAGTCTGGCAAGGATTATACGTACGTATGAATGAAGCCATTGAAAGGGCTAAAATAAACTGCAGCCTCCCTGTATTAGAGGAAATAAAGGCAGTGTGCTTGTCATAGATATTTTAGGATTTTGTCTGGTTTCAGAAAGAGAAGGCAAAACAAAATATGCCTCTCAAAATGACACTTTGGAATAAGGTATCCAGGATACAGCAGATCAGACCCTGGCCACGTGTCTGAGCCACTTTCAGCTGTGTTTATTATAGCAAGAGGGGATAGAAGAGAGCACTTTTCTCCCTTTAGAGTACGTCAGTGATTTTTATTGTTATGAAAACATCCATGAAAGTAAATCCTTAGTGACAAAACACATGCCTTCTCTTGGAAGCATTTGCTACCTTAGAATAACCATCTGGTCTCTATAACTGGATCACATGGAAAGCACATTAGCTGGTGAAGGAAATGGAGATGTTGTATATTATCAAGTAGCAAATTACATTTAGCTACCTCGAACAAGTCTGGTCTTTTTCTCCTCCTGTTAGAAGTCACTGACATTTTGCTTTTCTAATCTGTTGGGGTAAATGGTCCCAGAAGTATCATGGCCATAAGAAACCTGCAGCCAGAAATTGAAGGAACAGCAGTCTTTTGATCCCACAGAATCACAGATTACATTCCTAAAAGACAAGTCAAAACTAATCAGGGAACAATTCAGGAGTCATATACTGAAATATGGGTAATGATGCATATCACAAGGTGGTTTTGTTGTTGTTGTTGTTGTTATTAGTTTGTTTTGCCTCATTGATTGCAATGAATTCCAACACCGAGGAAAGCTATATTTCAGTCAAATGGCTCTCACTCTGAGAAACATTTGCCTGATACTAATTTCAACTTCCATTTCCTTGGCTTCATCAAATTATTTTGATTCTCTAATATTACTTTAAATCATTCTTTACCCTTATTTTTTCATAACTTAGTTCCATAACTAGTTTCATAACTATTTAAGCACCAGCTGGTTAATTTTGTGAGAATTCTTTATATTTTCTACAAATTTAGACATCATAAAACACAGACTTAGTCTGAAATTCTCTGAATCACCTTTAAAATTCATTTTAAGATTGTTGCATTTTTTCTTTTCCATTCCTGTATTACAAAGGGCAACTTAAGCACTAAGATATATTTTTTTCATACTTCAGTAATTTTAAATTTCAATTGCTTTCCTGGGCTAAAACCACACGATCCTAGCAGTATGCAACTATTAATTTAATTATGTTCTTCCTTTAGTCACATTTTGATTTTTGACAGTTTCTCCAACTTCTCCCCTTTAAAGAAAAAACAAACCTTCCTACATTTCTATACAGTGGACAGTGATGCAAACAGCTAATTAGATTCCTTTCATCATTTTTTTTTTTTGGTGTGTTTTGTTCATCTATTGATTGCTGCTGATGATTTGTGAAGCTATATGCTTCTGATGTGCTTGAGAAAGGAATAATACATTTTTTCCCAAGAAATCTTTTAGTATGCTTTAAGATATATTCAAATTCCCAGTCTATTAACACCTACATTTTTCTCACACAGAAACAACATGAATTTAATGCATTCAAATATTCTCTTTTAGCTTTTTATTATTTTCCTTTTAAGTAGCTTCTTGATTTTTATAAGTTTTTCTTTCTGAAGTTCAACGCTACTATGATTTTTTTCCTCATGTTCTTGTAAGAATATGAAATTTAACACACTATGGTCTCTACATCAAATCTAGATTTTATGCACTGGTCAAAACAAAATCAAAAGAGATTGTGCAATTTTCTGTATTTTTAATCTTTTTAATATTAAGTCAATTAGCAATGTGCCATGAATATCATACTCCAGTAAAAAAAACTTTTTTTTTGATAGAAGTTAACTAACTTCTGCTAACTTTCATTTCACTAACCTCACATCTTTTCGTTCATTCATTGTAGATTACAGCAATATTCCACGGATTATCTTCATTGTTTTTCAGATAAACCAGTATCTTTGTTCATTATAAGGATTACATTTTATCCATATATATCATTTATATGTAAATGCTACATGAATTCCATAAACAAAGTAAATTGCTTGACTCAGAAGGAGACCCAGAAAAGACATGGAAATTGAAAGGTAAGCAATTAGATGCAACTGAAAAACTTCTCTACAATGCCTTATTAATTCACAGAAGTCACTGTAAGCGGATAAAACAAAAAATAAATTTGCAGCCCTGGTGTAAGCTATAGTTCTTTTATAATTTAAAGAGAAATATATTCCAGGCCCTGAAAAATATATATATATATTGACTGACCAGTCTCAAGAAAAATAAACAGTGTTATTGGCAGATAATTCTAGAATTAAGCTCTACACTGTTTTGTTGAATTCTCTCTAGTCCTACTACCAAACATACAGCATATCCCCTTATTAAGTAGCATTTCTGCAGCTCACTAAATTATACAAGGAAAATTCCACTCAAGTAAATGCAAAAAAGTTCAGATATATATTTTTAACTAGTTCAGAGCAAAGCATGATGCCACTTTCATCTACCATTTCAATCAAACATAATTTTGTTCACTCATGACTAATGACTAATTAGTGAACTGCTTTTACGCCAAATTAACTGTTTCTAAATATCACAGAATCACAGAATTTTTGAGGTTGGAGGGGACCTCTGGAGACCATCTAGTCCAACCCCCCTGCTCCAGCAGGGACACCCAGAGCAGGGAGCACAGTGTCACATCCAGGCGGCTTTGGAAGATCCCCAGACAAGGAGACTCCACAGCCTCTCTGGGCAGCCTCTTCCAGGGCTCTGGCACCCTCACAGCAAAGAAGTTCTTCCTCTCATGGAGATGGAACTGCCTGTGTTTCAACTTGTACCCATTATTCCTTGTCCTGTCACTGGCCACCACCGAGAAGAGTTTGGTCCCTTCCTCTTTACATTCTCCCTTCAGGTATTTGTACCTCACAAAGACACCGCTTAGAAATAAAATTGCTATACTAAATCAGTCTCATACTTATATATACATATACCTAGGCTTTTTTTTTTTTTTTTTTTTTTTTCCCTCCCTCTAAAAGCTCTGGCATGAGTTTAAAGAGGTTGGGAGTAACCCGTGCAGATTCAGAAAATGCTAGATATTTATCTCTTTATGACCAAGTAATATTCCAAGCCTTTACAGGCATAAGAGCATTTGTGTATAGTTGGAATTTTGGCAGCAAAAGTCAGTAAACAGTTATTTACATAAAGCCATGCAAATGATTTCTCTGTTGAAAGTCTTCCATGTCTTTCCATGCCAAGAGTCTTGAACATACACTAGACTTGACTCAACAGATATATCCAGACATAAACCCAAGCCTTTGCACTCTTCTGGGTATCTCAGTACAGGATCCTGCTCAAGTTGGTTAGCAAAGACTGATGCAAAACAACAATTTACAGTGAGACTCTCTGCCCTGGGATGTCTGTTCCCAGGGATTGGTGGACAGATCATGGCCCACAAAATACAATCTTGCTATTTATAGGAAAAACCTTCAGTATGGATTGCACTCTCTACAATGCTAGATTAAAATGTGATGTGGAAGAGTGCAGATACAGGAGGACACCAGAGTACTCAGGTTGTAAACACAAATCCACAAAATGGAACTGTCAGAGCCGATTTAATGGTCCTAGACACTTCTAAACTGAATCTGAACATGTGACACTGATGGCTCCCATTTCCCAGGAGCTCAGTCTGAGCCTAACCACTTCGGTGAAAGGTAAGCTGAAAGTAACTTCATGACACTCCTTTTTATATGCAACAAAACACAGGCAAATAAACACTGTAAGATATATTTCAGTTCTGCCAGAAAAAAAAGAACAAAGACTCACTAATCATTACACTGAATCGTTATTATAGGGTCTTCTCTTTTTTAATATCCACCATGTCTGAAACATATGGAATTTACAGTGCTACTCTGAGCGCAACATTTAACATGAATTCAAGCAGTACTATGACAGTTACCCTACACTCGACCACCAAACTGATATGACCAACCTGACCCTTACTCTAGCACAAGAAATGGCTGAGCCCATGGCCTTGTTCTCCGTGAGTATATGTGGACTGGCATGCAATGCCGATGAATAGAGAGGAGAAAGGTAGATAAACTCCAAGTGTCTGAAGCAGCAACAAAACAACAGTACTAATTGCTATCAATTAGGACCATTCTTTCCTGCATGCTGTGGGTCTCAAAGCATATTTAAGATCTCTGAAGAAGCCATTTTACTTCCAGAGCATTCCAATGAAGAGAAGACTGGATTACTTTCTCAGTTCAAAACAGGAATTGATCTTGGCTGGAGTAACTGCCCAAAACCCTGTGTGTTGCTCTCTTATTTTCTCAAACCTTCTCCTTTGAATGATGCCTCCAAAATGTTTTTTTAAATTGAAAACTATTCCGCAAATTCTATTGAAATTCCCATATAATTACTTAATTAATCTCCATGGCAGACCATGTCGAGTGATCAGGATTCATCGTTTGGGGGAAAAATCTGGGTTCCAATGTAGCTTAAAATTAACTACTATTCTATGAATCCCATTTACAATATTCAGCTCTCTCTGTTTTTCACTGTCATGCATCTGAAAAACTGAAATAATGAACACAAAAGCTTGGGGCACTGAGGAACAGAGTAGATTAGGAAGTGTGGGAGAATCTGGACTGTAGGACCTCAACACCTGGTTTCAGTCAGCAGGAAAAGATATTAGAAGGAGAAGCTTACTTCACAAGTGGCCTAGAATGGTCAACCTAAACAAGTGAGCTTAAACAAATCACAGGGGTACGTAAACAGCATAGGGAGTCTGACCAGGACTGAAACATTTTAATGGAATCATGCTCCAAGAAAAGCACAACTCACCACAGCACAGACAGTCTTCTAATAGAGATGCTAGCAATGTGTAGTAATTTTCGGCTATGTTTATTCATATAAAAGTTAACAATTTACATGTAAAATGTAAACATATCATGTATTCATAAAGTAATATCCCAGGCCCAATTTAGTTTGTCCTGAGAAGTAATTAAATTCATCTCATTTTAAATCTGCAAGATGGCAGGATGCACATCGAGACAGTGTATAATAAGCAAAACTCATTTGACGATAAGAGGTCCCTATTTCCTTGGGCTTGTAACCCTTGCATGTGTGAATATCCTATTCCACAAAAAGTTGAACACCACCTTGGCCAGAACAAATCTCACCTGGGCACTAAACAGAACACTAAACCATACCTTAATGTGCGTGCCTTGGATGGGATAAAGCTAATGGGATGATCAGGAGAATTAATGGTTCTTCCTTCTCCACACATGCAAATAGATACTATAGTTAAGCAGTCACAAACAGTTCAGAGTCTGACCCTTCGTGTTTCCATACTCATTACACTCACATTTCTACTTCTAGAGACAAACCTTATCAGATTTTAAATCATTCTGTTTGTAGTAATTTCCATATTTTACAAGACCTTTTGTGATTCTATAGTTATTGATATTAACAACAAAAAGAATAATCCTCAATTTCCCCAGTATCAAACCACTGAGTTATCCTGTGATGTTATCTCCCCAAACCCTGAGGGTGACTTTGAAAAGAATGCTAGTTATCTCTAATGGAGATATGTAAACAGATGTTATATCTGCCATCTGATTAAGCATTTTAGAATGATCATTAAGTCACTTACCCATATGGAACGTCATCTGTACCTACTAGTTAACTGGGCAAAGCGCATTCATTGTTTGGAAGAAAATACGTGATCCGTTATAGCTAAGAAAAGTCTAGGAATCTGAGTCCTTGTTTTCTCCATTATCCTCTGGAAATAAATTAGGGTTACGCACCCTGAAGCTGCCTTTGAGACCTCTCTCTCATCTGCAGATAACGAGTCAAGGATATCAAGTAGATCTTATGGTTCAGAACACTGAATCATTCTGTCCACTGCTGAATTCAAGGCTCTCTTCTACCAAAGTATTTTCTGTTTTATGTTGGGCAAGCTACTTAAGCCAACATTTTCACATGTGTACAATGCACGTGCCTCATTTTCTTGATCTACAGTTTGAAAGCATTAAACATAATCTGCAGCAGTGTCAAAGAAAACCAAAAGCCTGCAGCTGAGGTCGACACTAATTGTCTTATATATTTCAAGTGATTTACAAGACCAAGAATTCTGAATTACCAGATAATACATATTTCAAATCAAGCACCCAAGATTAGCATGAGGGTTTATTTATTTATTCATTTATTATCTTTATCTCTCCATGCTCTAGTTTACCCTGTGAGCTTCAGTTTATTAGGGTGATGATTTCTCCCCTCTCCCACAATGCCAGCTGCCACCTCCTTGCCCTTTCATTCCCAGAGTATATATATACAAATGGTTTTGTATAAACACTAATGCCAGTCTCTCCGCGTCTCTATTCAGAATACCTTAACACAGTGCTGTACCTAAATTGATATTCTGATATTATTTTGGGGTGCAAGAAAAGAAAGGCCTTGCGTTTTTGGTCCCAGGGCCTTTTCACATCCAAGGATCAAGAGATTATTATGAGAAAAGTTGGCTACATCTTGGAGGTGAAATCATGGTTTAAAGCTATTTAGTATAGCTATATGCATGAATGCTATATAGTATATGTAGTATAGCATGCATGCACATTGGTTTGCACAAAGAGAAGTAATAACTTTCAGAGTGTGCAAGGAAAATGAGTTCTTTGAAAACTTAATTATTATCTCTAGCAAAGATATACAGAGCCTATATGACTCTGGATTATCTCAGCCAAATTTGGTTGCATTTTCAGAGGGAAGGGTGAAGGTATGCCCGTAAAGGTCATCTTGCATCTCAAAAAATGCAGGAACATCAAGGAGACAGAAAAAACATTTCCGGGGTTATTTAATTATTTAAATTGTTGAACTATACTGTATCTTCCCTCCCTAATCTCATTCCATAAATGACTCAGCTTTTCTGGTTGAAGCTGTAAAAACAGAGAAACAAATGATGAGATCAATCACCCTAAAGCACAAGCACACACTACTGAAAATTTTAGCTTGGTATGTGAACTTTGACAAAAGTTATGAACCAAAGAAAAAGATTTTATAGGAAAAAAAAGAAAAGCATTCCCAATAGATGTTACATTCTACTTACTCACCACATTCACGTACTGCAGTTGTCATAACTATAACTAAATAATTATAACTTTCCTTCTAAGCAACTTCCCTTTCTACTAAATCTCAAATCTACTTTTTTTCTCATTGACATGTACTGATAATAAATATTTCCTATATAAAAAATATCATTTATTTGTTATAGTATTAGCAATAGAGAAATTTCGACTTTTGCCAAAGTCTACTTGATTAAGACTCCAGGAGACTGTGTTGCATGTAGAGCAGGTTCCTCAGTCCTCTGACCAGCTGCTTCTGTTGAGCTCTGTTCTGGTCCATCGCTACCTTACCCAGCTTCACTCTCTGAATCTAGCTTGTTTCAGCCTCCATTTCTCAAGTTTCTGGTTATACTTCCGGTCCCCTTGCTCAGAGATCAGTACCCTCACATCTTTTTGCATTACTACCACTATAACCCTTTCTGCTGGAAGACCCTTCCCAATCCTCTTTCTTGTCTGCATTTTGATAGTGATACTCAGAAATACATTACAATACTTTCAACAGGAGATTCTCTGACGCTAGTAAAGTTAGCATTCATCTTGTTAAAGGATGCTGCAGTATATGACTGAAGGTTCCTAAACATATTAAAATTACGATATGCTAAACCCAAGTGCTTTCCGACACAGCCTCGGTGCTGCAGAGGGGAAAACATTTTTTTAATTTAATAGGTCTTATACTTCCCATCCTGGTCCTGTATCAGTTCACATTCTATGTATTTTAATAAAATGCAACCAATTAACACAGAATATAGTCATATTGATATCATAAGTAATAGAATGAAATACATAATTAGTGTTTACTAATAAAAATGACAAATGAATAAACATGCTTTAGATGCAAAACATATTCGATTTTTTCAGAGCCCTAAAATATTTTAAAACCTTTTCGTATGATGCGCTCTAATAAGGACAAAGGATGGTTACCATTAAATATAAATTATTTATCACTCCATGATTTCTTTTTTAATAGCAGAATGATGTCTTACATAACACGCTCTGAGATAAACAGATAGGTCTATTAATGTAACTGGTACACTTGACTGATGCTGATTTTGCCCCCTACTGAATATTAATGCCAACACTTTTCATTTTGTTTTGCCATTAGTAGCTCATAAAACCAACAAACAAGTGAATATGAGTTTCTGAACAAGTAAGTGTTTCATTTAGTGAGTCTATGATGCCAGAGATACTGATAGTAGGTGTTAACTGCTCAGCTTGAGTAAATATGGACCAGAACAAGAGATAGAAGTGCATGCTGTGTCTCAAAGACCAACTACATAGTGCAGGCATCATTAAAAAGAGCTAACACTTTCACCTGAAACATCATAGCTACCTGGCACTAGCTTTCAAAGTTATTCTGCCCTAATATTTTCATGCAAAATTCAGTTAAACCCCACTGACCATGGCAAACTGTGGAAAGGCGTTTGAAAGGTGGTACCACATTTTTCACATAATGAGCCGTGAAGCCATTTGGCTGGAGTTATCTTGAGCTGCTTCACAGTTCTTCGAGATACAGTTCATAACTCTCAGCCTGAGGGGCAGCTTCAGTCAGACTCGGTCAAATTCTAACTCCTTCTTCTAATACTTCTAACACTTCTAACTTACATGAAAAATCTGTTGTTGCAACAACATCCCAGATTGCCAGAAGCATTGCACCAAATACCTGAAGCCCATGACCCTGTTGTGCTATATTTCCTTTATTATCATAGAATCATTATGGTTGGAAAAGACCTTCAAGATCATTGAGTCCAACTGTAAAATATCACAACCATGCCTGCTAAACTATGTCCTTAAGTGTTACTATCTACGCATTTCTTGAACACTGCCAGAGGTAGTGACTGTACCACTTCCCCGGGCAGTCTGTTCCAATGCTTCACCACTCTTTCCATGTAGAAATTTTTCCTAATATCTAACCTGGGCTGAATATAAGGTTACCCCTGAGTGTCCTCTTCTCCAGACTAAATAATCCCAGCTCCCTCAGCTGCTCCTCATAAGGTCTGTGCTCCAGCCCCTTCACTAGCTTCATTGCCCTTCTTTGGACATGCTCCAATGTCCAAATTTTCTCAGGGAATATTCCCAGTAATATTCCAAATGATTAGCAGCCCTGCCTTCAGCAAGCTTTTCTTTCCAATGTCAGTATTTGCGAGCATCCCCAAACACCGGAATCTTCAAGACTAGGTGATGACTGGATGTCTCCAAGACATCTCCATTTATTTGGGCATTTCTTGTCAGATGAAGAACCCAGAGCTGATGTGAAGTCATCACTTCAGTTAATCACTTTAGTGGACGAGGTCCAAGAGTTAAAGAAAAAATAATATTATTTAACCTCAGTTAAATGAGACTCTTTGTATACACACAAAAACACACACACACACAAACAAGAACAAGAACAACAACAAAAAGCATGTTGAGTTATGTCTCACAGCTCATAAAAGCAAAGGAGAGAAGAGGGAAAGAGAAGACAGTAGCCTGATCATCATGGATATGTGAAACAGTGAGGTCCCCATGCACAAACAAATAACATAGCAAAGAAAGTGATCCCAAACAGGGTAAAGACAGAGGCTAAAAATCAAAATAATCTATGCTTGGTTATTACTAGTGTAGCTGGGAAAATGGTAATGGAAAATCCCATCTTCTGTAAGCTACCCCCTTGTGGTAAACAAAAGTTTCTCCGTTACAATAAGCAAGTTTCTACACATAGCAAATTTAAGAGTAAGTCAAGACCTCTTGTAGTGTAGGGTGGTGGTTTTTTTTTTTTTTTTCTTACTGATAGTTAACTGCTGATATGAAAGCTGTTTTTTAACCTTTTTGATCCCAGACAGTGAACTTGGCAGATTATTAAGAACAGTTGTATTTACACAAAGTACATTTGTATTTAAATTAATCTGTTTTAAACACAACTTTGATTTGCTTAATGCAAATTTTGAAATTTTTGTGAATTTTGAAATTCCTTGCTAACTTCTTTTATTGTCAAACACAATCAGAAAGGTAGCCTTAAAGGGTTTAAACCATAAGGGTTTACATAAATCTGAATTCTTTTTCCAAAATATTTTTTTTGAAAAGAACTAATCAAACAAAATGATTCATTAAGAATAGCTTCAGATGATTTAAAAAATCCTGACATTTTGCCAGATTCTCTTAGCAAATCATATCACCTTTGTTTTATCCTTTTATCTCTCTGCTTCTGAAGAGTCTTCCAAGGGTTTCTATTACCTCATAGAATAGCTCATTTCTGTTACACTTACAGAATATTACCAATAATATAATATGAATATTTGATGTTCTCTGTACAATAAACACACAGACTACTCTTGTGATAGAAACTTTCCAAGTTTCAAACCTAACTTTTAGCATTAAATTTTGTATATGTTCTATCCTGTGTTCCCTTGGTTAATGTTCAATGATTGCACAGACAGTCCAACCAGACAAAAACAGATATATTATTAACAATATATTTTTAAAGTGATTGCATAATTGAAAAGGTCACGTACAGACAAGGAAGTACTCAGTGTACCACAAAAAGTGGATTAAAAATTAAGTAAAAACATCTTGTGTTTTTCAACACTTTACACTTGGCTGAGAAATATATTTGCCTGCAAAACTGTTACACGTGCTACAGTAAATGTAAGCTTTTCAAAAAAATTAAGAAATTTAGAAGCCCAGACTACACTCTTGAAAGTTTTCTCCAAAGTAAACTAGGCAATTGTTGATTTGTTTCCTGAATGGCCTCACGTCAGCATTTTCTAAACTTAAGAATATTCACTTCCTGCTGTTCCAGAAACAGCAAAAATTAAGCCAAGAATGGAAGTTTAATGAAGTTCACTGTTTAGATCACACTTGTGGTTGCAAAATTTGGAACTGTGCAAAAAACAAAAATATAACTTACAGCCATACAGTATCTTAAGAAATAAAAAAGTTAAAAATGTCTGGCACAACATGACTCAATAGACATTAGCAAATATCTCTGGACTGGGAAAAAAAAAAGAGAACTGAGAAGGAAATCTGCTCCCTGATAATAAGAAAAGAGAAAAAAACCCCACAATTTACAAAAGATGATAGTGGCAATAAGTGGCCTAAAAATAGCCTAGACAAGCCAAAAAAAATAATAATAATAAAAAAAAAAGGATAAATTAAATGTTTTTTTAAACGACTTCTTTTTGGGTACATTCTTCCAGTGTCAGTCTCATGACTGAGATTTCTCTTTTCTGGGGGCTCAACTTTGATTAAACTCTGGCCAAGAGCTGAACCAATCCAGAGAACCATATTTTCTAGGACGGAATCAGAAGGCAAAGCTGGCAACTCAACCATGTACACAGCCAGCCTATCTATTGCAGACTACTGTAAGAATTTAAACACTGGAATAGCTTGTCCAGAGAGACTGTGGAGTCAGTCCTTGGAGGTTTTTAAGACTTGGTTGGAAAAAGCCCTCGACAATGTAGTCTGAAATCAGTGTTGACACAGCTTTGAGCAGGAGGCTGGACTAGAATCCTCCAAAGGCCTCTTCAAAGTCTGATTCTCTAATTTTCTTACAATTTAAGATGCTTTTATTTTAAACTAAACAGGATATACTTACTCAAAACACTATGAATCTCAAATATTAAAATATCATCTTGAATCATTCATGTGGAGAATACTATAAATAGCATAATATTTAAGACTATAGGGAAATATATATTTCATTATTATACTTTGCCTTTGTCAACATTCTGCTTTTCTTTCCTTTTCTTTACCACTTTTTCCACAGGCTTTAATACTCACAGACGTATATGTTCTTCTAGCTTCTTTCTGTTTTATGAAGATGATCTAAACTATAAATTCCTAACCCGAACCTCAAATACTTCCTTCACAAATTCATTCCATATGAGTTCTTATGTCTTTTGTAATTTAAAGCTTTTTGTATAAGAAAGTTTGCCTTTGTTGCCCAGCACTTGTTTAGCCCCTTTTTAAAATTTCAAAGGTGAAATTACGACCACGGGGACAGAACTTTTTTCCAAGCATTAAGTATCACACCAAAGTATGCATCCCAAATATTCTCTGTGTTTCATGTCAGTACAGAGATTAAAGTGAGATTGCATCTGCTCATGAAGGCCAAATCATGCTCCTGATCTTCCAAAATTAATATCGAAAAGCTCACAACCTTCTTGTTCAGAAAAAAACAAAGTGTTATCTGATTAGAAACATGTGCAAAAATAATCTAGCCGAAGAAATGAGTCACACATAGGTGTCAAATCTTCAGACGGAGTCAAGCAATCTCAGTGCCAAATTCTTGCTGAAACCAGGCTAGATCCAACCATGCGCTGGCTTGGCCAGCTCTTACACAAGAGTTTGGATGTCTTTGGAAATGTGTCACACACTTTCTCTTTGGATATAACACGGTTATGAAAAGCAATTGTCCCACATTCCTGAGTCTTCCGTTTAATCACAGAGCAGACAGAGAGAAACCTTTTTATTTTTTTTTTCCCTGCTCTTTCATTACAATCTGACAGAACAGGATAGTTCACAGAGAACTATGAATATGTTGAAATCTTCAGTTCTATTTCAATATACCTTATGTTTGCCCCAAAATTGCTAGCAGAGAACAAGGAAGTATGAATCCTCCATATCGTGTCAGAGTTGTTCTATCAGAAACCTCAGACAACCTCTTCGGAAAAGGAAATTAAGAAATAGATCAACATTTATCAAAGTAGTGAAGGTCTATATTCCAAGCCTTACAGTTGGTTTCCTGAAAAAAAAAGTGGTTAAGCTACAAACTTTGAACATTTGCAAACATTCAAACCAGAAAGGATGTAGCTGTAAAAAGCAAACAAGAATGTTAATGACTTCATTTGGCCTGAAAGATGCCTAGAACTAACCCCTTTGACATGTTTTTCTTTCATACAGTTAAATATGGACAAAGAAGTTTGTTTATTTGATAATTTCATACAATGGACAAGGTGCCAGGTGTCCTGCAGATGAATAAAGTACAATGAAAGTGAATCTTGATATGAAAATGAACCATTTGCCGTTCAAGGGTCAGTGGATCTACAGCTTGCAGTGAAATTGTGAAGTCTCAGTGTCTGTTCATAGTGCAACTCTTTTATTCTCCCCATTCTAAATTTTAACCAGGGGAGGGAAGGGAACGGAAAGGGAAAAGGGAAAAAGGAAAAGGGGAGAGGGAGAGGGAGAGGGAGAGGGAGAGGGAAGATGCCCCGTCCTCTCCTTCCTTGTCCTGGAAAGAGCAGGTCACTCTGCAGAGAGTTTGTGCAGAAGTGGCAGGATATGTTTTTTTAACACATGAATTGATCTATGAGCTAATTCCTGCCCACACAAACATCCCATCATTGGCCACATTTTCTGCTTCTGTGGTTCAGATATGTCCTCTCTGACACTGCAGATAGACTTACTGACTATAGCACTATGTTTCTTATTAAAGACATTTTAATTTTTCAGGAGAAATTCTGTTTCAAAGCCTTGTCTAGGAAAACTGCCAAAATATGCTATGAAATGAAGCATAAGAGGGACAAAGGTTTTCTTAAAAGTATGACTCTAGGCTGTAAAATGATTGGGATTTGTTTTTGTTTATATATTTGCATATTATATTACCTTGCATTTCTTTACATTACCTTTCATTTTGGGATAAACCTGGTTATTGATGCACTATTTGCTATATATATATATATATATATATATATAAACATGAAATTGATTGTCTATATTGAAGCTAGTTAAATAAAAACATGTACCTTCCAAAGCTGTGGCCTGTTTAGATACGGCTAAAAGCTTCCATCGAAAAGACACAGCAGTCAGCATGTTAATTATTTTAATTATAGAGTGCAAGCAGAATGCACAAACAGAAACCAACCTCACCGTTGCAAAAATCATTACACTGGGATGGGGGATGAACAAGCAGAGTAAATTGCTTGATGGATCATGTTCTGGTAGAAAAAAAGTAGGAGAAGAGGAAGAAAAAGAGAATAATAATAATAGAAAATATATTTCAAAATTCCTATGCTTCATCTCAATATGTTTCCAGTACCCTTAATGTTCTCCTCCACAAAAAGACCCTCTTCCCTCTCTACTCTCAGCTAAAGCATGGATGCAACTTGTCAAGTTGCAAAAAGGGCATGAAATGTATTTCAGCCAACGCTTGACCATTCTCTATTAATCTAACTGCAGAGGCAATAGAAACCACAAGATGGCACATTGTTTGCTGTAGGGATATGACCGTATATCCACCAGACTGTGCTGGAAGTGGGCAGAGCAAGAGCTGCCGCTTTTCCAGCCCTACCATCCTTTCAACGGCCAACCCTTTCTACGATGCCTCTATGATTTTAGCCACTCTGCTCCAACATACACAAGGTTTCAGGAAAGAAAAAATAATAAAAATAAAAATAAGCAGAATTTCCACACTTGCAACCAAGGACACCTAAAGACAGTACACACACTGTGTATTGCGAGCATGTTTTCCTTGGTATAATCTGACAGCAGCAAAGAAAGTAGATTTATAAAACAATCTGAATCGCAGATTAGGAAACACTCATGCAACAGAAGTCCCAACAAGTACGCTATATATTCAAATGGCTTTAATCTTATTTTCTTACACATTACCCTACTCAGTAATTAGGAAACCTGCACCCCTGCATCATTCCTACAATACCACTGATGGCCATGCTGTCTGGTGAATACATTTTCTTCCCCGTGCTAACTAGCCTGAATAAGGCAATTCCAGGAAAGCACTAGGTGAGGAAAGATAGTCATGGCCATTAGTATTAAGTATGAGCTCCTAGGAATTAAATCAGTCACTGTTAGAGATGACCAGAAAAAAAAAATGCATTTCACCAAAGTTTTTCAGGGCTTGAACTACAGCTTTATTAGGAAGTAGGATGAAATAGAGACTTCCAAAGTAGGGAAAACAAAACAAAACAAAACAAAACAAAACAAAACAAAACAAAAAAAAGAGACAGAACACATTTTCTACCTCAGACCACCTCTATGATCCCTTTTTTTGCCATATTTAACATGACAAAATATTGAAGGAGGAGTCCTTCAATCAGAAGCTTGAAAGCAAATATCAGTTTTCTTCTCCCACAGTGCATACTACACTGATGTGCCCAGAAAGATTTGTTTTTAAACAAATAAACAAACATTGACTATAAAAGTCGAAATGGCTCTTCCTAATGTTTTACAAGGCAATTTTTCTTTAATGCAAAGAATATAATTATGAAATGTATCTATAAACTCCTTTCAATTCAGCTAACAAAGCAATACTTCAACTCCCTTAATAAAAATTCTTTGAGCTGCAATGTTTCTAGATTTCAGATATTAAATCTACATTTTATGTGGTGCTTATCTTCCACAATGACAAGATTCTGAGACAATATCCAATTCAATCCACAGCAGTCAAATCTGCTGCTTATTGGTGCTCCTACGTTTGTGTAAAATTATATCACGTTTTCTTTCCAGACTAGGAATATTTCTCAAGGTTGGATTTTATTAAATCGAAAAAACTAAGTATGTCTTGCAGAAGTCAGACTGCCACCAAATACCACGGGAGAAGTTTGTGAGATCAAATGCTACTTGCCAACCTTCCTCCTTTTGATCTCTTCCACCCCAAAAGGATACGGTGACAAGTTATTGCCTTTTCTATATTGTTCTCCACAACCAGTTTGCAAAATTCAGCAGCGGCTTTTATGCAACGAAAGCCTAGTGGGGCAACAACATATGTGTTTAGAATATCACTCAGTGTGTGCTAATTGCCATCACTTAAAGTTTTACATCATAGTTCTGGTTCTAATCTCTGGAATACCTGCAATAGTTCTGTAGTCTAGAAATCCTGATATGACGGAGCCCTAAATTCAGTAGTAAAAGAGCAATTATTAAGGAAGTTGCAGTCTCTGTCTCCAGAAGACAACTGCTTTGTTTGCGCAAAATAAATGCCATTTTTCTGGCCTTGTGAAACTCCCCACTTTGGTACTTCAAAAAATGAAATCAGAAGATGAAGACAGAGGGAGAAGACCAGGGGAGGAAGGGAAGGAAGGTTCTATTTCTTCCTGCAGCCATTTGTTGTGGACATGAAAGATTTATGAAGTAGAACAATTATACTGAGGAGTTTCCATTCCCTATCTAATTATAGTAAAATTACATTAAGAAATTGAATACTTTATTATTATTATTCTATTCAGTTCTATAATAAATGACCCTAAATTCCAATCAAATACAACAGATACAGGGAAAGACTAATATTTCAGGCTGCTTTTAAACACTAACCTGTATGGACTAGCCTTAAAAGAGCACAGTTTCTTTGCATGCACTCATGTTGTACAGCATGTTGCAAACAGTGAATTGCAAAGTAAATAAAGAAGGATAAATGTTTACAGTTATTATTTCTTTCCTATTAAAAAATAGCAAATCCTTATGCTAGGCCCTCATTTTAAATTTACACAAGACACATGGCACTCTCTGAGGTAAATCTGGAGCCTTCAAGGATGCTACAGGCAGGAGCGGTGAGCATCAAATCTGACATATATAGAGTATACATGTTCTTTAAGCCAAAATTGCTGCTACCACAACTGTGACTGTGAAAGAAAACCCTGGATTCATCAGTAAAGGGGTTCCCAAGAGTCTTTACACAACAAAGGACTTCACTGGTTCTTACACTTCTAATTAGTAGGACCCCTTTCTCATGCTCAGAGGTTAAAAAGTCATAGGAAAAGGGTCCCTGAAAAGTTATCTCCAAACAAAAGCCCTGCTTACTGAAGCACAGGTGCAACACATGACTGACAAGGTTAATAAGAGCTTACAGTAAACAGCTGTTTGGGATCCCTTGGTGCTAACCCAAGTCCCCAAGGCTGGGCAAGCAGCAGAGAGACAGAAGTCTCAATCTTAGTAGGCAGAGTAAACTTCTCTGGGGAAAAGACATCTTGATTCAGCACTTTTAAATGAAGGTTCTTGAAGTCAAAAATGTAATCACACACCTCTATGTTTTCTTCTACCTAGTAAGTCTCAGGTGCAAATCTCTAAAAAAAAAAAAGGCTGGACTGTCTATATCCTAAATCCTATAAGACATTATGAGACCTCATGTGTCTGACACCTTTTCTTTTTTCATCTGACATTTTTTCATTTCTTTCTTCCTTTTTTTTCTTCTCAAAGGCTCTTCAAGCACACCTCAAACTAAATGATATCACAGTTTTCATCAAACTCTCTGTCGAAGTCAGAATAAAATTAATTTTCTATTCTCTGTTATTATAGGTCATGATAAAAGCCAAGGTTTGTAAAAAAAAAAAAAAAAAAAAAAAAAAAAAAAAAAAAAAAAAAACTGTGTTGAAGATGTCACCTCCCAATCAAAAATAAGAAGATAATAACACTCCTGATTTGGATCAGGTGCCCATCTCCCAAGTATATTTTCACCCGCAGTTACCAGGAGAAGGAAAATGCAACTCATAGCCATTTTCTATAACCACGTATGTAGCTCTTGGAACTTGTCTCCTACCCTCTCGTGCAGAAACTGGAAGAAGGTCATGACCACATTACCTTTACCAGGACTTACACCATCTTAGACACAATCCTCATAATGCTGTAAATGGGACCTTCTTTCATCCCAGCTCACAGGAGTCAAGGACCCTGTGGGTCATGGGTACATCCAATGCCACTTTGATGGGATGTAAATCGCACAATGCTATAACCTCTTCATGTCAAAACTATCCACAGCATCTCCTCAAGAAAAGAGTTTTGAAAACAAAGGGTTCAGAGCAAAGACTTGTATTAGCTAATCTCCTAAACACATTAACCTTTCCTTTTCTCACTTATCTTTAAACAGAAAAGCACACAGAATCACAGAATTGTTAAGGATATAAGGGACCTCTAGAGACCATCTAGTCCTATCCCCCTGCTCCAGCAGGGACACCAAGGGCACAGGGAACAGGGTGGCATCCAAGTGGCTTTGGAAGATCTCCAGACAAGGAGACTCCACAATCTCTCTGGGCAGCCTCTTCCAGTGCTCTGTCACCCTCACAGCAAAGTTCTTCCTCTCACAGACATAGAACTTCCTGTGTTTTAATTTGTACCCATTATTCCTTGTCCTGTCACTGACCACCACGGAGAAGGGTTTGGCCCCATCCTCCCCTCAGGTATTTTATACATGTTGATAAGATCTCTCAATCTTCTCTTCTCCAGGCTAAACAGGCCCAGCTCACTTAGCCTTTCCTCATAAGATAGATGCTCCAGTCCCTTAATCATTTTTGTTGCTCTACGCTGGACCCTCCCTAGAAGATCCACATCCCTCTTGTCCTGGGGAGCCCAGAACTGCACCCAGTACTCCAGGTGTGGCCTCACCAGAGCTGAGCAGAGGGGCAGGATCCCATCTCTCAATCTGCTGGTAACACTCCTCCTAATGCAGGCCAGGATCCCATTGACCTTCTTGGCCACGAGGGCACATTGCTGCCTCATGGGTAACTTGTTGTCAACCAGGACTCTCAAATCCCTCTCTGTGGAGCTGATTTCCAGCAGGTCAACCACTAATCTGTACTGGTGCCTGGGGTTATTTCTCCCCAGGTGCAGGAACCTGCACTTGTCCTTGTTGAACCTCATAAGGATCCTCTGTGCCCAACTCTCCAACCTGTCTAGGTCCCTCTGAAGTGCACAGCCCTCTGAAGTGTCGGCCACTCCACCCAGTTTGGTATCATCTGCAGACTTGCTGAGGGTGCACTCTTTGCCATTGTCCAAGTCATTGATGAACAAGTTGAACAGCACCAGGCCCAGTAGTGACCCTTGTGGGACACCACTGGCCACAGGCCTCTAGCAAGACTCGGCCCCATTTATCACCACCCTCTGAACTCTATCACCCAGACAGTTCTCAATCCACCTCGCTGTCCGCTCGTCTAGTCCATGCTTCCTGAGCTTCCCCATGGGGATGTTATGGGAGACTGTGTCGAAAGCCTTGCTGAAGTCAAGGTGGACAACACCCATGGCTTTCCCATCATCCATCCAGCCAGTCACCTCATCATAGAAGGCTATCAGGTTCATCAAACATGACTTCCCCTTGGTGAATCCATGCTGACTACTCCTAATCACCTTCTTTTCCTTGACATACCTAGAGATGGTCGCTAGGATGAGCTGCTCCATCACCTTCCCAGGGACAGAGGTCAGGCTGACCAACCTGTAGTTTCCCGGCTCCTCCCTCTTGCTCTTTTTAAAGACTGCAGTCACATTGGCTTTCTTCCAGTCCTCCAGCACCTGCCCTGCTCTCCATGACCTCTTGAAGATGATGGAGAGCGGCTGAGCGAAAACCCCTGCCCATTCCCTCAGCGCTCTTGGGTGCATCCCATCCAGGCCCAAAGATTTATGGGTGTCCAGTTTGTCTAAATAAGCCCCCAACCCAATCGTCCTCGACCAGCGGAAAGTCCTCCTCTTTCCTGGTTCTCTCTCTTGTCTCTGTGCTCTGCAGTTCATGGGACTAGTCTTAGCAGTAAAGACAGAAGCAAAGAAGGCATCCAGTAACTCTGCCTTCTCTGCATCCTCTGTCACCAAGGCACCCTCCCCATTCAGCAGCAGACTAACATTGTCCCCAGCCTTCCTCTAGCTGCTGATGTATTTATAGAAGCCCTTCCTATTTTCTCTGACATCTCTTGCTAACTCTAATTTCAAACAGGTCTTGGCCTTCTTTTTTGCATCCTTGCATTCTCTGACAATGTTCCTACATTCTTCCCATGTGACCTGGTCCTTCTTCCACATTATGTATGTGATCCTTTTCTCATTAAGTTTACCCAACAGCTCCTTGCCCATCCACGCAGGTGTCCTGCCCCCCTTGCTAGACTTATTTATGGCAGAAATGCACCGCTCCTGTGATTTCTCCACACTGGTTTCTCCCTCCATCATACAGCAAAGGCATCATCCAAAGGCATTTTGGTGGACACAGCCCTCTTACAGTAAAGCTTGCAGGGATATGTTCTCACAGTGCTTCTCACATTGTCCACATGATGTGCCACCAAATTTGCACCAGCAAGTGGTGAGCTTCAAGGAACCGTCATGGCTCTTCAGATCTCTCTCCTAAGTGGCAATGGTCAACTTGGAGACCACCATGGAGCCCAAGTTCCAGGGGAACCCCATCTCCAGCACAGTATGAGATCCTTTTCCAATTCATCATTGTCCAGTCTCTCTCTTTATTGCCTAAACTTCCAATTTATCATGTACAGAGATTCTGCAAAACATTTCATGTGTATCACAATATGAAAATTCACAATAGCATCCTAAACTTTTTCTTGTTTATGTTGATTGGAAAATCTACCCGTACATATATATCTTTTTCTATGTTAAGCATTATGCTATATTAAATCTATTTGAGTTTTACACAATAAAGTTGCTTTCTTCAGCAATTTTTGCCTTTGCCAGAACTCACTAATAATGAAAAGAAGAAAAAAAAATTACATGGTTTTACCAGTAGGGTGTTATAGGATATATAAACGGAATCTGTTTAGCTTCATCAAAAGGAGACAAACTAGATTTTAAAATATCTCATAAGTATAATTTGTTGATTTTGTTTTTTGATAGAGAAAAGGAGATGAGAGAAGGAAAAAAAAATAGCCTCATTTGCAAGGAGCTATTTTTTTCATGATTTTGCTGCTTAACATTGTTAAATGAGTACAAATCAGTTCATTCTGTATGTGATTATTTCAAATTTGAATAGGACAAAAATGCTTTAAAATAATCCTCTATGAGAGTCTGTACTGTATATTAAAAAGGGAAGCTTCTGAAAAGACTGGAATTGTGAATGACTGCTGTGACCCGCTCACTCTTATCACTCAAGCACTGCAAACAAAACTGTAATTCAATCCCTTCCTCATTAAAAATGCTTTATACTCTTTTGCACGGTTAAGTTTCATCTTCTGAAATTTAAAAGGATTTCTGCTTGAAGGTTAACTTAGAACATGATGCCATTATATCCACAAATTATAACTGTTACCTATGAGAAAGAGCATAGAAATGGGTTATACTAGTTAAATCGGAGAAGTAACATAATAGCAGAAAATAATTCGCTGCACAAATATCCTGAAAACAAATATACATGGCTTTTATATTCAAGTTAACACTGCTTATAATAAATATAACAACGTTGTACTTAGAGATTATTACTGAGGTAAATGAAATTACTTCTCAAGTCTGGTATTGAAGTACTTTCACGGACTGAAGCCAGCAGACTCCAGAGTGAACCAAGCTCTCATTATGTCATATGGAGCAACTGCGTTTTTTGTTTAATTTTTGATATTTTCCAAATATAAATTTATTTTATAAAGTTCAATGTGGGACTCCAAACTATGAAGCCAAAACTTTGTGAAAACCCACACACTCTGATAACTATAACTGTGGTTGCCAAAATTCTTTATATCTGATCATTATCACTCCAAGAAATGATTTCATTTTCAATTGCTTTTAATCAAATACGGAAAAGTTATCATACAGCATGGTGAAACATGACTTCATTTGTAATCTCTGAAACATAATGCTGTATAACATTTGTTATATGCACTGCAAAAATTAATGTAGCCACATTTATATCCAAAATGAATGATGCTTTTTCTTCAGATCTCTCCTCTGAGATGTTGCAAAGATGACCCCATTATTTTCAGTAGAGGCTAATAAATGAGATTTGCTGACACTTTGGAAAGCATCAGCGAGAACTGACTTAGTCTTTTAAATTAACTATCTATACTTGGCTGTGCACAACTACTCCAAAATATTCACAAGTTTCCAAACCATTAGTGCAAATTAGGAATGATTTATGACATAACGTACCTAATATCTCTTAGGCACCATCACATTCACTTGCTGATTATGTTTAATCAAATTACTAACAGCAACCAACCTTTTCTCAACAGACACATTACCTGGAAACAATTCAATCTAGTTTTGTGCTTCTTCAGCAGACGTTCTTCCAAAGTTTGTCTCCATTTAAAAATGGTAAGAAGAGATGGCCATTTCAGATGGCTCGGCTCTCGGGTTTTTCCTTTCTGCCCGTCCAAAGAACACCTTTTTTGGCAGTGTGAACGCAAAACCTCACGAGCTGTTGCTCTTACAGTAGGTACGCTTCCTCTGTGGTTTATCAAGGCGGAGTTATTTACCACTAGATGGTTCATTTTTAATGCCAGTCTCCTGATAACTATTTTCTCTCTCTTTTATTATTATTATTTTTAATATAATACTAAAAAAAATAAAAGAAAAAGTTTGGCTTAGACTTCTGTTTTTCACAGCCCTATGAAGCAGTTTTTGGTTTACTGTATACTGCACTATTCTGTTCTGTAACTGCCTGGTTACAGCGACACACAGAATAATTTTGCTGTAATTTATGCTATCTGATGCTATTAATAGCACATTCCCAAAGTGGGCTTCGGTCATGCGTGCTCCACAAAATTGGTTATCGTTTTCATCTGGACCATTCCACAGCCTCCGAGAAGGTCATGATCCATGATTAACAACTCGTGTAAGCGGGCAGTGGGTAGCAATGCTCTCACTTCTGCGCTTGGAGCTCTTCCTCCTCTATTGTAATAACGTTACCACTTTCTATTTTATAGCTGCCAAAAGCAGATCAGGGCATCTGGGCGACCATGCAGCATGAAAAATACCTCTATTGACACTTATTCAATATGGCCAATAGAGATGGAGTATCCTTATGGAAAGGCTGTGGAAATAAATAAATAAATACAAAACTCGCTGCAAAGCCACATAATTAAATGCCAGAGGGCTATAAATTCTGCTCGATGCGTTGTACTATTTTTTTTCTTTTTTTAAATCAATCACGTAAGTCTGGAACACGTGCAAGGTCATATCTCTGCACCACAAAACAATAGCAGGAAAATAATGCCTAAAGGGTAAACTATAGCTAACAAAGTTGCAATTGTGGAAAAACTGACTGATTGTGTTTCTTTTTTCCTTTTTTCTCTTTTTTTTTTTTTCATTTTGAAACCCACTGATAATAGATTTGCCTGAAAATTTTGCAGCATTGATCTTAATTTTCTATAATAAGTCATGCAAGGCATGGAAGTCATACATGTCTTTGTTTCACGTAACATCTGATAGATGAGTTTTCTGTGTGTATGAACACTAAACATATAATTAATACATGGTTGTTTTTAGGAGATGACTTAAACCATTTAGTATCCAAACATCTATCTGTGATATTATTGACAATGAATGCAGCATTAATCAGGACATTCCTGAACAAATCCAAATAACTCAAAGTTTTTGACAATTTTAATGAGAACAGTAAGAAATTTGAAAGATGACATGTTATTCGTCTCCGTGAGGGAAAGGTGACAACACACGAAAAACTGCATTGTTTGACACCAGAGAATCTACATGAGGTAAGAAAACTGTAGGTAAACAAACAACAGATTTTACAAAAGAAAATCAGATCTCTGTTTATCGGAAAATAAATTCTCATTTATGGGAATATGATGAAAGCAGGTTTGTTTGGTTGTTTTGTTTTAAAGTAGCAGCACAGGAGTATAAAAGAAAATAAAGTTTTTGATACCTCTGGAGAATATATCAGGTACATAACCAAAAAGCACCAAAAGCTAGAAATTTGGTGATTTTGCTATGGAAAATCTTTGGAAAAATCTCTTTTTCTTTTATGGTAAGGAGAGAGACACAAAATATAGGTGTGTCAAAGTTTCAGTCCCATTTATTTGAGAACAAATCCACTAAACTGCCCAAATGTTTAGAAATTACATTGTAAGACTCTGACCCTCAAAGCAAAGTATCACTTTCAAGTGGAAGTCCTCTGTTGCATTCAGACAGAAGAAATGAAATCAAGGCAGTCTAGTAGCACTAACTGGTTTAAGATTATTACCATAAAGAAAGGAATATAATACAAGGAAAACATTATGTTTTTGGCTCAGCTAATTTTTGTCATAACTTGCATAACACTGGGCTTGATTAAAGAGTTTTATCATGGCCATTAGCCTTAGAGCTTGTAAAATTGGTTTTGCTAATATTTCTATAATATTGCTTTTGCAGAATTTCAGCAATGAATTCATACCTCTATTATGAAATATTGTACCAAAAATTATGATTTCTCCAGCTTTTGAAAAAGAATCATACTTTAACTTTCAAGAACAAGTGAAACTCTTGCAGGGCCTCATCAGAGGTGCCTGTTTCCTTTTTTCTGTCCCAACATTATCAATCAGTAAGCCAAAAAAAAATCAGTAAGCCAAAAAAAAAAAAAAAAAAAAAAAAGGAAAACTTCTTAGAGGCTTCCTTTAGGCTTTTATATAACAATTGTTGTGCTATTTTATAGGG
>VZSV01000042.1:4767648-4797132 GCA_013398735.1 Nothocercus julius
TTGTCCAGTCTGTCCAGGTCCCTCTGGATGGCAGCGCAGCCCTCTGGGCTATGAGCTACCCCTCCCAGTTTGGTATCATCAGCAAACTTGCTGAGGGAGCACTCTGTGCCTTCATGCAGGTCATTGATGAATAAATTGAACAGGACTGGACCAAGGACTGACCCCTGGAGGACACCGCTAACCACAGGCCTCCAGCTCGACTCTGCACCGCTGATCACAACCCTCTGGGCTCTACCGTCCAGCCAGTTGTTAATCCACCTCACCGTCCACTCATCTAACCCATATTTCTAGAGGTTGCCCAATTTGTAGTGGGAGTTTTCATAAATATTAGGTGTGCTGAAGTAGATAGTCCAGGAAGGCTATAGGAAAATTTTGAATTTTCAGAACATGTCAGAAAAATATCTGTCAAGAATAGCTGCTCCTTTCTTGAATCAGAGGGATGGATAGGATGACCTTCTTTGTTACTCCATTTTATTTCCTTTGATTTCTATTTATTATTGAGTTATTTTATGCGGGCAATAAAGGACATTGAGGACTTCTAATCACTAGTTTTAATGCTCAGCTAGTCAAAAAAAGGTTTGGAGAACATCCCTTAATAGAGAAATTTGCACAAAATAATATTACACTCTTAGTTATTTGGAACAAACCAGATTTTATGTGTAAACTCACTTACCCCTAAAAAATATAACGCATTTGCAATATAAAATTAAAAAAAAAAATCCTATAATCAGAAAATTTCATCTTTACAAAAGCTTCATTTTTCCATAATTACCTTTAAAAATAAACATCTAAAAAATTGTTTTCTCTCAAAATGAAAGGTTTGACAACACGTACTTAAGATAGCTTGCAAAAGCAAAGGGGAGACCAAATTCACATTTTTCAGTTTCGCTACTTAAATCCCTAATTATTTGGAAAACCAAAAGGACTTATCTATTTTTATTCTACTTTCAATCTTCTTGACAACCATGTAATTTTTCAATGTAACACCAACCTAACTAATAGGTGTTTTGGGAGAAATTGTCAGAACAAAAGGGAGGATTTCCTGAAATCCAGTTTTTGATGTAGAACACTGCAAACACTGCACATAGCTAAGACTGTACTTTCAAATTTTAGTTATTAAGAACAGAAAATAAAAAAAAAAATCTGGGATGATATTCAGCTACCTATATACATACACATATATGTGTGCGTGTATATATATATATATGTATATGTGCATGTATGCATGCATATGCAGAAAGAGAGGGAGAGAGCCTAGCACCTTCTTTGATGCCTCCAGCTGCCACTTATGAAAAGCTCAAATATCCTATGGATCCTACATTGTACCTGCTGCCTTACATATATGTCTCAATTTCTCTAAGGTATCTACAATACACTAGAAGCCTATGCCTAGACACCTACATCCTGCTGATAATATTTTAAGTTCCCTTAGGCAGTTTATGCCTGCTTGTGTATTGCAGTCACATTATTGTGTTAAATTCATTCACTTGCCCCAAAGACTTTGCAATGAGCAAAAGGAACCGACCTATTCCTTAGTGAGTTTCTGAGGCTCTGGTGGTAAAACTTTAGTGACATAAATCACATTTATGCAAATTACTGCAAATTTGGAAACCCTAGGAAAGTGAAAATAACAAGGAGGAGACAACAACAACAATAACAACAGAGAGAGAGAGATAGGGAGAAAAAAAAAAAGATAAAAGAAAAATAAAAGAGAAATTCCTCTCAAGTCTAATTACTAAAGTATTAAATAGA
This sequence comes from Nothocercus julius, assembly GCA_013398735.1. Lineage (NCBI taxonomy): Eukaryota > Metazoa > Chordata > Aves > Tinamiformes > Tinamidae > Nothocercus > Nothocercus julius. The sequence continues at coordinate 4,769,401 of VZSV01000042.1, forward strand.
CCTTTCCTCACTAACTGGAAACAAGTCATATCATTTTTTTAAGAAGGCCTAAACATCAAAGAAATGTAAATAAAATCTGGCTAAGGTAAGTATGCTTATGTGAAGAAATTTTCTTCTTTAGAAGAAAATTAATCAATAAAGAGGAAGCAGGGATAGGAAAAATGGAGATATAAAGCAAAAAGTGTCATCAGAGAACTGAATAAAAATTAAATATCTTCCCTGCACCATTCTTGGAAAACTTAACATGGACATGGTAGTGAGTATGTCATTAAAAAGAGGTAGAATAAAATGAAATATTATTCTTTTTAGCCAAAGAAATTCTCTGGCTTGAAAAGCTGGAGGCTGGAAAAATATCACACGAACATTCTCAGCTCTTATACAACTCCCAAGACACCTGCTTATCATGGCCACTGCCATGGACAGAACACTGAACAAGACAGACACATCTTTTTCCAAGAGCTTTCTGGCTGTGACCCTGCTACCATCATCTTTTTCCTTACTTTTCTGAGTTAAAAAAAAAAAAAAGACTTGGTAGTCAAGAGGCCATTGCTTCTCTTCCTTCCCAAAACTCAGTTTAATAGAGGTTTAAATTTAATAGGAGCTTAAAAGAGGTTTCCTTCTGACCATACCAGCAAAACTACCTGTCTCTTCTCAATTTTTTTCCTCACTGAGGACTCTCCATACTCCCTTGGTGCAAATCTGCTATATGCTATACACCATTGTACCCTGCAGCATTTGCATGGTACAGCTATATTCTGCAGTCCACTCTAATTTTGGTCACAAGAAGACCTGGTCACCCATTTTTCAGACTTTGTCTATATCTCTAAGGAAATTTATTACCACATCATAATTATCCCTAGCCTTTTTTTTTTTTTTTTTTTTTTTTTTTCAGATCTACTAACCATCTTTCTTTTTATGCATTAATTAGCAAAATCCTCTAGTCCAGATCACTACCCATATAGGTAACTGAGGATGTTATCAATTTCAGTGCAAGATTATGGAGTTTTCATTATTACCTATAAGGTCAGATTTCTGTTTAATAAGAACAAGAAAAGGAACTAGCATATCAACTAATCTTATGCTTAAATAAATTTTCCTTTTGTGCAAAGTCGGATTACACTTTGCTGAAGTAGACCTGATGCTTCGCATTAACTAGTTCCTCCAATATTTAAAGAGAACAGGGCTACAAAGATGGATAATTTTTTTTATTTCTTTTTAAAATTTTATTGAAGAGTAGGATCTACCTAATAACACTTTATGCCATCAATATTATAGACCAGAGTTTATCCCATCTACCAATTCTAAACAACCTCATATTAAATATTCAGAGTACAAAGAAGTACACGCAATGAGTGATCTTTCTCAGCTTGTAATAATAGCCACAATTTTTTAGCTGTAATAGTCACCTCAATGACAAAAAAAAAAAAAAAAGCTCTTTTTTCTTTTTCCTTTTTCCAAAAACAAATGCTCTGTAAAATGCTTGCTGGCTTATGTAGCTACCAATTTTTACTTCATGTCAGAAATTATGTATCACCATGGTAATGAAATAAAAATGCTTATTATCTATACAGCATTTTGAAGGCTAGTCAAACCTTGCTACAGTCATGCTCACAGTTCTTTAGAAAGCAGATAGAATTTATTTTAATATTATCAGTAACTAAACTGGGATTGTATGACCTTCTGAACACTACACTGAAACCTAAATGAAGATGCTTGTCTCCCTGGATCATGACTGATGGCCTCATCCCCACAAGATTTTAATTAAGAGATTATTTCAAGTGCTTTACACTAGTTTTTAGAAATTTTATAGTGTTCATCACTGTCATAACTAAGTATCTGTATTATAATACAACTTAATCCATCTATATTCAATTCACAAGTTATTCACAAAGTAAATGTTTTTATTCTTGACAACTCTTTTGTTTGTCATGTTTTAAAATGTTTAAAAAGGTACTAAAGCAGCCATTTTTATCTTTTGGAATAATTTCCCACAGCTTTTTTTGCTGGAATCAGCATAAGCAGCTGTGAAATATAATCAACACCATTTTGATAACTGACATTTTTGTGCTTTGTGAAATCAGAATATTAACACATTGCTCTTCGTGTCATATTGCACTTCAAAGTGCCTTTGATTTACCAAGTACATCAGTCTCTTCGTAGAGCAATCTTAGGCAGAACTTTTAATTTGAATTAAGAGGCCAGTTCTAAATATTTGAATCTTGAAGACTTTGCATTAGTTTTTTTCATCTGTTTACAGGAAATTGTGGTTAATATGGTAATAGTATCAAATATGCAAGACTTGTTCAAATTTTTTACACTTATCTATAATGCAGCTATTCATATATATGTACATGCATATATATGCATGTGCATATGCATATCTATATCTATAGCATCAGTATCTATCTACATATCTATGTGCATATACACGTGTAAACCTCCAAAAGGGAATGGTAAGAACTCGACAGGCAGGCCATTATGTCCCATATTTGGCTACAAGAGTAGGAGCAAAAAGAAAGGTGCAGGAGTTTTGCAGTTACTACAGTTGCTTCCCCAAGTCCGGGTGATGCTAATGATCCCCGTGGGTATCTTCAGCACAAGGTGTTTGTCAAAAAGGACTACAAATCATAGTCACAAACTGCCTTCTACTTATAAGTTATTCTTTAGTATGCAGAATAAAGAAAACAATCAGGTCTCAAACACTTCCTCCAAAGTGCCCATATACCTCTGTAAACAGATTGTATAATCATTTTTTATTCACAAAGGTTTAGATTAGCTTGCAATGGGGACTCTCAGAAAAGGATGAATGGAAAAGAAGGAAGTGAGCTCTTTTTAAAATTATTTTTTCTGTATTTCCATTACAGAAAATACATTTTACTATGCTCTCCACTGCCTCAGGAAGTCGAGACAGAAATATTTTTTGAAATCAATTTTATATTTTTATAAAAATAGGTTGCAATTCACAGAGTCCTCCAGTAGCAGTTGCATCTGACTCCTATTAAGCTGCCCTGCAGAGCTTAGTTATAATTGCGAAATACTAGAGCATTTGGGGACACATCTTTCCTCTAGGATAAACAAGGAAAATGCTAGAGATTTCGAGCAGGTACGAGAAGCTGTAACCCTTCTGCTGAATGAGAAAGCAATCATGATAGTTCCCAAGTCTATTAAAGGCAGCAGGTAGGAGTGAGGTTGCAAATTACTGAGCAAGGTCTATGAAGCCATGTCAAAAGGAAGCAGCCTTAACACGTTGCTCTCTTAGAATTTTATGAGCATTGTAGATCAAGATTTTATTAGGATGACATTTGGAGTTGTAGTGACATGTGCACAACAGAACAGCTGCATTTCCATTCAGAGCTTCAATTCTGTATAAAGCATAGTTTCAATTTTTATTTTCTCAGTTTGAAAATTATGCATTGGTTTTCCTATTAGCTTTTGGCCCTCAAAGCTTTGCACAAGTTCCTTTTCTGCTTGATGATACAAAAATATCAAAGGACTTTGAGCTTTGAATTCCTGCCCGTCTTCTGTATCATGAACAGTTCTACCATGCAAAAACTGAAAAGGGGTTTATTCAGAATTTGTTCTGGTAAGCATCCAAAGCATTGGGGGGATAGTTTCAATAGTATATATAGGGCAGTAATATGGAGATTTAGTTATTCATTTGTCACTAGTACCAACAGGAGTTGCGTACCGACAGCTCTCCACAGTCACTTGATACTACAGCTATTCCAGTAAAACTAAATTACTGCTTACACAGAGCCAGGAATAGACAGAAAATTTTCAGTGAAAGCAATAAAGGCTGTAATAGCATGATGTGCCATGTTAAAAATCTATCGCTAGACTTGAATAAGAATAATAAAATCAGATTGCCAATTTTAGTTATTACAAAACTGTTAATATTGAAGTCAGATGAGTTACTTTATACCCATTTATTGAAGCAGAATCTATCTTTGAACTATAGCTGAGACTCTTATCTAAATTCATTTTGTAGTTTCTTGCCAAAGTTAACCATTAATATAAAATGCAAACGCCTTTTTGTCTGTCTGAATCTTCTCCTTTTCACTCACATTTGGCATTTCAAAGAGAACAGGAGTCCAAAACAAGTTTGGACACCTATGTACGAGGCAGTGCTTAAAAACCAGCAATCCCTATCTCCAAGAGACTGTACAGCAAAACGATCCACATCCCACAGTAAGAAAAAGAGAAATAAAGACAGACATGAGGCAGCCTGCAAAAGCAGTTCTGGGAATAGAATCTGTGTCCTGGCTTCCAATGCAATTCTCTGTAATGGATCAAGGTGACCTTGCAAAGCTAGAATTAAGATTTTCAATTATAATGCTTTTAAGTGAATTGACATACAGGCTCAATTATGCTGCAAAAAACAGTTTTGTCTACCAAGAGACAAAAAAGTACTTTTTCCTTACTTAGGATCATTTAGCTTTCTGGTGGGTATGAATTCCTTGTTCTCCAAGAAAATGCCAGGAGAGGTCTCAAGCTAAAATGTGGCCCTCTCTGCTACACATTCCTATGGATCAACCAGTCTATCATGGATGTGCTTGTCCTCCAGATACTCATAAAAACAGAGGTGAAAATTTTCTCAGTTTACAATGGGACATTTTCTGTTTTTTTCAAAGATGAACCAAGTGTTCCTTACTGATTCTTTGCTTTAAGGCTCTGTAATCATACAACCACACCTTTCTTCCTTGAAAAAGCAGAAAAATATATTCACTCTGCTTCTGATGAGATCACTAACAAGCAAGGTGGCAACTTTCAGCAATACTCTTCTACCAGTGTGGTGGTTCATGAAGGAGGTAAAATACAATTTCTAATATTTTCCAAAGATTTCATAGCCTAAAAGATGGACAAATAGAAATCATCTGCAACTAAATATTACCTCAGACACTAGATAAAAATGAGAATTTTTTCATAACTCTGGGCTTGTGCACAGAGCAGAAGAGGAAACCCAAAGCTTCCCCTCAGCAGAGGACATCAGCTGCACAGAGGAGGCTGAGGAGCAGCATAACTAGCAAGGAATGCTGAATAATTCAAGACATCTTTCATACATCATGGCAGGGTTCACAGAGCGGCACGGGGGACACCTCAGCTGCTGATATGCTTTCCCCTCCAGGGAGCCGTGAAAGTTAACCTGCACAACCGCTGCAGCAGAATATCACTTTAATCCAGTTATTTTAATAGCCCTTGTGCTACTGGTGTGTTTGTATCCTTAGATACAAACAGGAACGGAATGAAAAACACAAAGTGGGAAATAGGAGGTGGACTCATGAAGATAGCTTGTAGCCTTCAGATGGATGCAAGCTTTCTTCACAAGGTTATCCCATCAGAAAATTTCTTATTTCTGCTTCTGGTTATCCAGAGACACTGAACACTGTCAGAATGATAGCATGAATTTCAATGCATGACTTTTTTTTTCTCTTTGGAAGCAGGAATGCAAAGGCATTATAAAAAAATGAGTGACATTTTTGACCAAAAAGGATTTGGGAATAGAGAGGGGTGTCAGTAAAATGACAGGGGAAAAACTTGGCTGTTTCTTAACTTAGCAGCAACCTTAAAACCACAAAGTATGCCTCAAGCACTTGGCAATAACAAGATCAGGCGAGTTTCCAGCTGTATATTACAGGTTGTTGGGCCAGATCAGAAAATGAGAAAAAAAAGGACAAATCCTCTTTCCTTAGGCATACATGTTCACTGTGGAGCACTGTTCAGCTCGCACACCTCACTGCTTTCCCACTCCATCCTGAATCCTGTGGCTGCAGCCATGCATTTGGCCAGTCCTATAAACTGCTCTTATCCTGACTTGCTCTCAAAACTACATCTGAGTACAAGTAGTTACAGAATCAGCCTGTGAAGAGAATACCTCAGATCTTATAAACACCCAAAACAAGAGAGAGGTTTGTTACATATTAGGGAAACAAAATTTTCCATCTGCTAGAAAAAAAAGATCTGAACTCCTTTAAGTACCAACATTTTAAAAATTTTAATATATCAAAACTTGTTCTGAATGCATTAAAGGTAAATAAGAACACCTTAAAACCACTTCTGTGATTCATTTATATTTTAAGCCTCTTCTGAGAATATTTTAAAGGAGCTGTGTACTTTTCATCTGTCTTCTCTATTAAAATCTTTCCTTATTACTAATTCATTAAAAAAATAAAATAAATTAATTCATTCAACATATCTGCAATACAAGCATGGTACTCCTCAGGAATAGCAAACAACTTTGACAGCTTCTGCTATCTTTTTATGGAAAAAAAAATATTTTGAAATATGTATGCATACATATGTACTTATAAATTCAGTGAAAACGTAGATATTGATAAGATCTGAACATCAACAATATCAGAAATCTTAACCATGATAGTAAGCAAAGACATCAGCCAAAGAATATAACACTTAAAAATATTCCAAGGTCTCTCTCAGAGGAGAAAAAGTGTCAACATCGCAGAACTTGGATAAACAAGTGAGAAACAAGGTCCAGAAGGTAATTTTCCACTCCACAAAAATGTGATGTTGCTCCAACTCGAGCACCACTCTCCCTGTTCTTGTAGCAAGGCCTGGACAGCATGACAAATGTATTGGCATTCCCAACCCAGTAGCCAAGCTTGGAGAATGCTATCGTGATTTGGGGAGCTCCTATAAAATCACATACCATCATGAATCAACACAAGTATATAGTAAACAGAAATAAGGCAAAATTGTACTGGCTTCGGGGGCCCACCAGCTATCAAAAAGTCATATTCTCTTAGGTGGTGATATATACACAACCAGGCCTTTTTTATTTTTTTTTATTCCCTAGTTTTGCTAGCAAAAGAGGCTTTTAGCCTCTCTTTCCAGCAGTGCAGCCTCATTGCAGGATAATAATTCCATCACAAACTTCTCCGATCACCATTCCCCTCTGTTTGACACACTTTAAAAAAAAAAAAAAGAGAGAGAGAAGCCCCACCTGGAAACTGCAGAACTGCAGCCTTTCTTCTGAATGACAATTAGCACTTCAAAGGAGAAGGAGCAAGAAAATCAGGAAAGGGCAAAAAGGCAGCTTTATTACAAGGCAGCCCCATGAGTTATTTCAAAATCACAATAGATCTTACCAGACGCGGCTACAGTTGCTTTGGGCCAAGTGTTGGCACCCGCAGTGCTAAGACTGAAGATGGCAAGAAGATGCTATAGAAAATCCCATTTAACAAGCTGACATTTTATTACCTGAGAAGCTTACAACATATTCATTACCTTAAACACAAGCATCTGCCATGCAAGAATAAGTATTTTATTTCCCCTTGAAAATATAGACTGTTGGCTGAATCTGTTTTAAGCCACTAGAAGCTGAACTGTTTGCATAAGTGCAGTAATGCAAGTACATTATAAAAATCTTCATTTTTTGGTCTTATAGCAGTGAGAAATACCTAGTAGAAAAAGACCTGAAGAATGTAATCTAGAGCAATTCATACATTAACAAATATTTTGATATATTCCGTTTAGTATTCTTAATGAGTTCTGTTTTCAGCTTATATGTCTTCTGCACAACTATACTGAGGATGAATTTAGAGATATAAATTTACATACTACATCCCCCTATTATAATCTTATTAATTTAATATGCTTATGCTTTAAGAAAAACAGCAAAAAATACATTTATCCTTATTCTGCATTCATCCTCCCATTGCAATTTCCATTTTTGTTCCATTAACATTCATAAAAAGTTTGCTTTAACTATTAACAAGCCCAGTTTTATGCTAAAAGTATAATCTTCATTCTATATGCCTATATAATTCTCATAAAAGCCTTAGAATCTTTAAGTCAACAGTATCTACCTCCAGCTATCTTTAATACAGAGAACTTGAAATGAGAAACTAGCTTGCAGGGGGACTAATTCATAACTGAGACAGAGGAGAACTAAAGATTGTCACTTCACAGTAGTACAGCTATAGTACAGTGTGGAGCACTTAAAAATTCAGAACCTAATATTGACTTAAGGTCTCTGTACATGAGAGTATTGCGATAATTACCCATTTAAATTCTGTTTTTTAAATACTGATTTTTTTTTCAAATTCATTCATCCAAGGTTACAAAGTATCTCAAAACACAATATATCAGATGTCTTGTGAAAGCCATCTATGTGCAAAGTGTAAAGTACTCCCTGATAAGAATATTTGATCTTTTTAACAAAGATTAATGAGAAAAACATTATCAGTTGCTACACAGGGCAGGTGAGTGACTGCTAGAGTAGCACCTATAAAAAAGTAGGTTTCTGCTCACCAATAAACTGCTTGTTAGACCAAATTTTTCAACTCAAAAATGACAAGTAGCTTTATTCTCATAAGACAAAATACTCTCATGCCTTCCTTCCTTCCTTCCTTCCTTCCTTCCTTCCTTCCTTCCTTCCTTCCTTCCTTCCTTCCTTCCTTCCTNGGAATCACTTTAAAATAGCTTGTGCTTTGATTAGCCCTTTTCCAGCCTTGCCTTCATTCATGCAGATTCATTAATACACCTTTAGAACTGTGATTTCCTTCCTCCCTTTCCTCTTTTTTTTTTTTAAATAATTACCAAAAGCTTTCATCGTACAGAAACACAAATATACCTGAAAAATTTCCACATTAGTGAAGATCATCTGGATAACCACATTTAAGTACAGAAAAATTAAAAAACCTCTGAAGCACTGCTGTTTCCAGATCTTAAAAACTAATCGTGATCCTAAATTGATATAAAATGTTTTAGTAGACATTTCAGAATTTTATAAAAAGAAAAGGAAATTCCAGAGCACTAAATTCCCATGCATTACTTAAATTCAGAATCAGAAATATTTTGGAAAAAAAAGCCTCTTCACTGGATGAAATTCTTCAGATATTTTGGTTCTGACTTTTAGACTGAGCTTACAAAATAAGCCATAGACTGCTCAGGAAGTCTTCAAAATGTTCATTTAATAAAGATAATAATTTATTATGAGAACATTTAAAGGTACCTTTTTTTTTTTTTTAGTGAAGATCAGCTGCTTTGTTCTAATTAGAAAACTCTTGAAAAGCTGCAACAGTATAAACCTTTTATTATGAAGTACCAACGATCACACCATCTTTTTTTCATCTCATTCACATGTTGCTGATTTTTGCTGATAATGGAAAAGGAATTAAGATATCAGAAAAGGAAATAGGGAATGAAAGGTCTTGGCACATTTCTAGGTTTCAGGATATGGTCAGGTACATATTTTTGTTCATTGGCAGTCATATTTCTAGTTCAAAAAAGTATACCTATCATAATTTATCTCTAGTGATTATGAAATATCACTTTTTTAATTAAAAGAACAAATATGAGGGAAAATGAAGTGCAAAACAAGAAGGGTGAAAAAAATGCTACTGTTGATGGATCCATTTTTATTATGCACACAAGTTAAAAAAGAGCAAACCCTGACATAAAAGTAGACTGCTACATAGGCAGCCTAGGATTTGTATTGCTGTTTTATGCTCTCCCAGGAAAAGCAAAAAAAATGCTGATTCTGAAACCTTTGACTAGAGTAGAGTATAGGAATTAATATTAATCACTTGTTTTGGAATTATCAAGACTGTAATTTGTGCTGGCTTTTGTGATATGCATATAAGGTCTCAACGGATCTGCAGTATATTACCTACTTAGGAAAAAGTCTTACAGATGCATGTGCCTGCCTACACATGATTAGCATATGCAGGTAGATCACGCATGAGAATGAGCAGCTGAATTCTGACAGATACAATTAAAATCAATAGTTCAGTCATATATAGCAGGCTACTATGTGAAATAAATTTTGCATCGAACACAGACATCTAGATCACTACTAATTAGGATTCCTATTTCTGAACTACTGGCAAAGTGCTGAATGCAGTAGCTGAGGTTGATGACCTTATTCAATTTGAAATTCAAAATATAAATGTTTTTGAACTCATGCACTGCGGACACTGTAGGAAGTGCAGTATCGTATTCACCCATCTTCACTTTCTACAAGTGTTAACATCTTTTCTGCTGAGATTTTGACTTTCTGACAACCAGTTGCTGGGTTTTTCTTGCATAGTTTTAGGAAACTTGGAAAAGGCAGTGAGAAGGCTATTGAAGTTTGTTCCTCAGGAAAACCATAGTATCTTAAATTATTCCCACTATTAACTGTGAAGACCTACTACCACACATATGTTAGAAATAGTAATTGAGATATTTAAAGTCCTATGTAATTTCATGTAAGGTTTCAGAGAGGAAACCTTCCTGAAAGGCCATGTTTTGCATAGCTGTGGAAGAGCATCATGTTCCCTCTGACCATCTTGTCCTTGTAAGGGAGGGGTGAGAAAAGAAAGGAAGGAGAAATAGATATGGGCAGTAGCACTTGGACAGCTTGCAGCTAAATTTAATTGCTTAAGTTAGAAAAGAAGTCAATGTTGTCTCCCTATATGGTGAATGAAACATTCCCAGAAAGTAATTCAGGGATTCAATAGGAATCACACCTGAAGATGCCCTTTTCCATTGAAAGTGGGGTGGCATAACTGTCCTCTTTTAAGGCCTTAAGGCTGAATAAGGTGACCCATGCATGGCTAAACATTACAGATGTTACATTACACCTTCCCCAGCAAGGCCCATGTACGCACTTTGTTCTTATCTAGTTATATATAAATTTAATTAATATCAATTAATATCATATAGTTAAACAAATATAAAGTACAGGTATTTGTGGTATGAAGGTGTCTTTACCATAATCTGTATTTCATCAGTCATTCCTCAGAAGTGCAACTATAGACCTTTCCAACCAACCAGGGGAATCCATTGTGCCAAAAGTGCAAAGAGAAAGACAACTTCTGCCTTAGAAGAATTTACAGCCTAAACTGCAAATTTAGAAAGGATAAGAGGAGGCTGGAACAAAACAAAGATGTTCCAGCTTGCTGATTGCCCTCCAGTGTACACCAAAGTTACAAATACAGATTTTGAGCTTCTTGTGTCCCTTCCAAAATCTCACATACATGCACACAAAAGGGTATCTCGCAAATTTCAGAATACACAGATTATATAAGAATTTTTATGTATCATAATGATTTACTATGATTAATACTGTCATACATCCTTGCTTTTCTATTTTTCTGTGTGATGTAAGGTTAGATTTTTTGCATCCATTCGAGTTTGTCATTTTGTAGCTACAGCCATATGTAAAATACCATTTCCTAAGCTACTTTCATTGAAATATTTTTCATTATTTTTTACTTAAAAATACTTTTTACTCATTGTGGTGAGTGAGTCTCATACTAAGTGGATTTTCAATACGTCTTCATGGGGGAACTGGATCTAAAAAAGAACTTGAATGAAAAACAAGGAGATTGGGATTTGGATATTTGTCTATAGATATATATGAGAGTCTAAATAATTTTTTTCTTGTTTCTGACTTACTAATAAAATTCAGTTAGTATATATAATACTTTATCAAATTATTTTAGATCATCATTTATCCAAATTCTTTTCACCAGGATGTGAGAAATTTTATATTTCAAAAGCTCTTCTTAGAAAAATTCTAAAACATTCATATGAAATTTGGATCATTTAAGATAAAATTACTGACTGATCACCTGTCATCTCTTCAGCAAAGACAAAAAGAGTGACAAGACAAGCTCATTCTACCTTCCATTTTTAGATCATGTCATGGATTTATTTTTACCTGTGTGCGTTAATTAAAAAGAAATATGCACATACATTGAGAAGCCTTCTAATAATAATGCATACCAATTTTTTTTTAACTCTGTATTTGAAGTACTGCAATATCAATAAAAGTAGCTTAGCTTTTGCCCACAACTTAACTGTATAAGTATAGTAATGTATGTACTTAGTATTGGTACTAGTGATAACGCCACAGCTCCTAAGCAATCAGCTTGATACCAGATCTTCCTTACTGAATCTTTGTTAATCACAGTAAGACTGCTATATACCTGTTCTGTTATTTCCCAGGATGTTTCAAGGCTCTGTGAAGATCCTTCTATTATGTGCAAAAACTAAATCCCTTCTACAAAGAAAATGAAATGCAGTAAAGAATCTGGATTGACCAGCAGAACAAAAAGTAGAGGAAACCTGGGACAACATTGGTAGATATTTATGATAATTCAGGGAAAAAAGTTATGTGCAAGGTAATGGAAAAGAAGTAGGCACAAACAAGACAAAAATGCAAGAAAAAAAAAAAGAAAAATGCAGAAAGTTGCACAGGCTCACAAAGCAGTACTAGAAAAAGGTGGCACAGACATCATTTATAATGCGGGATATCAATTTATAGGAGCTCAAAAGAAAAAAATGTTGAAATTACTCAGGCTGCTTCTCTTTCAAATATAGCAGAAAGAACTGGAAAGCCTCACTTTGCCTTTGCAATATGGATGAAAGCTTTTGGCTCCCATTTTCTCAATGCAAAATGTCTTGAACAAGGCATCAGAAACATTCTGGAAAGTCAATACTTCAGTGTTTTAGAATGAATATTCTAAAAAGTGGACCCTCGCCACTTTTACTGAACCTTAAAACTATTGGCCTAAGTTAGTAAAATATTTTTACATCCTGTCATTGTCCCAGTACCATAAAACCAGAATTTGGTGACTGGGTGGGATGAAACAACAATTGTTGAATGGTGTCAAATTATTCTGTAAGAAAATGTCGATAGGCAATCAACCTACTATTTGTCCTGGATAGCAGAGATATTTCAATTTTTTTTTTTTTTTATTTTTTTTTATTTTTTTTTTTAGCAGTGCTGGAACACGACTAAACTGTAGTGAAATTCCCAGACTTTGATTTCTAAAGTACTGGTAGCACTAAATATTTTCTAACTGTGAAAGCTCTTCATTTTGAAATAAATTCTTACTTTTGCTGAGCACAGAAGAGGAAATGGCAACAAACAGGCAATACTAGACCCTAAGATGCCCAGGTGAGCATCATGATAGATTTGAACAAACTCATTCATCCTCATCAACGGACTCCAGCACAGATTGGCATGAGTTTGTAGCATTCAGCAGCTATCAGAGATGCAGAAGGACAATTAAAAAACAAATGTAACTAGTCAACAGGTGATTTACATGACACCCTGCTACTCAACATCTATGACAAGAGCAATTCCATTTGTCAAAATATATTTTTCCAAAATACATTTTTTTTTCCCTACAGAACAAAATAAAGCACAATTTTGTGAAATGCAGAAAGATTCTCACAGGAACTACAAAGCAGGAAGTCAAGGCTGATAGTTCAAAAAACCAAGGGGTAGCCTGAATGAATTAATTTCACAATATTTGAAGAATCAAATTGCTACGAGGAGATATTTTCTAACAGAAAATTGATTTTTGAAGTTACTTGCATATCAGGATATGGAACTACCTTACTATCACTATTTGTTGATGATTCTTCCTATCATCAGCAGTACACACATAGGTATATACTTGCTGTGACTTTTACTAGCCTAGCTTAAATGAATAGTTGCCCATCTGCATTTTGGTAAACTGGATGCAACTTTTAGCACAGGCTCACTCAAGGTTCATATTCTGGGTTCATATCAAGGTCACTTAGCCTCTATACCACACTTGTTCCAGTAAATGATGAATAGTCCAAAGCACTTGAGAGATCTACTCAGAAAATCAAGGGAAAAGGGGAACAATCAAGAAACTCATGTAAATATGGCAGATATCTTTTACTCACTGGGGATTCTTATTCAGTGATATATGATGGCTTCCCATTTGATTATGTATTTTTTTACCCATAAATCATGAAAATTACTTATCATTACTTATACTAAAGGATATTTTTTTCTCTTTAGGACTACAGCTCTCCTTTGGAGATAGTCAAAGAGTTTGGAAAACCAATTATTTGCAAGTAATGAAAAAGATACATTATTGTCACAATCTGAAGAAATGAAGAAAACATTTAAAGACAAGATTTGGGGCCTGCTGTAGTTGAAGTTATATATGGCAAGTCTAAACCTTGGTACCATGCTGTGCATTCAAGGCATCTTGGTTTCTTGCTTTACATGGTCCTCTTGTCTCTGCCAAAGGCTGGAAATCTGACCCCTTCCTTCTGCTCATCTTATTTCTGCTCAGGTTACCAACAACCTTTCCCCTTGTAAATCTAAGGAAACTTACTTGGTCTCTTCTCTATTCTCCATTTTCTCATGCATCTCTGTTCTACCTTACAGATCTCCAGATTCCTCTGGTGATTGCTGCCTTTGCCTCTTCTATAGTTTGCTCATTCTTCAATGTCCTTTTCCTGTCTTTTCTGCATAGTCACCCCTGACTATTTTTGCCCTTTCCTGTTCTTTCGTTTGGCACCAATAGCCTGCCTTGTGCATCTTCTTCCTCATTCCTAATCTATTTAATTGTATTTAGCTGGCATGATCCCAAAGCTGAACTCAGTGTTTCTCTTCCTAACTCTTGGCTTTCACTCCAATCATTTTAATTCAGCTCTTACAGGAGCCAGAAATATTTCCTATAAGTAAAGCTTTTCAACCTGACTTCCACAGACTAAACATGCTTATTCCAAACCAGAGGAGACTATCTGGCTAATTCATTGTCATGGTTTACATCCTTAAACATGAGGCAGTCCCTCTCATACTGAAGAAGAACAATTTAAAAAATGAAGTCCACACCAAAATAACAATCAAGTAGCAATGGTTTGATTCTGTGTTCTCTTTCTCCTGCTCTTGATAGCTTCTCAGTCAATTCCAGCTCTTCATCTTTCTTAATACTGACATTTTTTTTTTTTTTCTGGAAAAATCCATGTGTGTTTGTATTTTCTTGCCTTAATTATGATATCATCTTCCTGCACATCATCCATTCAAAATCTTCAGACTCAGCATCCTGTTGAGAAATGACAGTACGATATGTACAAGCGCAGTCTATTATAGGAAATCATGTATTTAAGGCGGAGGAAAGAAAAGTTACAGTAATAAATGATTTGAATATTCCTGATAAAGTTATAACCTAATACAATAAATTGGACTAACTGATTAATTATCATGAAGTAGGATGAGGAGGTTTGAGGAGGATGGGGCCAGCTTCCTCTCAGTGGTGGCTGCTGATAGGACTAGAGGAAACGGCCACAAACTGAAGCACCGAAAGTTCCACAGGAACTTAAGGAAAAATTTCTTGACAGTGAGGGTGACAGAGTCCTGGCACAGGCTGCCCAGAGAGGTAGTGGAGTCTCCTTCTCTGGAGATCTTCCAAACCCGCTTGGACGCAGTCCTGAGCCACAGGCTGTAGGTGACCCTGCGTGTGCAGGGGGGTTGAACTAGATGATCTCTAGAGGTCCCTTCAAACCTTAAGCATTCTATGATTCTTTGAATTAATAAAAAAATATTATCAAATCTCTGTATGTGTGCATACCTGTGTGTACGTGCACATATGTGTGCTAGATTTTCTAATCAGGTCCAACAACAAGTCAGAAAGGAGATTCCATTAGCAGAAATGGATGGAAAGATGAGTGAACAAGCTATGGGCACTGCAAGCCGTGGTCTGTCTTCTGAGGTGACGGATCTAATCTATGATATTTTAACATCTTGGCTGGAATAGAAAAGAAAGATGAAGATGGAATTGTTGCTCCCACTAGCCACGTTGCAGCCCAGCATCAGGAACACTGACCACAATTTCCACAGTTATGAATTTTCTGTTTTCAATCCATTTTCTGAAAAAGAAATAAAGACTTGACACATCACAAATTCTTCCATATTCAAGACAATGTTTTTCTTGAAATTGCAGGCTCAAGCTTCTCCATCTTCAAAAGAGAAAAAAGCTCCCTCACATTGTTGTCTGTAGCAGGGTCTTGCTTCAGTGTACTGTGGTTACATGACCAAAACAGGAATGTGTTAATACATGGTCTAACTCTGCCAAATATATGTGAGAATAAAGAAAGGAGAGAGGATCTCAGGCAAATAAAAGAAAAGTTTAAGCAATGTAAGGGAATGACACTAAGCAAGGACAGGATAATTAAGAGCTTGCATCAAGGCTGAAAGCCAGAATGGAAAATATTAAACAATCCCCAACCTGGGAAAAAGAAGAGAAAATGATGTTGCCAGTTCTTGCAAATTGCTCTGAGGTTGCAAATAGAGAAATATAAAAGCAAAGGTCTTTGTGAGAGGTCTTGGTAAAGCGACTCTCCTGAGGCAAAAGCAGCTAAGAGAATTGAGTTAGGATTGTGTCCCATATCCCCGATCCTCTATTTCCCTATTTCTTGCTGTCCTTTAACTTCTTCAATGCATAATTAACATGGTGTTTTCCTTGGAATCCTTCACTTTCTGCTTCCAGAGGCTTTTCCTTTGCATAGAGAGAATCATCTTTAGGAGTGAGGAGGGAAAAAAAAAAAAAAAAAAAAGGAGAAAGAGAAGAAAAGAAAAGAAACTGCGTCTGAGAAATCAGGTAGATCTGTGATTAAAGGTTGACATTTTTGCATAGTATGCAAAGTGGATTTCCATTTTTATCCTTTCCCTCAAGAACAACTTGTACAGATTTATATGAGCTGGCATCATTTTGTCAGTTCTTGATGTGGCAGAGAATACTGGAGAATGGTCCTGAATTTCTTCTAGCAATAAGCAGCAAAAGGAAGAGTAGGGAAAATGTGTGTCTGCTTCTGATAATGAGAAAAGGCACAGAAAACTCTGAGGTACTCAATATCTTCTTCACTCCTTGGACTGAAGTCTTATCTTATGGTGTAGAAGTTGTAGACTTACCCTTGGTGTAGGAAGAGAGACAGTGTCTTCCTAGCAGTTCTCAATGAAAGAAGAAGCAAAAAATGCAAATCAAAACACAGGAAATTCCAGTTAAATATGAGAAAAAAAAATTACTGGGAAGACAGTCAAATATTGGAACAGATTTCTGAGAAGATTTTTGAGTCTCCATGCTTAGACACATTCCAAAACTTGTCTGGACACAGGCCTGAGCAATCTGCTCTACTTCAGCCTGCTTTGAGCAAAAGACTTGAACTATATGATCTCCATATGCCCCTTCAACATCTTTCACACTATGTTTCTTGCCTCTCTGTTGCTTGAATTTGCCTTGTTAAAAGGAAAAAATAGTATTGCAACAGCAATATTATATATTTCTGAACTTTTCCTCTTATGCATCCACCACATTTTATCATCCATTTAACCCTAACATTAACATATACTTGTTAGTCTCTCTTTGCACTAGGAGAAAGAACATTTTAAAGTATGCATGTTATGATAGAAGAAACTATTAATCTATCATTTATCCTCACAGTAGAGACAAATCCCAATTCACGTATATTTTTGGTTAAAGAGATACCTTAAGACTCAATGAGTAATGTATTCCGGGCATTGCCACAGCAGAAGTACTAGAAGTAAGCTAGCAGCGTTTGTGATGCTTGTCATTGAAGGCAGTTCTTTTTAGCACAAGCTTTCATTAAAGCAGCTACACACTTTAATTTAGTGCTTTTCTGAACAGAAAACCTCGAAAGTGATAATGAAAAGAAATGAAGATCCAGAGGGATCACCATATTATAACACAGCACCAACACAGAAATCACATTTAAAGTACTCTAAATATCTTGAAAATACTTTCTACTGTTATGAAAATCTTCACAGATGTGCATTTAAAGACAAAAAGGACTCCTATGAGAATTTTATCTGACCTCCTGCATAATTTTGCTCATAGACACCTATCCCATAGTTCCTATCACATCATACTGCTATAACTTCAGCTAATAATATGTTCTTTAGAGAAAAATCTAGCCTTTATTCTCATTAAGTAAAATTGAAGAAAAAAAAAAAAAAAGAGTAGAAACATTAAAAACTTTCATAAGGAAAGACAGATGTTTAAATATATTTGAATATGACTCCTCTTCTAATTTGACCTTGACTAAAATGGAAGCACATAGAAAAATTTACAATGAATGTTAGATGTGAGCAATACCAATATCTGCCTAGCTACCTCTGCTGTGAAAGCTCTTTTTATTTTAGGAACATTTTATGCACAAAAGCATTTTCCAGAAACTGATATAGTATGTTCAATATATTTTTATACCCAAGCTTAATTATGAAAGCTTTTTCATAATAACAAATATTGTCCCTAACAGAGACTATATTTAATAAATATGCTCATTATTTTCCTTAATGAATGCCATGTTTAAAAATTGTAGGCAATCCCATTACACTGTACTTCAATTATACAGCCCAGTTCTCCTACCCTCCTGCTGATAGAAGACTACCTCATCTTAGTTTCCAATTATATACATTAAGTCCTTCCAAAACCACCTTCATTATTACACACAGCATGCTTAGCTCTATCAGAGAAAAAGCTGTAATTGGGAAAGAGTAAAATACATTTTCAAGCATAAGATAATCACAAGAAAAGTTAATTATGTCAATTAAAATAATCTTTTCTCCACTCAACAAATATGACCTATTTCTACAGAGAAACACAGGGGACAGGTTCTGATCCTTGATAAACTGTGGTATTATCACTCAAGTTATTCTTACCAGAATATTTTTGACAGAGCCAAGTCTTGACTTTAAATTAGAACTTATGAAAAGAAAGGCCAGAAAGGACTTTTATCTCAACCCAGGGTCCTCCTTTAAAACTTAGACCATAATGTTTCATATACACACCTCTGATTAAACATAAAATATATTAATTATTGGACTAACCTTCTCTTTCCAAAAGCAAGAGAGGATAACTGACAGAAAAAGCCCTGAAAAAGTATGCAAGTAAGATGGTAGAGGATTAGGGATGAGGAAAAGCCCCATGGTCTCTACCAGTTGTACTTGGTGAAGCATTTCATCTCAACATCAGAAAGCAATTAGTTGAAGTTATGAAACATTGATTTCAACTATAGTTACTACAGGACTCAGCTTCATGTGTTGAGATATTGTAACTACAGTACAGATGGAGCTGTTCACCCCAAGAAACAACAGAAAGATAACAAACAAGGGACTTAAAATCCCATAAACCTCTAAACCCAACCTTCAGACCCTCAGGTTGTAGCTGTTTCTCTTCAAGAGCAAGGTAGGCCAAATTGCTCCTTATTAGCTCTTTCTGATGACTAATTTTCCTTTCTCTGCACACTGCACCTTATTTTGGCCTTGGCCATTGACCTTGGCAATCTCCAATTGCCTTCCCATGTTTTGGAACACAGTGACAAAGTTTTCAAAAGCATATTCATTCCTATCACCTATTTTTTCCGTACATAATTGCACCAGCACAGCTATTCCCATCCTTCATTTTAATGTGTGGAACATTTTCTTCTTTTTCCCACTTCACAATGACTTAGAACATTTTACATCCTACCTTTGAGCATTTCCCATTTGTAACCGTTGTTCTGTGAGTACCAAGGATAGCTATAATATTCTGGATAGCATTACGATATTTCTGAAATGCCACCATTTTATCTAAACCTGGCAGTTTAGATAATAAGCACCGCTGCATTATTAGCCTGGAACCCAACCCAGATTTTCTACCAGAAAAATTAAGCCGGGGTTCTGAGAATACTTTGCTGCTGAGCTTGTCTCTGGCAGAAACTGTCTTGTTATTGGTACTAAAAACAAACAAAACCAACCACAGCTATTTTATAACTTGGCTGGATACCACTGAAATCATCGTTCTGCACTGCAATGCAAATATGCTCTAACTAATGGCATCTATAAACAGGGAAAGGTACTTCTCTGTATATCCTGACTAGTCCTCTTCAAGTGCATCAACAGCAGCAGAGAGAGCAGAATACACATTTAAGCTTACTTAAAGCTTAAATTGTTTACAAAAATATTAATAATTTTCTGTGACAGAAGACTCTACAAGCTAACTTATTAAGTATAATTATTAAGGCTATCCCTTTTCTAATTCATACAAAATCTTGCAGATTCCTGGCAATTTGATGCATGCAAATTGCACTAGCAAAACACTTGACTTCTGCTGACATTTTAGGAAAGTATACTGCAGTTTACAACACATTTTGAGTTTTAACATAGAAAACTTCACATCCTAAAGCTTCCAACCTCTTAATTTCTTTTATCCCTTATCACTCGATGACTTTGTCAGAGAATTGGGATCACTGTCAAGGATGTTTACGTCAATTTTGTTTCCAGTCCGAAATTAGATTCCTTCTAACTACTAAATTAGATTATTAATCAGTTAAAATCTAAATCTTCATTATTAATTTACTAGAAACAATACAGTAGCTTGTAAAACATTTATGCAGCAGTAAACGGAGAGCCACTTTGCAGAGATCACGACATGCCTAATTTACTATTCAACTAAATATTTAATTACAAATTGTGGCAAAGCTGAAGGTGTTCTGTAGAAATTAAGCACTTTTTTTAATGACAAATGTCTGAACTGTACTGTGTGCAGCAATGCTAAATTTCTAATGCAAATAGTAGGAAACAATCCCTTTAGCCAGTTTTCCCTTGCTAGTTAAGCACAGAACCATGTACTTTTCTATCCAGTTTATTTACTGGTAGTTCTATTCTTTGAAGTATTTTTACAAAAATAAGTTTATAATTTATTTAATCAAAACCATAATGCTCTTTGTATGCTGACTGAAATAAATAAAAGTTTAAGATTAAAAAGTATTTATACTCTTAGATTTTTTTTGTATTTGTAATGTAATAGTGTAATTTGATTCAAAATGTCTTCCTTACTCAAAATATCATACTGACTAATACTGATTAGAATTTGATTAGAATTGTTTTAATGAGCGTCTTTCTTGGGTACATATATGTTTTTGTTTTTTTTTTTTTCAGGTCCAAGAACAAAATTTTGGAAATATCCCGAGCATATTTGAATGCACTTATTCTTTCAGATTTATGTTAAAATGCCTGCCACACAAGCATTTGGGAAGTCGCACACAGTCTCTTTTTAAAGCTGTGCCAACAGGGATACATCCTTCCCTGTGTTCCACCGGAATGGCAACAGAAAGTGTGCAACACATCTGCCTAAGGTGCGTTTTCAAACAGGTACTCCTAGGTCAACTCATTCAGCTGAATTGTCAGAAGTTGCTAAATTGATAGTGTGATGGACGAATGAGAACTTCTAATTTTTTTCCAGCTATTCTTTCCTTCCATCTCACTGGCTCAAAGAACAAAGATTCTTCAAAGAGGAAGGCAGGAACTTTTTTACATTCACAAGCAAAGAGCATGATGAATGCATAGGGGATGGGAAAGTAGCTTGGGCGAAGTTAAAACACAGTTATTCAAGAGGAAGTTGAACAGCCTACAAGCATTTTCCTCACAAAAAATAGGACTACCTGCACTTAATGGTGACCTACTATTCCAAAGCCACCAATGGACACTTCTTAACCTTCAAGAAGGTTTTGATAATAATATTTACCAATTTACCAATTTTGCTATTTTACTTAAATACGCAAGTCAGTCTCACCATAGACCATCCACCTGAAATCTTTAATATAAGCGGTCAACTAAGAAAAACAAACCTACATGCATGTAACACCACAAGGGGTAATAGGTACAAACTGAAACACAGGCAGTTCCATCTCCGTGTGAGGAAGAACTTCTTTCCTGTGAGGCTGACAGAGCCCTAGAAGAGGCTGCCCAGAGAGGTGGTAGAGTCTCTTTCTCTGGAGATCTTCCAAACCCACCTGAATGCCTCCATGTGCCATGTGCTCTAGGTGTCCCTGCTGGAGCAGCAGCATTGGACTAGATGGTGAATTCTCTAAAGGTCCCTTCCAACCTCGACCATTCTGTGATTCTGCAAACTCATCAGCTAGCTGGAGAATGTTATCATACTTGGGAAGTGAGCAGAGATATTACACTCCTGGGGGGAGACTTGGATTCTACTGGGTAGAAGTCAATACACCTGACATTCACTGTGGTGCATTTTCGTAGAGCAAAAATAAAATATTGATTATAAGAGGACATACTTCCTGATGTTCACATTTTCCTACATTTTCCTCATTTCCCAAGGCTAAAGATTGTTGCATAGTTTTAACAAATGGTCATTCAAGACTCTAAACCTCATTCGGTAGTAGGCCTTTCTTTACTCCTCAGCCTCTAATTTGTTATCCTAATGGTATTACCTTATATTTCAAGGTAACAACTCCTCAGGCAAACAGTTTAAGAGAAAGGTGAGTGAGATCGTTGCTGCTAATCAATCCACACTCAGTTCAAACACCACTGCCTGGGGTATGGAAGAAGAACACCATGGAAGACAGACTGCAGTAAACTGAAACAGTCTTAGCCCATGACCTCAAACACAAGTTTTCACCCCATATTTGCTATTTAAAGCTAAATCCAGCTTAGTAACAGCTGTTATTGCACTTCATGAAAGGTGCGTGATAGCCTCAGACTTGTTAATACTGGCTAAGATTAATTAAAGTGATTATCTGAACACAATGAGTCACTCGATGACTGGTATCATCACTGGTTCTCTCAGAAGAGCTATGAATCCTGCAAGCTATGTAGCTTCAAATACTTTCTCTGTATCTAAAGGCTGTCATTTCAGAACAGATTTGCAATGTGAAAAATGAAAGGAGAAGGAAAAAAAATGGGCAGAACCCTTGTTTTGCCATTTTTTTGAGCTAAAAAGAGAGCTTCAGTCTCACATGGCATTTAGATCTCCTTATGGGTGGTAAAACAGTGCATGTACTAGCTAATCCCTCAGTTGTTTCAAATTGCTTATATGAAGCTGTTAAGGTATATTAAAGCTCTAACCACATAGTCTTCACAAAGTTTTTTTTGACAGGCTTCAATTTTTTAACTAGTGTATTGCAAAGAAAATGTTTTGCCCGACTGAAGATGCACCATAAGGAATGGAAGTACCTCCTTTAAAATAAAACTGCCTCAAGACTCAAGTTACATGACAATAATTCCAAACTTTACTAAAGCTTTTTGCACACACATCTCTTTCAGAGGGTGCCTTCGAGCAGGAACCCCAAAATCATATAATAAAAATATAAAGTCTGATTTAATATATTTACCTTAAAATACGAGAAAATTCTCATCTCTGTTTCCTCCAGAGACTTTGATGCCAAAGGACAGACAGTTTCTTGTCAATGCTTCAAACTGATCTCTATTTGCAAACATAGTGAGTGATGCCAAATGCAGTTCAGAACGTAAATCAAACAAGTATTTTATTATGCACTGTTTTGCACTGCGTATGCAAGATGGAGAAGCAAGTAATGCCAAAGAAAAAAAAAAACATACTTGAACATCACACAAACTATTTTTGTAATGTACTCGAACACTACATAAAAATGCAAAGAAATAAAACAATTCCAATAAAATAATGAACAGCTTATGAATTAAATATTATATTCACAGTGCCACACACTGGGATTTAACAGATCATGATATACAATGCAGATCAAGAGTGGAAAAATCCAACTAGAAGTTACATATACAATAGCTGCTACTTTTATTTATTTATTTTTACAAGCTGGTAGTAAGAAGTTCATTTGTGGAATTATTTGTAAAAATTAATTATGTTATTTATGCAAACAGGAATTAAAACCTGAGATTTTATTTTCACCCCCTTCAACAGAGATGGTAGTTTATCACTGATGAAAATAAAACTAGTCATTCATTAGAAGTAAATCCAGCCTGACTCCATTTATGTCCCAGCAGGAGCACTGAGTATAGCAATTAATGCTGTTGGTTTGGCTGCTGCTTTCCAAATGCCCTCCTGCTCCTCTTTGGTTGAGCATACAAGGAACTTCCTTGGAAAAGTTAATTCAGTTGTCTCTAAGAGGGAATCACCACCCTGGCCAAATCAGCAAAAGAAAAATACTTTTATCAGTATGGCAGAAGTCCAATAGATTATGAATTTAAGACCTTGTTCTCCTTGCAGGCCAATCTGTGCTGAAACAGCAGTCTGTAGGGCAAGATGATAAGGCACAGGGTAAAGAAGAGGTGTCACGAATGCATGGCAGACAGCTAAGATAAATTTATGGTCCTTCCGGATTAAATTAGTGTGCAAAAGAGGGCCTTTTTTTTTACTCCACGAAGAGTTCACTTAGAGTTGATTAATAACCATTTCTTCAATAAGTAAAGACCAATTTAAACAAGAGTCCCTCTCTACATTAGTTGCTATGGAAGGTGCTGAGCCCTTGCAGCTGGGCTAACAAAACAGCAGGAAAATCCCTCATAGATGCAAAAAACTAAAAAGATTAATTTATGAGAAAGGCTTGCAGAGGATTAACTTCACCAGTATCTTATCTTAAAAACATTACTCTTGAATTTCTGCAAGAGGAGTGGACTTTATTTATGACAATGCTGATGATTGTCAGGTGGAGGTGAATTATAAGCATAATAAACCTCCACTTAAGCGGCTTATCCCTACTGTTATATATTAATCATGGCACTCATGGGATCATACCCAATTGCAAATAAGGACAAGGAAAAGAAAATAAAAGTGAGTAGCTATATATTTCCAGATTAAATCACAATGTAATATAATGCCTTAGAATGCCATCTGTGCTAAAGAAGAAGCACAAACTATGTGGGACACAGGAACACTTGAACACTTGCATTTATTTTATTTCTCCACATAGTTTGGTATAGAAGATAAGATCTCTCTCTAAATCTGCCAAATGATGTACTTTAAAGGATAATTGAAAAGATTCCTCCCGAGGTGTGAGATAACTCTGGGCTCTGATCCTATAGGGAGTCCTGCAAGTAAGAGACTTACCTTTGTCATTCCCTCCAGCCTGATCAACATGGGCCTCTTTTGCCCAAGTACAATTAAAACTGTCCACCAGCCCTTAGTGTCTGTGGCAGCCACATGAGCTGTCCCTCAAGGACACTGTCGTTTTATCCCTAGTTATGATAACAACTAGTTCTGAGCATCCTATCCCATCATTGCAACCCCGGTGGAACAAAAATACTGTCATTCAGTACCAGAGAGCACTGGTTTGAGAAAGAAAGAGAAAAGCCATGCTACCAAAGTATACGTGCAAGTATTGAACCAAAGGGAGAGTTTATCTTCCTTGCAATTAATTACTGATCCAAATGAATTTCTCATTTCTCTTGCAACCTAGCTTGCTGGACAAATACTTGTAAACAAAATAAGAGCTTAACAAGAATATGTAGCTTAAATATTTCTTTTTCCTTACATATCGCAGTTCTGTTAACCTCCTAAGGAAAATTTCCTCCTCTTTTTGCAAATGTTACTATACAGGCTACCAGTCTACTAAGTATACTCAATTTAGCTCAAAAATTCTAATACAAAATCCACAGAATGGAACAAACAAACAAACAAACAAACAAACAAAACAAACAAAACCTCACTGGACTATGTTCTACTTACCTAGCCCAGACTCTGCTACTCTTAAATTTGCTCACTTAAGTGGATACTGTTCAGTTCCATTTGTGAATGAGCCACTTATGGACAATTTTTATTTTTATTCACAGTTGGTAACCCAGAAATTTGATGCTGTTTGTATGATTATTTATTTTCTTAAATTATAACCCCCTTCTGGGGTACAACTTAGTATTTTGCAATTTTCAGTTCTTAATACTGCTAACACTGCAAGAGCACTTTGGTATCTGAAAACTAGAAAGAGATTTCTTCTAACAGTTTTATTCTGTAAAATAATGATGAAAGACAGCTCTCATTTACGCACTTTATATGTGCACTGTTATATTGCTGCCAAAAGGTTTCTTCTTCTAAAGTGACTTTTTGTCTTCAGTTGTAGAAGCTCAATAACATGACCAGTTCTAACAGAGTTTGTACTTGGGGTCTGATGATTCAGACATGCTCCAGTTGTGAACAAGCAGGAAAACTAACATTCCCTGTTCAACTTTCCCTGTTGAAATTAAATGATGAGGATTTTGCAAACCTTTCTGCACTTTTAATACCAAACCCAAATTCTATCAATACAGCAAAGCGTTATCAGAAGCTCTTTCACAGTTCTTTAGCTAACCCTCTCAGATCAACATGATTAATTGCTCAGCTACTTTTCTGTATCACTTCCAATCATTTAGAGCACTTATTTTTATAGCATAACTGCATGCAGTTAACATCTCTTGATTTCTGCTTGATTGTGGTTTAATGAGAAAAACTCGAGACATCAATCTTTGCTTTGAGTTATTCCAGTTCTGATGTTGAAATGATCACATTTACCCTCATAATAATAATCCTTTCATCTGACAGTCTCAAAGCATTTTAATAACTTTAATATCACAGGTAAGAACAGCAGCTCCCTTGAGAAGAATTCAGTTGTTTTTAGGCAATATTACTGGCAGCGTTCCCTGTACACGGAATATCTCGCTACTTCAGGGCAAGAGTAACACCAGCAATCTCGCCAAGACTATCACATTGAAGTAGAAGGTGCTTCTATAATAACAGCTTAAATATATGCCTGAAAGAGTTTATGATCTAGCCTAAAGTGTTTACGACACAGTAAAGTATGTGGAACTTTGACATATTTGAGTTTTTCACAGCAAAAACAGAACATTACGAGCAATTAAAAGCCATTTTCCCATTTTACTTACAGAGATCTGAACCTCTAAGCAGGACTAGTCAAAAAAAAAAAAAAAAAAAAAAGAGAGAGAGAGAGAATAGAGTTTAACTTTCCAAAGTTTTGAGTCTTTTCAAAAACATTCGTACCATTTCTGAATTAAAATAAGACTCTTCATTTTTTCTTAGATACACAACTGGGATAAAACTGCTGGAGCACACCACCTAACTCAAAAGAAACAGCATCATGGTTAAGCCTGCTATTTGCCCAATTTCTTCTCTCCAGACAAAATTTTAATTGTAAGAGTTCATGTCTGGGTTTCAAAAGCTTAAAATCTACTAGGAGGCCCTTAAGTTTTTTGGGAGAGTCAATGAGAGAGCAACCTGGGGGAGGTACTGACTCATCTGTCCAAAAATCTGTCTCATCGTACATAGTTCATGCATGTGGAACCTGTGGGCCTGAAGAATCTTGCAGTGCTTGGCATTATGGGGTCCTGGAAGTATGGAGAACGGAACCCTGTGCTAGGAAAAGGCGGGGAGCTCTGGACCCTGAGGGCTGCACAGTTTGGACCTCACCACGCAGTCACAGATCCAGGAATGGAGCTCGTGCACTGCAGTCCCATGCTGCCATGCCCTTGCCTTTCCAGGTCTTCTCACGAGGCATTCTCCCTTCTCCCAGCCCTGCATGCACCCTCCGGCACCGCAAGCTCTGCTTTACACCTTGGGAGTTGTATTCCACAGAATCACATGATACACAGCGCTGGCAGGGACCTCTGGAAATCACCAGGTCCAACACAGAGCAGAGCAGGTTGCCCCGGACCATGTCTAGCCATGGTTTGAACACCTCCATGGTGAAGACCCCACAACCTCTCTGCGCAGCTCTTCCCTGCGTAGTCACCTGGGCATCCAAGCTCTAAACCTCTCTCCACCCAGGCCAGACCCAAATCCCTCACATTTTGTCAGGCTGTGCATACACATGTGTATCCCACTACTTGCGTCTTCTCCCCTCCAAAAATTTCATTCGGTTCCTAAGGAAACAGATAATTCCCTGTAAAAAAATTCATTCCTTTGAAAAATGCCTGAATTGTTCTAGACCAAAGAAGCTAAGTATAACATAGGATATGGTGTGGAACCATGATCTTCTAATCCCTGCTATCCAGATTTTAACACAAGAAATGCTTTCTGCACACATAGGCCATTACAAATTAATGTTGTATATTATTTCCTTCACAAGCACGTTAAGAAAACAACGCTTAATTCAAATCATGCACAAAGAGAAAAAGCTAATTATTCTTCCAGATAAAATATGCAAGGTAAAACTACCTAATACTTTGATTATTCAAGCATT
>VZSV01000042.1:4797297-4816432 GCA_013398735.1 Nothocercus julius
TAGTAGAGAAATTTAAACATCCTTCTAGGAATGGGATTTCCTGCCTCTGCTGGAATACAAATGCTCAAAAAAAAAAAAAAAATCCCTAAAAATTATGAGGCAGACGTTTCAAGCCTCCATAGTACTGGCCTGAGTTGTATCTCAATTGAGTTGAATAAGTAGTAATACATAGATTTATACAGAAATATTTACAAATAACTTGAGGAACAGAAAAGGAGTTCCATTTTTTTTACAGCATCCTTTCTGACTGTGTTACAGAACTACATAAAAAAAAGCTATCTTTTCTTACTGAATACTCTGTCACTTAGGAAATTTCCTGGGATTATAGGAATAATCTATATGCACACACACATTAAACAACTCACAGTAAATCTGTTTCAAAAGCCGCCGAATGAGTTTCCTGTGTCAGGAGGGGAATGGGGCCACTCATCCCACTTTCCTCCTCGTGGAGGAAGGCTGAGGGAAAATGCTCCTCTGGAGAGAACCCCTCCGGACTGGGAAGACCCAGTCTGCAACTTTATTTTCCTCCCACAGCAACACAACAAGCAGTGTGAGAGTTCATGTGATATCCCCTTTGCACAAATATGATTAATAACAACAAGAAAAAGTTGGACAGCCCCATGTATAGCCAACTGCATTTCCCATTCCCCCATACTTATGATGCTGAAAATATAAATCGCTGTAATTTGGCTAACTTCCCAATGGCTCACAGGTTTAAATTTCAAACTCACAGTATAGCAATTTTTTTAACCACTGGGAATCCTGTGCATAAAAAGCAAGTCTCTGGCTACTCTGCCCTCCCTCAGCCATAAATATGCTAACGTATTTTTGTTAATCATTTTATCTAGGTAAAGAGCCTCTCCAGCTACAGATGAATTCAGGCAGTGAATAATTACATGCTGGATTGGTGGCAGCATTACATAGCCTAAGATATATCAAAGAAATAATAAAGCAACCCATTTATAAATTCTTTGACTACATCAAAGACAGAAGAGAAAAGAGGGAGCCATCATTATCAGACTAATGATGTAACTTTATAACATTACATTTAAAGGCTTCTTTTTCCCCCAACCTAATGCTGAGTTTTATAAAAGAGGAATTAGTACCATTTTGAAAATGGTTTGTCTGCTAATTTAAGACAAGAATAAAAATAAATAAATAAAATAATAATAATAATAAAAAAAGGACTGCAGGTATAACTAAAGGCTTCCTATAATTAACAAAAAAAGGCAATTATCTCAATATCCCACAAACATCAGAACTGTAAATCCTAAAACTATTCAAGTCTTGCTCACAGGAAACAGAAGAATCTCACAGGGACTTGTAGAAAATAGCTGGTTAAACATATTTTAATATTATAAGAAAAAAAGACATTGGAAGACAGCACAGGCCATTTTTTACATACCTATTTATTTCTAAATAAAAGGGCTCTGTGCTGCAACACAGTTTCAACAAGTATCATGAAACAAAAATCCTGACCATTATAAATGCCTAGATGGTTATTATATTCCCATTGGTCCCACACTAGAAAATACACATACAAGCAGCAGAGTCAATGGTTGTTCAAGCCCCTAATGTTGTGCTAATAAAAATAATGCAGCACAGCAACAAGTTCACCAGAGTGCTGCTGGTGCAAAAGACGCCAGATGCACAGCTGTTTATTTTGCAATAAATAAATAAAGACCATACAGACTTTTGAATGGATCATCTCCTGAGCATTTTATAACTAACGAGCAAACAAGTTAAGGATTCTTGCATGAAATCCTGAAGAGCAATAGGTCATTTTTTAGAGTATATAAATAAATAAATAAATAAATAAATAATCTAAGCAGATACAGCACAGCAGGCAGCTTACACGAGACATAAGGCTTTCTAACCCCACTAGGAACATACCTTCTCTGATTTTGCTTTCCTGGCGTTATGCACAAACCTGCGTCCCAGCTTCTTGGCATACCAGATAGAGGCAAACATTGTAGAGAGGGAAAATCTCAGGCTGAATATGCAGCAAGGAGAGAGAAAAAAAAAAAAAAAAATCCTCTACTTCCACCAGCACGGAGATACAAATGTAATGCTGGTTAAGGTCTCTCTCAACTATGCTGTTGCTTTGTCAGGTCCTCTCATGCTGCCTTTGGGAAAAAAAATACCAACAAACCCAATGTGGCCAGGCTGCAGGTGTATTTACATACTGCCAGCAGGAAGTCCAGGGTGAGGCATCTTTGCATCCAGCTCACATCCAGTCTGCTAAGTGCCTGTCTGCAGTTCTTTAGCACTGTCACCACAAACTACATATGTGTCAGCGTGAAAGGAGGCTGCAGTAAACTACTGTAGCAGACAGCTCACCTCCTCTTCGCGTGTGCTGAAATTTAACTCCTTGGTTTGCCTCCGCTTGCCGGCACGCAGCAGAGAGAGCAGCAGCAGCAGCAGCTTGATCGGGAGACGCACAGCACTGCAGGAAAAGCAAGGGGTACCGAGGTGCCAAAAATAGAAAGGGCTGTTAACTGTTCAGGTGGAGGAACAGGTGTCTTACACAAGCCAGGGCAGGGAAAATGCGGATGGGGAACGGGTTTCACTTTGCTTAAGTGGTCTGGGATGTAGTCAGGGACTTATTTTTGCTGCCTAGTTTCAGTTTGCAGCCAAAAGCCATCATAGCTCCTCGGATCACTCGCTGATGTCATATGAGCTTTTCTAGAGGATTTCAGACTCATTCAAGGATTTCTGCTTTTCTTTTATGCTGTTTCTGGGAAAGAGAAAACTGTTTTTTTTTTTCTTTTTTTTTTTTTCCCCTATAAATCAGTCTTCAAGATGTGCCTTACTTAAGCTTGCTTGCTCTTCTTCCTTTAATTGCAAGTTATTTCACATCAGGAGTTCAAAAGTGCTTACAAATGGCTATTTTTGCAGTGAAACAGCAACCTCCTGCTCTCCTTTGGCCACATAGCTCAGCTTTAACCCTTGTGCTCTCCCCAGCTATCCTCAGTGCTGAGCACCAAGAAGTCACATACTCTTTTGGGCTCCCAACACAGGACTAACCAGATGTTCCTCCCAGCCAGAGGAAGCTGTAAACAGGGTTTAGCCCTGGGTTTTGCTTTGGCCAGGAGTCAGCATGAAAGGACAAATCCTGCCCCTTGCCCTCCGGCGAGGGCTGTGGAAATCCCATCCTGCAGGAGCAGAGCTGCTCCGTCTACAGTTGTGCAGTGCACAGAGAGGAGCAATTTCTGCTCCGCTTTTCTGTAGTAAAGAGCAAATAAGGAGGAGTACAGGCACAGCAAAGGAAATATAGCCATAGCAAACTAGTATAAGTCTCCGGGAGCCAAGGAAGGTATTTTTAATTCCCAAAGATTTTCAGAGAATGGCTGAAATGATTCTTTCTAGGAGTTGTGAATTCAGAAGGGAACATATTTCTCTTCCACATAAAACTTGCACAGAGCATCCAAGCTACCAGAACTGGATGGCATTGCCCAGGGTTTGAGCCTGGAGGCATATACTGCTTACTTCTGTTAAGATTAGAAAGTTTTCAAAGAACCTTTAAAAGACATTTTAAAATGGAAACTCGGTTAATTAAGTGGCAACACTTAAATAGTGATCTTTTTGTCCAGGAAATTACAAAGTACAACTTTGCTTTTTGTTTGACATATTATTTGACATATTATCTGGCCACATGTTTTGGTAAGCGGTCACATCTTGGGGGAAGAGAATAGTTTCCAATTGCTTCCCGTTCGGACATTTAGTTAATCTTGACAATAATAAGGTTGCAAACCCTTAAGATGGAGCAAAAACTTGTCTTTTCTGGAATATGATTGCTGTAGAATAGCTACCTGTTCACACTCCAGCTCTCTCGGTTCTAAATTGAGGGTAAGAGGTTGGATATATTAAGATGCAAAACTATTACACTTGGGAGTAAAGGGGATACCACTCCGTGACTGTGCCTTATATGGGAGGGAAGGGAAACGGAGAAGGAAAGATTCTCTGAAAATCTTAAGAGGGAAACAAGGGATCTTGTGCTCTCACTGCAACGCATGGACAGGACAAAAACCCAGGAAAAGAGAAACAGCATAATTGCACAGCTTAACAAACACTATAAATGTTAATGCAAAAAGAACCGAGAATAATTCTCACATATATGCATAAACAGCAGAACACCTCTCCCACTCCACTGCCAGGCTTTTATGAGCAGAATAAGTATATTCTGAAATCATGGCACTACCACCACAAAAGGGGACATTCTCTCAAGCAACTATTTATGTATAATGCTATGTACGTTCAACAGCCGGGAAAATCGAAGGGAGCGCTCATTAAACAATAAAACCTCCTTTTATGACTTCTATCATCAACATTAGCAGCTTTACTGAACTATTTATTCAGAAAAGTAGGAAGCAATAAAAAGCCACAATTCATCCCACTTAAAGAGGAGGAAAAAAAAAAAAGAAAAACGAAAAAAAAAGAAAGAGAGCAAATACATCATTAATTTAAGAAGTAATGACAAAGCAATAGGGTGGTAATTTTCCCCACCCACTGAAAATGTTAGATTGGGAAGCATAAGCCTTGCCAAATACCTGGGTTTTATTCTAATCAGAAATGCATTTTAACTGTTTGCATGCCTTTGTGGCTCTATCCAAAACCTGCAGGATAGAAATGGCCAGGCTACAAGCCATATTATTACTGCTCCGTCATGCAGTCATCTGCCATATATTGCCAATAACAAGTTTAATAGGTCCATACTGATACTCACGGATTTTATTACCATCTATATTTTACTGTAGCCATAATGAAGTCTGTGTTTTACAGAAGTGTTACCAGCTGAGCTGTTTTAGAAGAAGAAGAACTGGGGCTCCCAGCTGTGGTCTGCTCATAGGAGTAATAAGTACTCCAGCTTGCTCACTGAAGTGCATTACAAGGACAGCAATGCATGCAACTGAGCAGCAATATTAGCGCAGACAGGAGATAGTCAGTTAAGAGCAAATTTTACAAGGGTCTTCATGTTGTGAAAGAGTGGTTTTCTATAAACCAAGCAACTAAGCAGCACTATATATCAAATTCTGTTCCTACCTCTGTGGAAGGAGAAATAGTCTTACCACAAAGGGGTGCATGAGCATAAGACACCAAATAGAGTGCTAAATTCTATTATTCTTATGATATGGCTCTATAACATTGAAGACAGTGGTAATTGATGCCCAGCACTGAAACAGATGGTTGTTCCTAACACTGTGCCAATGGTTCGCATGCACCGAGTAGCGCCGGTACTTTGACTGCCAGCCTCCTCTTTCATTTTTGCCATCACTGTTTTACTTAAGCAGCGCATGCAAAGCAGCGCAGCATAGCTCTAGACAGGGTATTAATCTTGCCTTGTTAAGGGATATCTCCTCATGCAGCCCGTGCGGGGTGCCAGCCTCCCCCACGCACACACCTGCAGTGAAGATGGATGTCGGCTGCAAACTGTGTTTCTCTCCCACCTCTGTTTGAACATACACACACAGCAGTCATAAAACACACAGGTATTGGACTATAGGCAAGGCCATTTAAAAATGCAAACACTACCTTTGCTTATAGGAAGACTAACTAAAAGATTAGATTTCCAGGGCTTGCAGGACTGAAGGGAGAGCAGACAAAATGTTAGATGCAAAAGACTAAAGATTTAAAGCAATGGCTTTGCTCCGAGGATTGTGTGTTGCCACTAGCACTGCTGCGGATACAGAATGGAAGCGATGGTGTGCAACGAAGCTGGTAGCTCCTTTTTCGTGGTAGGCCACAATAGGTATTGATTTGGCTGACTGTGTAAGCAATCATTCCCCATCCTCAACACATTAGCCATCTTACACATTTATTATGTGATGCCAGGGCAGGGTATTTAAAGAACAGAATATAAGGAAAGGCAGGAGCCTTAATTTCAGCCATTCTGCCTGGAAGACACCAATTTTAGGCTTGTAGACCACACAAAATTAAAAGCAGAGGCCCCAAGGTCTTATAATAACTCCATTATTCATTTTTATAAACAGAGGACAACCTTTCCTACCACTTTTGTACCAGGCAGTTCCATAAATGGGAATCCACATATACGCTTACAAAGAAGAGAGTCTCTCCCATTGGCATCATCAAAAACCCTTCCGAATTCTCTTTTGGTGAGGGCAAAACACCTTCTGTAGCAGTCGCAACAGTGATGAAAGATTAGCTTCTACTTGTAGTATTTTCTGCCAATTACAGTGTTTCATAACAGAATCAGTTTTTCATAATCAAAAATTAAAAATTCTGCCACTGAGATCGGAATTTTAAAGACAGGGAAAACTGGGTTACTTAAAAGCTAAGTGCTTCTTTGGAGCATGTAAGTCGTTGGCAGGAAGAAAGCCCAATAATTCTGAGAACAGTCATGTATCTTGACAAAGAAATATTGCAGAGAAGAGAAGAAAAACAGAAAAGGAAGGAAGACGGGATAAAAGCTGAAAAAAAGGGAGCAAAAATGAAATCATGTATATTAAGGATGGCAGAGGTCCATGCTCTCCTCTTCCAATTTCTTTTTTTTCTAGGTTATCTAACTTCCTTAGTAACTCTTGTGCCAAAGCTTTTCCCCTTAGAAATTATCCTCTCAGAAACTCAGCTGCGACGCTAAGAGTTTGCTCCAGGTCCAGCTTTTCTCCTAAAACTCTAAGCAGATACCACATGCAGACATCTCTGCTGCCTTTTCTGATGTGCAGCAGAACTGAGGGCAGCACGAGGTTGACACATGAGGACACAGCACTGCAGAGAGCTGGCAAAACTAAACTGTGACTCTCCTTTGAGCGTGAGGACCCAAAATATGGTGTAGCTGCCCTCTGCCACACAATAGTCATGTCTATTTTTCTGCTCTTCTGTTATTTCCTGTGCTAGAAGCACATAGCCTGCTACACACGCTGCATAGGGCCAAGAGAAGAGAGGACGAGATGCTCTACGTAACTACATGAGATGCAGCTTTCCCTGTGGAAGTGCCTGAAGTGGGAGACAAATGAGTAAGGCTTAAATACGTGAGAAACGGCACATCCTTGCACACAGGGATCTAGTCCAGTGCAGTGGCACGGGAGACAAAGTTTTCAACTTAGCCAGTCCTTTTCCTCCTTTATTTGCTGTGCTTTGGAACGGAGGCAGACTTAATTATGGTACTTAATTTTGATTTTAGAAATTGATTTTCCACTCCCAGTTTCTGCTGGTGCAAAGGAAACTCCACTGAGTCACACGATTAATATTACAACCATTAGCAGCCTTAAAACAAACAACAACCACAAAAACACCCTTGAAAAAATGCCACTTTGTTCTTGTCTTTGTCCCTAGTTCAGCACAAATTATTTCCAACGTACACCTTTGCATTAAAAAAAATTAAAGTTACTTCCTGCTATGTTAAGAAATCAAAACCAAAATGGTTCATAAAATCCTCAGATGCACCATTATGCTGCTCACATTCTCATATCAATCAAAGAGCAGAGTGTATAGTAAAGTTATGTATATGCATGGAAAATGCTCCCGCAGGAAATAATGTAAACAACAAAATTTATCCTCAGGGAGGGGAAAAAGAAGGAGTAAACCACATACTGCCAGTAGTGTTTATGTATGTCACTAGTGCGCCATGCAAGGGACTTTCCAAATATAACCCTGAACAAAACTGAGTCTGGTGTGGAGACGATTAAATTGCCGCGCTGTGCCCATGCCTCCCATCCTCTAGTACCTAAGTACCTTGGTTTTGTCTGTGCTTTCAAATACCTCTGTGCAATGCTGGAACATTTATCCCTCCCTTTTTTAGGAAGCAGAGGTAAGTGCAAATTAGCAGCCTGGTAATGACCTCCCAGAAATCAAAGGACCTGGGATTTCCATTTCTCATCTTGGGCCCTCCCCAAGCCAGGCAGGAATCTCGTTGTTGGATTACATTAACACTTAGTCCCATATAACAGACTCTTTTGAGCATCCTAATAGGCTGGGCTGATCAGGTTCAGCGCTGCCCTGGCCACCACTTTCTGTCTCCTTGGAGCAAGAGGGGAGCGTTAGGGAGACAGCAGCATCCATTTATCCATTCACAGAGACCATATATTCTTGCCATATCGTCCTTCAGAGCAACAGCAAGCAGGGCAGCCTTTAATGAGCTGTTTATTTCTTTACTAATCACACACACAAACATAGACACACAAATGGTTGCAGGAACTAGCACAGGAGTATATCATCCTTTCACTAATGTTATTTTATTCTTGGCTGAGTACAAGCTGCTTTCTCTTTCAAAGGCCTCCTTAAATCTCACTTTTATTTTATCAGCCCCAGGAGCGAAATTAGAAAGTCAGCTTAAGCAGAATCACTGCAAGTTATAACGGCCGTGTCAACGAAGAGCACGGCCTCCTCTCTCTGGCCCAGCAGCGCTTCACGGCTTGAGGTCAATCTGCCTAGCCCTTGTCCTTACAGTACTGGGCTCTCCAGAAAGCTCTTAAGCACAAGAACCAATCATGTTTTCATGTTTCATGTTATGAAACATGAAAACCAATAATAATAATAATAATAATAATAATAATAATAATAGTTTTGTTTTAAATCGACCTAGAAGACCAAGAAAAACAAGACCAACAAGGTCTGGGATAAGGAGAGCTATGAGCTAACTTCATCGCACTGCATCCTTGCAAACTGGAGCATCTATATGTTCTTGGCCCCATTTCTGGGCGTTGCAGAGCCCAAGAGCTCTTCTTTCTGTCAACTCCTCTGCTCTGTGCTCCTGAGCCTCTGCTAAAGCAGCAAGTCCTCAGACCTAACACCCGTGCTGAGAACAAGCAGATCCAACAAGTACTGCCCGTTGCACTTCGTCACTGCAATCCTGCTCTTCTTTACCTCTGGCTTCAGCCTTTGCAGGGTGGGATTCTCACTTAAATATATGCATATTCACACTGCAAATGCCTAGGGGAGAAGTCCTATAGATCAATATAGGTGATATAGTCAAATATCATATCAGAGATAATAAAATTGTAAGCAATGCGGCAATGGTGCTTAGGTGCTGAACGTGGGCTGAGAAGGCAGTACCTTCTCGTGAAACAGGAAAAAAAAAAATAGAGACAGAGAGGAAAAGATTCTGCTTAATCACTCCAAAGATAAAATAACCTAAAACTACTAAGTATGGTGGATAAACAACAGTAAAATTATTCATCAGGGCCTTGCTACAGTTCTTGCTTCCTGTGAGTTGAGACAAGGGATAGGTCCCTATCCTTCCGCAACTGCCTCGTCCCTGCTCTGTCCCCAGGCCCAAACACGCCACCGAGATGCCAGCATTCCTCACTTGGTTTGTCCACACGAGCTTGATTATTCTCTGCCTGCCAGCTGCTCACTCTTCAAATGAAAAGAACAGTGCTCTAGCGCGCTGGGACATGCTAAAGATAAAAGTATTAATGAATTTAAAATAACGAGATAGAAAATGTTACAGAAAGAGAGACCATCAACCCCTGCGCTGGTTTATACAGAACCTAATGCAGTTCTCCTGGAAGACGTGGGCACATACATCCCAAAACTGATTATGCAAGTGCTTCACTGCAATGTGAAACCAGAAAAGGTCCACATTAGAAATAAAGGGGGAATATGAGCTCAAAGAAAAGAACATATTGCCATTTTACTTATCAGAAAACCTTCAGGAGAAAAAAATATATAAAAATGTGAACTATACATTTACTTGCTTCAAGCATAATCTAAATTAATTAATCATATGCTAACAAAGGATAGGAGAATGCTTTTTCTGCCATATTTTTTTTTTAATCAATTCTATTTGTGTGTGACTCCAAAACATGCAGTAGCTGGAGGCAGCCTTTTTTATTCCCATTCCTTTGGGCACTTTGAAACCAGAGGAAAATTTCAGGAAGCATATGGCTGGTGGGATATACTTCTCATCCTACTAGACTAGGATGAGAACTGATGAAAAACATACAGAAGAAATGTTACTGCTTTTTAGGACAACAATAAAAAAATAGTATCTTTCCAAACACTTTGAAGTTTTTAAATTTAATCTGTGTGTTTCAAGAAAACAGAAACTTTCTGAGTTCTCTAACCAATAGAAAAATGAGAAAGTGTTCCCTGAAATTGTCAAAATATTTGTCATTCTGTTTCATCAAAAATCAGAACATTTCAGCCGGCTCTAGAGCTGTCAGGACTGGCTGTCTAAATTACATTTACATTTAACTTTCCACTGGGATCCCAGTCAAGAAGTATTTTTGAAATTCTGTTCTGCACATCTCACTGGAAATACTTTCTTTTGATTCATACATCTCATGGCCTCAAAGATTCTCCCACACCCCTCGGCAAATCATTTTTTGCCAATCCAGGAACATCAGCTGTCTTCTCACATGTCATCCAGACTTCATGAAGATGCTAGGACGAACTCACCTGAACTTTTAGGAAAGCACCATGAGTAGGAAGAGGAAAGTACCACCAAAGCAAGCAATAGGCTGCTTTGCCATCTCCCTGAATCCCGGTGAGAAACATGCTTTATGCCTAGACTTTGCAGAAGCAGAACAAAGATAAACAAGCGACATTCACCACAGCTAAACACATAGGAAGTTTAATACATCTCACTTCCATGATTCATTTTGCCCTCCTCAGAGTGATGCACCAGAACAAGTCATTCCAAAGATGGCAGTTATTTGTTATTGTCCTACTCTGCATGGCTTCTGGTGCACCAGCTAGGTAGCAAACTGGACCAAAACTCAAAAGTGACTCTTCCTTCAAGTTCAGAGAGTTACATATGACAGCAATATGGCAAAATCACGATGCCAGAGATAGAGGATATCTCAGATCTTACTCAACTTGTTTTCTCTAATTTCCTCCTCACTATTCAAAGGGACCCAGGGCTCAGTGAGGTTAAATATAATCAAAGGTTCTAGGGTTTAAGGAGTGCATTAACCTACCAGCCTTGGTCTTCCAAATACTGCTGGTTTCAGAGGTCACTGGTCTTGTGATTAATGATATCAGCTGATTTGTGTTATGGTGTTATTGCCGTCCATGCTACATAGAACAAGTAGTAAGGGAGAGTGGTAGTAAGAGTGCAGCTCCTTAAAAAAACAAAGAAGCAAAAAGAAAAACAAAAAAAATAAACAATGGATTGAGTAATAAAGTCATTGATAGTCACTGAGAAGTCCTATTGCCTCTGCCTATAGTAATGATCTGTGGAGAGACACCAAGGAGAGATGCTAGACTGCTTTGCAGTTGCATTACTCAAATCTCTGGGTAATTTGTTCCGATTTAGAGATGAGATAGGCAGACAGAACAATCTTCTAGTCTCAGGTGGTCTCAGTCTGAAGAGGACTGAAGCAACATACCTTTTGATTAGCTCATCTATAATAAAGAATAAATCACCATTAAAGCTCAAGATGCAACATGACAGCACAGTGTGTATGCATGGCACAAATGCAATACAAATGTGTTATCACAGCATAGTCCAAGGAAAAACTCAGAAGCAAAATGTGGCCATTCCTACATATGGCATTCCTATCAGGACAACCGTACAAAAGAGGAAACCAGTCTTTTATCACATGCCCAACGCACATCCTAAATAAGTCTATGTAAATAAGTCTAAGCCTAAGTAGAAGTGGGTCCAAAATTGCAAGAAGGTTGATACCACTTGAAAGTGCCAGATAACAAAATGAATTACAAGCAAAGTTCTGGCTTTCAGAAAGCAAGATAATCTCTCATAATATTTTCCCATGCATAGTGTGAGGCAGACTGCTAGAGCTGATATATTACAATCTGATTTACAGTAGCATTTAAATATTTGGTCTGTTTGGTTTATGTGTATTGATAAGCTGTAATCGGAGCAACTATAGAGTCTTAAAATGTTATGGAATATCATTTTTAATAGGAATTTTACTCACATTTCCTCACATTAAGTCTTAATGGATCTTTTGTTACTGTAAATGTTGTAATTGGTTGACCTTAGGCACTGAGATTTTCCCAGTAATAATGAAGCAAAGTAGTACATGGAATGAAATAGCATTAATGTTTTTAGAATATTTCCCACATGCACACACACACACACATAGTAAAAGTCCTCTAAAACTCCTGAACATTAAATTCCCTTCCTGCACTGATTTACAGCAGAGTTTATCACTCAGTCTACTCAGATTGTAGTTTCCTTGGGTAGAGCTTCTGCTCTTCTGTTTTAGCATCTCTCAGAGCTTTAGGCACTGCACAATATTTTATAAAAGATTGCACAGTCACATGGAACAGGAAGCCTATTTCCTTGGTCCAGACAGTACTGAAAAAGAGTGGTAAAATGACGAAGGGTGCCTAGATGATTTTAGACATATAAAACATATTTTGTCAACAGCAGTTAAATAATTCTTCAGATTAGAAAGACTGTCAAATCATAGGCTGCTTTCAAATTACAGAAGCAAAAGTCCCAAGTCCATGATCCATTTAATCACATTTGTTTAAACAACAGATAGCCTAAAATATTTCTGGATACTTCAAAAAGCAATTTTTTTTTTTTTAATTAATCAGACTTCTGAGTACATGTGAAGCTACTTCAAAAGTGCTGACAATAAAAAATTGACAATCAGAAATAGCCTGAATTCATTTATAAATAAATATTCATTCTGGCACTTAACTGTGATGAAATTTTCCTACAAGAGGAGAAGCTATGCAAGAGCTAGCAAGTTATCCATTACTCATCAGTGACTACAGACTGCAGCATTAAATAATCCAAACTAGAATCATTTCTATTATATATACTTATATATTTTTATAAATTGACATCAAATAATTTTCCACGGCTGTTTTGTGATATACATTATGATTATTATTGTTATTGTTATTGTTATTGTTATTGTTATTATTATATCTACCTTTTCATCCACACACATAACAAAATGGATCCGGAAAAATCAGATTCTTTTTCACTTTTTAATATGAACTGGAGCATTATATCAACTAGGCTTGAGAAGTAAAAAATCAGTAATGTGTATAACTCTAATTAGACTGCAGCTGAGCAGAACTGTTCAGATGGCTTGCTCAACAGCTGGTCTAAATCTCTTAGGGAGGAGCATATTTTTACAAAACATTTTATGAGGCCACACACTGACAGCACAGGAGTTTATTACAGTGGTAGACAGGTTGATTAATAAAGACCTAACTTGCTTCGGGAATCAGAAATGGAAATGGCTTCTCTGTCCAAGAGGCTTTGGCAATTTATTGATTTATACTTACTTACATGCGTGTAATGTACTGACCAAAAATGCCCTATGAAATAAATAGGCCTCACGCAGACGTAGCCTGGATCTTTTATCAACTTCTCAAATGCTCATATTTGACAACATTCAGAAATGAATGTTGCCATCCTCAGACAAGAAGATTTAAAGAAAATGAGGATAAGCCAGCTGAGGCAACATAGAACAGCAATCTGTCTCCAAGACACATTCATAGACAGTCTGGCAAGATAGCTAGGGCAATGGGAGTGGAAAGAGTGGGGCAAAGACTGGGGTGTCAGTTCATGTTCTGTGTTATGGTGCAAGAGAGATGCCATGACTTTGCATACAGAGTTAATAATAAAAGGAGGCAGCCTGGACAATAACTAAAATCAGCTCCTAGGAAGCTCAAAAATATTTGAAGTCTTCCAAAAGGCACTGCTTTCTGGAGGCCCCTGGTTCTGCATGATGTATGCAATGGTACCAGCATGTCTTCTTTGGGAAGAGCAACAACATGGAAATGAGGAAGCCTTAGATATTCCATAAGGAGCTCAGAAAAATGCTGAAAACCAGAACACTTTCTGCATCCATGCATTTGCAACAGGCTTCTCTCTGCTCTAGCTCACCATCACTGTGGTCTCACGGGTAGCAGATTAACATAGGTCTACATGGATAGGTTGGGCTGTAGTAGTGGTCTGCCTGACCCATCCGTGCACTTGCTAAGAAAAGTGGGTTTTCTCTGCTCGGGTTACCTGCCCGAAATTATCATTGTCCTGCCTTCCTTTCTCATTTATAATGTCTTGGTACAACCTTGATGTAACGTCACACCTTTCAACCTGCTCTCACATACTTTTAATCCTAAACCTTCTCTACATCAAGTCTCCCAATCCCTCTCACCTGGAGGAAGGTTATTTGACAATTTTTTCCCTAACTGCTTTGCCTATATTTTTATCCTAGGAGGCTTAACCAATAATATTTTTTTTTTCAAAAAATACAAATTAGGCAACTTTCTGAAAGGCAGGAAAAAAAAAAAAAAAAAAAAACCTACCAAGTTATTTAAGAAGGAAAAAAAATCAATACCACATCCATAATTCATTAAAAAACTGTCATTCTTCAAGCATATTTTAAGCATCTCATTCTACCTCAGAGCTTTTCAGCTTATGAGTGAACCCTTTATGCCTATGATTCAGAAATCAGGTTGAGTCTTGCTTCTAAATTTCTTCCCTGTGACATAAATGATTAGTCACACAGGAACAGGTGAGGGGACATTGCTGTACTTGGATAGTACATTCTTATTCCTGAATGCAAATACTGCTTTTCCTACTTCTCCTCTCAAAACAAAATGCTGTGAATAAAGTAGAATATGTAAATATATAAAAAAAACAAACAGAACTGGGCCATACTTTTACCTAAAGTAATGCAAAAAAAAAGTCAACAACAAAATCGGGGAAAAAAAGAAACAGTCAGAAATAATTTAAAAACTTAAATAAGTTCAAAAGTTCTAAATAGATATTAAACTCTCAAAATAATGTTCCGATCATAGAGTATTCTGACCATATGTGCCTGGTGAATTGCCGAATGACTAGCTTTTGCATACATTCTCACATTTACAAGTATATGTATATATAAAGAGATAGTTAAAGCATTGTGTAGAAAAAGAATTTATTTTGGTTTTACCAAGACCAAGCAGTTTGACAACACTTCCAAACAATACAAGGTTCAATTCATATGTTTTAGTGGCCTCTGCCATAGGCACTTTTCTGAGCGCTTGAACGTGTTTGGTTAGGTCAGTACCTCCTGCTCTCCAAAGCTCTGTTCAAGCATGGTGATAAAATTCACCAATATTAGTGGAAAAATG
Source organism: Nothocercus julius (assembly GCA_013398735.1). Classification (NCBI taxonomy): domain Eukaryota; kingdom Metazoa; phylum Chordata; class Aves; order Tinamiformes; family Tinamidae; genus Nothocercus; species Nothocercus julius. The sequence goes on from VZSV01000042.1 coordinate 4,812,310, forward strand.
GTCATGATTGGAGCACTTCTACTCCTTTTCTGTTGTTTTTTACCCCCTAGACCAAGACCATTCCATTCCGTTGCTCCCTGAAAAATCAAATCCTGCTTTGCTTCAGTTGACTTCATCCATCCCTGTTAATTCCAGCTAAATGACTTCTTGGGAGCTGATGTGAGCTGCAGCTGCCCTAACAAGCCATCAGCACCTACCACCTAAGAGGCAACCACCCCACAAGTGTGTTGTCATGCAGAGCTCCAGGAACGTGATTCCTCACTTTTCACATATCCTTGCTTGCAAAACAGGCAACACAAGATACCTCATTCCTGCCACTGACTACAGTGGGTATGATGATGACAGACTTGTGCTTAGATATTCAACCTTTACATGTCCAAAATCAGATGAGGTAAATCATGTCATGATACAACATACTATACTATGTAACAAAAAAATGTTTATTTATGCTTTTTCATGAATTGATGGACAGGAACATGCAGTTAAAACCCATCTGTATAATACAATATGAAAGCTAAGGCTAACACGCTTATGAACATTTGATTTAATAAGATTGGTGGGATTCAAAGACATCTGTCTCAGAAGGTTTTTTTGATTCTCATTTCCACTGACTTTCTAAAAGGATGAAATCAACATATTTCTTTTCGTTTTCCACAGACGATCCTGCTCAGTCAAGTGAAGAAAGGCATCATATCACCACAGGGCACTGTAAATAGATGCAAAAATCTTTCTAAATTCTAAGTGTACACCCATATTGCCATGCATCCCTGTATGCACTGCCCTTTTCCAACAACTTTATTTGGAATTCTGATGGACTTTCCAGTAAATCTTTAGAAGAAGAGGCTTTTTTTATATACTGCGAGCAACATATTCTTTCCTTTATCAGGGATGCAAGTCACGTCCTACAGTTTGTTTCAGACAGTATATTTGATTTCTTAGCTAGAATATCTGGCTGCAACATCGATCACATATCTGAAGATATAACCTGACAATACTCAGGGATAGACCCATTTAAAATTAGTCCTTCATCACAATATTTAGGTGTTAGAGTTCTACAGAAACTTGAGGATTTAAAAGTTCACCATCCTTCTTGTCCTTCACACGGTTACAGAAGATTTAAAAGGATGGCACCCTATCATCCTTTTTCCATAAGGGACACATAACCCTGTGAAGATGAATGTCCTGGCAGACTACTCAACTATCTCCAAAAGTATCACTTTAAAATTTCATAAGATTTTTCCCTCTGCCACTAGGTTGAATAACATCCATAGCGCTTTCTCATGTATACTGCAAAGAAGGAATTGTAAAATATGCCAATACGAAAGATACTTAACATTTCCAGTAGTAGGATTCATTTCACTCATGGAGTTTGAGTAAGTAGAAGTACCACAGCATAGAGACTTTGCAGTACATTTTTCTGCTACATTAGACTTTACAGTATTATGCATTATCTGAGAGGGTATATTAAGGGCTTTTTTAGTGGAGCTTATTAGCATTGATTTGTGTTATTTTAATGCCTGACATTTTTCAATAAAAGTATCTATAGAAAGCAATAAGTAGTTAAGTCAGATGTCACTACACGTTATCAAGTCGCTCCCTGATTTCCGTATTAAAATTCAAGTTTGATCTGAAAAGTGAGAAAAGTAGGAATCCTTTATGCATTAGCACTAGAAGTTATCTTACTAATCACAGAAATCAGGGAAAGATTTGACAGGAAAAAGACGTGTCAGACTGATTCGAAATCTGGGAACAGAATTGAAAGCTAGCACCCAAAATCAAGTATTTTTCTCTCATATCATGATTTCAGTAAAACAGCTTTTGAGTCTTTATACCTAAAAACAGAGGCCAGACAACATATAGAAAATGAGAACTCTTAATGAGCTGTTTTTTTAGGTAAACTTTGATAAAAATTAAAATCATTTTCTTATTTACTTTCCTTGCTTTAAAGCTCAAAATCATGTTTGTAGCTTGCTGATAAAATTATTTGCAGTATATATCTGTCTTTGCTACATGCTACATGCCAAAAATTGCTCTGCTTGTGTTAGCTAGTTGGAAAGCAATCTTTTAAAGTCCACAGCATGACGTAAAACCATTTTCCTCTCCTTCTAACACCTTTCTCTATGAGCGGTTTGTCTTAAAGAGCAATCTCTCTCCATCAGCACATCAGGGCCTAGCCAATACATCTTACAGTTTACAGAAGGTTTTAATTAATGTTTTTGGGACTGAGAAGAGGCTTTTATAGGTTGGCAGAACAGCCCACAAATGAAAAACTACTTGGTTCTACCTGAGCTAGCTATATATTCTGATATAATTTGGGTGACCATTACCCAAGCACTTATCTGGGCAAACTGAAGAGCTGAGCAATTTATCATTCTACTAACATTATATCCCCATGCACATCAGCAAGAATTGAGTATTATAATCCATTACACATCTCCCTTGCTAGTGTCTTTTGATGTTTTCTTTGAGAGATGTGCATTTAATGTTGCATTAGAAGAATACATGTGCTTTGTAGCCTTGACTTCAAATCTCTGCCTTAGAAATTACAAAAACTTCTAAGAAAATCGTGCTGACAATATCTATTCTCTATTGCTGGGACAGATGGATTTTCATCAAGAACCGGTAATATGACTCTCTCAGCACTTATCCATCATGTCTGCAATCCTGCTGTCCCATGAAAGCACCTGTGGCTTCTTGAAAACAATTACATTTGCAGGGAAAAGATCCATTATGCACCACACTCAATATTAATGATATGACAGAATTGTTAGGGCATTCAGGAAATTTGGGTTTAGCTGCTGGCTCAGCCATGAAATTGTGCAACTTTTCAGATATGGAAACCAAGAAAGAGAACTATTCATTCAACGGGTAAGTTTCCCTATAGACTTTTATCATTTTTAAACTAACAATCAGAATTGAGAGAGAAATGTAGAGCACGCTATAAGTTTGGCTATGGTGATTCCAAAATGAAGAGTAAAAATTGAAATCTTCTGAGAATGTTGCAGAGATGCAGAGTCGTTCTACATGTAAGACTGACAGAAAGAGCTTTCTCACCCACAAAGTTTAGAAAATCTACATTTCTGTGTGATTATTGAGGACTTTTCTGCAGAACAAGGTTTCTGTGCTGAAATTTCTTTGCAGTTCTGTACTGCAAAGCACCATCATTACATAACACAAAAATAAGGGGTTCATCAAGTTGAAAGGACACTTCCATTACAAATAGAGCACTGAAAAGCTAGGAAATACTTCTCAGAAAAAGGGGTAACAGTACTTCTATTTTCATTAGCTTGTACTGACCAGAAAGTTTCCTTCACCCAGACAACACAAAGACCTTAGCATATTTAAAAATAATAAATGATGACATAAAAAAGCAAAAGATTTATCTTCTAGACACAGACTTCTTTTGTCTTACTAAGCTTTCAGTTCTAATACTCTCTTCTGCACTTTTTATTTTCTCCCAGAGATACAGTTTTATGTCCAAAACCAGATGCAGAACTTTGAGGCATCTAGGACCATGCTTTAGGTCTACTTTGCAATTTAACATGATTTATTATAATTGCCAGAATTATTAAAAATATTTCAAGAAATAATTTTTAGAATAAAATATACCTGCAAAGATTTCTTGCTAACAGAGGCCCAAAGGAGTTCAGATTTGTCTTTATATTCATCTGTAAAGTGATGCTGATTTATCAATGCAATACATGAATTTTTATAATATCAATATTTTTCTATGATCATTTTTATTTTTGAAATCTACCAGTATTTAACAGAATTGAGATATTGGAGGCCTATGGCCAGTGTTGTCCCGCAGGAGTCAATACTGGGCCCAGTGCTGTTCAATTTGTTCATCAGTGACTTGGACGAGGGCACAGAGTGCACCCTCAGCAAGTTTGCAGATGATCATGGAATCATAAAATCATAGAATGCTTAAGGTTGGAAGGGACCTCTAGAGATCATCTAGTCCAACTCCCCTGCACACACAGGGTCACCTACAGCATGTGGCTCAGGACTGCGTCCAAGCGGGTTTGGAAGATCTCCAGACAAGGAGACTCCACAACCTCTCTCGGCAGGCTCTTCCAGGGCTCTGTCACTCTCACTGGCAAGAAATTTTTCCTAAAGTTCC
>VZSV01000042.1:4817647-4854248 GCA_013398735.1 Nothocercus julius
GGGATGGAGGTGAGGCTGACTGGCCTGTAGTTGCCTGGGTCCTCCCTCTTGCCTTTTTTGAAGACTGGCGTGACATTGGCTTTCTTCCAGTCCTCCGGCACCTCCCCTGTTCTCCAGGACCTTGCAAAGATGATGGAGAGCAGCTTAGCTCTGACATCGGCCAGCTCCCGCAGCACTCTGGGGTGCATCCCATCAGGGCCCATGGATTTGTGGGTATCGAGTTTCCTTAGGTGCTCTCTGACCCAGTCCTCCTCAACCTGGGGCAGGTCTTCCTCTCTCCAGGCTTCCTCACTTGTTCCTGGGGCCTGGGACTCTAAAGGGCTGCCCTTGGTAAACACCGAAGCAAAGCAGGCGTTCAGCAACTCTGCTTTTTCCATGTTTTTCGTAACCGGGGCACCCACCCCATTCACGAGTGGACCCACATTTTCCCTGATCTTCCTTTTGCTATTAGTATATTTAAAGAAGTTTTTCTTGTTATTTTTAACATCCCTGGCCACATTGAATTCCAACCGTGCCTTAGCTTTCCATGTCGCTTCCCTGCATTCCCTGACAATGTTCCTGCATTTCTCCCAAAGGGCCTGTCCTTTTTTCCACTTTCTGTATACCGCCTTCTTCTGCTTGAGCATTGCCGCAAGCTCCTTGCTCATCCACGCAGGTCTCCTGCCCCCTCTGCCTCACTTCTTGCACACAGGGATGCACTGTTGCTAGGCATGGAGAAGGTGCTGCTTGAACACCAGCCAGCTCTCTTGGGCCCCCCGACCTTCTAGAGCCCTAGCCCATGGGACTCTTCCGAGGAGGTCTCTGAAGAGGCCAAAGTTGGCCCTCCTGAAGTTCATGGATGCAAGGCTACTTACAGCCCTGCTCCCTCCTCGTTGGATCCTGAACTCTACCAGCTCATGATACCAAACTGGGTGCAGTGGCCGACACTCCAAAGGGCTGTGCTGCCATTCAGAGAGACTTGGACAGGTTGGAGAGTTGGGCAGAGAGGAACCTCCTGAGGTTCAACAAGGACAAGTGCAGGGTCCTGCACCTGGAGAGGAATAACCCCAGGCACCAGGACAGATTAGGGGTTGACCTGCTGCAAAGTAGCTCCATGAAGAGGGATTTGAGAGTCCTGATTAACCATGAGGCAGCAATGTGCCCTTGTGGCCAAGAAGGCCAATGGGCTCCTGGCTGCATCATGAGCAGTGTTGCCAGCAGGTGGAGGGAGGGGATCCTGTCCCTCTGCTCAGCTCTGGTGAGGCCACACCTGGAGTATTGGGTGCAGTTCTGGGCTCCCCAGGACAAGAGGGTCATGGAGCTTCCAGAGAGGGTCTAGCATAGAGCAACAAGGATGATTAAGGGACAGGAACATCCATCGTATGAGGAAAGACTAATAGAGTTGGGCCTGTTTAGTCTGGAGAAGAGAAGACTGAGGGGAGATCTGATCAACATGTACAAGAACCTGAGAGGTGAATGTAGGGAGGATGGGACCAAACTCTTCTCGGTGGTGGCCAGTGACAGCACAAGGGGTAATGGGTACAAACTGAAACACAGGAAGTTCCATCTCCATGTGAGGAAGAACTTCTTTGCTGTGAGGGTGACAGAGCCCTGGAAGAGGCTGCCCAGAGAGGTTGTGGAGTCTCCTTGTCTGCAGATCTTCCAAACCCACCTGGCTGCCACCCTGTGCCACATGCTCCGGGTGCCCCTGCTTGAGCAGGGGGGTTGGACTAGATGATTTCTAGAGGTCCCTTCCAGCATCTAGAGGTCCCTTCCAGCATCAACCATTCTGTGATTCTATGATAAATTCAGAATAGCAGTTCTGTTTCTTTCCTGCAGATTTACTAACATGTAAGAAATCTACCCAGGAGAAAAATGTAAGGAAGGGCTTTAAACACAAAATGAGAGAGGAGGCTTCTTCTGTTACCCCTACGAGTTTTAGAGTGTTTCACTGTCTCATTACACTATCATCTATCTTTCTCTCACTCTACTTATTTCTGTTTTATTCTCTTTATTTAATTCTTTGAAAAGCATTAATGCACTTCCTCTTATTTTTATTGTTTCTTTTCTGTCTATAAGTGTCAATACTGTATGTTGAGGAAAATGAGTTGCTAACTCTTTAAGGAGCAATAAAGGAGAAAAACAAAATTTTGCTTAAAATAGGACATGAATTTCCATGCGGAGAGGTGGTATTCGTTTCATATCTGAGCAGGTAGTCTATGGAGAGCATATGCTCTCTCTATGGAGAGCATATACCATGTTCAGCCTTGATGGTTTTGAGATATCAAAGCAGCATATTGGGAGATCATTTTGGGTGTAGGCAAAGACATTTCTGAGAAACACATATGGACAGCCAACAAAACTTCCCTCGATAATCTTGTAGGAAAAGGGCATCTGCTCAAAGTGATCATTAGAATAGGAGAAAAAGAACCAGAAGAGTCAAAAGACAATATAATGTCAATAAAATCTGTATTAGAAGGTCAGAATGGTCAAAAGGAAAAGAATAGACCCTAGTATTTAGCCAGGAATGACTGCAAACATAACCATACTGGAGCTGGAAGAACAGGGCAGGGAAATTCTACTGTTTTCTGCAGCAGAAGATGGACATGGGATGGTTTGAGCCCTGAACAAATCAAAATCTTTCAGGATCACATTTCAGAATTATAACCCTAGAGTAATAAATGAAAAGCCCATTACCAAAACCTAGTCCTTAAAAAAGCATGTTTAGGACCTGTGCTATCATAAATTGAGCTTAGTATGAAATATAGGGTAAAATGCCTTCTAAATATGACAAATCAGATTTTTCTTTCAACGATATAATGTTTAGTCTGTGCCTTCCTTCATAACAAAACCACAAAACTTCATTGTTTCTAACGCATAAACACCAGTGGTAAATTGTTATAGGTAAATATTTCCTGAATTATTAGGTTTATATTTAATTCATAATAAATGACACTGAAGAGAAAAGAGCCAAACCTTAATTCTCAAGTGCATATTGAATCACTGGTCCTTTCATCCTGCATAAGAATTTGAATTTCAACAGGAATTTTTAATTGAACCCTCTGGATTTTAGCTTACAATTTAATCTATCAAGTTGCTAAGGCAACCAATGATTATAGCTGCTGGGCAAAATTCACAGAATTGTTAATCGATCTTAATCTGGATATGCTGCATCAGTGGTTATTTTACAGGGGAAATGGAAAAGACTACGAAAAAAAGTGTGGTTTCAATCCTAAATTACAGCATGGTCAAACACTGATGCTTAAATTGCAAATAGGCATTTCACAAGAAACATCTGCAACAGAAATGTCATATCTTAAAACTAGTTGCTCTCACTGAGAGGAATCCTTCACTGGGGGCTAGGATGTCCCCCAGTGGTCTGTGTCTCAGAGACATCTAATCAATTAGGTTTTTCATGTACTCTGCTCTGAGAGAGGGAGAATGGATTTGCTCTGATCGAAGGTTGCAGTCATTATTCTAACTTGATTGTGTTAGAGCATAACATTTGTACGGGACTATTTGCAGACTTGGGTACTCTTTGCCTGGCTCCCTATGCATAGTGCTATGGCCAGCTAAGGAGCAGAAGTCAAGAACCTATCACATATGTATTCAGGGATAGGGGATTCAGGGATACAAAAAAAAATACTATTTTTTATATGATAGATAATCAGTAATTATGGATTGTGGAAATAACGATGTGGTCTTTTCCTGTACCATTTGAAACCAAGTGTCCTGTTACTGCAAAGAGTTATGTGTGCAACTGACTGATGAACAGCAAGTCATCTTCATGATTATCCTGCAAAAAGCACTAAATAAGATAATGTCCTAAAAGAAGAGGAAAAGAACACTATGAAGAGGTATTATAATGAAAATTGTGCAAAAAGCGCTTTTTTATTTCAAAATAGGTTGACCCAAAATATATGCTTCTTTCCCATTTAGGTAATCTAGTCTCAAAAATGAAAATTGTATTAGAAAAAAGGTTTTAGAAGGAAAGATTAAATAACAAAAAAAGCAAAACTTGAAGAACTAAATTACCAAAATACAGCTTTTTTTTTTTGTCATCTGCCTTCCTCATATTTTACTTCATCTTTATTATAATTTCCTCTTCCCGAAGTTTATAAATTCTTAATATGATCAAGTCCCAATCTCTTTATTTTATTTCCTCTCTCTCTCTTTTTTTTTTTTTTTTAATACGTCTACCTCCTCTCCACCTCTTGGGTGTTATCTTTCATTTTAACGTCCCAGTAGGCACTATGTTAAAACATAATTTTAAATATCTCCCATAAGACACTTGCCTAGCTATTTTAGATAAAGAAAGCACATACTGCACTGTAGTGATGAGAAAACTACAGACTATTTTAAAAGTTTGAAGGTAAGATATATATAGCCCTTAATTTTTAAGAAAATGAAGATTTCTAAGCTTCATTGCAAATACATTATAGAGATATTCCCGTACACATACACACCCACACATACAAATCTATGCACACACATATAAACATGACTGTCAACTGCTTTTCAGTCTTTCTGGGAAGTTAAATAAGATAGAGTGCTTTGGACTAATGAAGAGATCTCTGTTAGAAACACAAAAGTCAAAGTGGGCATTAAACTGAAAATGATGATGCCCTAGAAATTCTTCATAAGTTATCTGTAGTATCTTATATATAATAGAGGATATGACTTGAGCAAAATGCTGAAGACACAGCTGAAACAAGAAATTGTTTCATCCTTTCTCCAAATCACTCTTATTCTCGGTATCAAATAAATCTTAATAAAGACCCTTAAGTGTTATCCTTGCATGGTTTTCCAACAGCAGAGCCTCGTTTGAAACCATTTTCCCTCCTATCTGTACAAAGAGAAGGGTAGCTAAATAAAACATACTGTATGTACAATTCTATCCTGCACCATAAAGCTTTTATTCTTCATCTAAAACTCATCAGCAAAATGCCCTATGAAATGCTATTTTACATCAGGTGCTTAATTAAAAAGGAACAAGTTTATGCAATTTGGATAATTTTCCAAGTAATGGACAATAACACAACAGTTAGACAGAAATCCCCATCGACCTTAATCAAGACTGCTGTCAAAAGACAGATATGCCTAATAGCAATTATGCATGTGCACAGTTACAAAGAAAATAACAATAAAATCCTTGATTTTGATTTCATTTCCTCTATTTTCCCCATTTAAAAACCACTTGCTCGTACTTGACTAAAGTTAAGTTTTGCCAGGCTCATTCTCAATTTTCTTCTTTTTTGTGGTTAATTTGAAATACCACAAGAGATGGGGAATGTATAATTAGTATCAGATATAAGGGAAATTAAAATGTATATGTATATTTATAAAGGCAACGTCTAAAACAAGTTACTCCGGAAAACAGTTTATTAATGACATTTTCTAAAGTATTTGTCAGATTATTATCACTATATCCTCTGTAATTTATTACAAGGTAGGTTATAGATGTAAAAAAACAAAAAAACAGTTTGTCATTTCCTTTGGCTCTAAATATAAATTTGAATTTATGTGGAACTGTAAGTAGAACTAAATATTATTCAAATTCTGGATTTTTTTTTTTTTAATTATTATTTGCTGAGGGGTGGGTAGAGAATGAAAGGGAAGGACTGTAATCAAACCACATACGTTAACCAAAGATCATGGTTTAGCAGAGCAAACACCAGATGATGAACAGGTATTTCCACCATTAGGACTTAAGCTACAGCAGTTAAAAGGTCAGACTGAGGAATCAAAAACAGAGAATTTAAGAAGGTGTCATTGAGGTTATACATATATATGTTCAGGAAAAATTTTAAGGATTTTTTTTCAAAAATCAGTCAGCAATTCAGAGTACAGCAGGTGGGAACCCATTAGGGACTTCCTAGTTGCAAGCCCCTTTACCTGAACCCGTATCATCCTAGCCTCAGCATGCCAAAGCCATCACTGTTTGAAGACATAAGACTGAAACACCACAAAATGACCCTGAAAATACACCTAGCCATAACACTTTCAAAAAGTGTTTTGCCAAATATAATAATTATATTGCCATGCTATGGATATAAAAGATCCACGAACACTAGACTTAGAGAGGCTGGAAATAGCCCTTCTCCTGCTTCCCTTTCAAGCCATATTGTCCTCATGCCTTGGACTACCTGGCTAGAAGGACACACAATGACTTATCCTAGAAAAGCCTAACCTGTCTGCTTTGATTAAATAGCAGAACATTTCAAAACCACATTTAAACCTTGGTGACATGATGCTAAATGAGATTTTTTATTTCCTTTCGGTGTGTATATGTAGGTTTCATGAGCATTTGGCAAATAATACAACATATCCTTCCAAGAGTAGAATGGTACTGGAGTATTTACATGGCAAAACCAAATGTATTCCAACGAAAGGCAGTCACACATGAACCACTGCATGCACCGAAAGAGTTTAATTCTCCAGAGTCCACACAACTCACGTGGAAATTGCCTGTAGGGAAGGTGTGAAGGTAATTTTAATGTATATCTTCATAAATCAAAATAAAAGATTGAAACTAACAGGTTTACTGCATCCATTCTCTGAAGGCACATATGTATTTAGTCACATATTCACAGCTAAATCTCTGTAAATAATGGATTATTCCTTCAGCAACCAAAGATTAAAACCAGGTCAGACAGATATGAATTGTTTCATTCAGTCCGATACAAAAGTTTTTCTTTGGAAGAGAGAAATTATGTTTTTTCTCATTCTTGCTTTTGAAGATTTTGTTCCATTTCTGAATGCCATTTAAAACAGACAAGCCCAGAATTATTTTGCAGCTTTGAAATAAAATGCTTTGACTTTTTCAAAACAAACATTGTAGTAAAAATGTCAATACAAAGTACTGCTATTTCTGAATAGTTTTCGTCTCCTAGATTCAAATGAAATTATTTGTTGACTTCAATTTGAAATGGCAAAGAGTTTTGAGGCAGGAATAAGATAACTATTTATGGCAAGTTTGATATTAAAACAAGTTCTATCTCTATTCATGAGAAACTCTCCATGTAGTTATATTTTTACCTTTTCACTATTGTTCCTGACAATAAATTTGCTCATGTGGTTTTCACTTCTAATGGTACATACAGTTTTGTTGCAGCCATACAGGTTAAAACCAGGGAAAAGTGACCTGCTTTTTCCGTATTTAGACATGATACCACTCCTTAAGTATTTCAGAAGAATGATTATAAAAACTTACTATTTTTGTGAAGTTAATATTTTAAGTAAAAACTGCTCATAAAATAAGAAAACATATCAAATTGTACAACAAAGAAGACAACAGCAGCATCTCGTAGGGTCAGCTCTTTGCTAAAGCATTAGAAATTTGAAGAAGCTTTAGAATTTGGGAGGGGTTGGCTGGCTGACTTTATGGAAACTAGTAAATTCATAGGAGAAACCTCACAATTTTATTTGCTCTATAGCAGTGACTCCAGGGTGAGTGAAGTTCTGCATTAGCTTGTGTGACCACTAAATTGACAGCAGTTTCAACACCTTCCATCAGTTTAGGGCTTTGAAGTATACACTGGCCTTGAAGGATGATTATCATCAGCTTTTATTGAATGAAATTAGTAGACAAGCGGACTACATTCACTCATTTGTTGTTTTTCTGTCTCCATCCCTGTATGATCTCATCAGTCAATGAGAAAGAAGCATACAAGAATACCCCAAATGAATTCCCTTTCAGTAATCTATTATAAAAATGCTAAAGTCATGTTAAAATAATCATGAACATAGATGACAAAATGCAAAAGTTATTTTCCTGTTGACACAAAACAGTTTATTTTCATTATATATATATATATATAAAGAGCAGAAATCACTGGCATAAAAAATAACGTAAAATGGAGTTTTTTCTGCATGAGTGACTTGTAAGGAAGTGAAAACAACACACCCCATGTCTCCCTTCAATAAAGCATTTAATGTCCTGCTAAAACTGATACGCAAATTCTGAGAGTCTCATACCTTGGCTCTTTTCTTTATAGGCTCAAGAGTTAGAGGAATGTAATTAAGGGAAAATCTGACTTTTAACAGAGTAACACATTCTCAGAGTTTCAGTTACCATAAAACCTCAGAGTCCAAGAATGAAAAATAAAATAAATAAAAAGACTTTATTGTTTTTAAACACCTTGCAGTTTTAAGCTCATCTCACAGTTTTAGAGGTCCTAGTTCCCTTCCTAGGAAGGAATTTCAGACATTGCAGCTGTTTTTTTCCTTCCACAGATTCCAGAATTTTTCACTGCACTAGCAGATTCCTGGAGTTCCCAGCCTGCACAGCCTATAAAAAGTTAGATACGACAGGTTATTATGTCCTATTAAACAGGGACCTATTTTATCAGAGAGACCCTTAGAACAGCAGCATGTTTTTCACTCTACAGCTTTACTGGAAACCTCACTAAAATATAATTTCCTATCCATCTGCACAGTGGCATGTGATTTATAAGCTCTGATTTTTTTATCTCCCATTTGAAAGTCTGATTTTTCATATTCTCTCTCTCTCTCTCTTTCTCTTGTGAAATATTTCCAGACTTCGGGCAAATGGTTGCATGAGCCAGCAAGGCCTCCTTTCCTATGGCTCTGAATTGTGCTGCAAAATTTGACTGTGTATAATAAGGTGTTAGCTGTGAGAGAATGCTTTCCTGGGGGTGGAAAGTCTCTCTCTCCAACTCTGCCACTTCTCGTAACTGTGCAGATTCATTGGCACCTAAGAGTTCATGCTTTTATCTTTCTTCTATTCCACTTGCAGGAATTGCTTTGAAACCCTTAGCCTCTTTCCAATTTGACTGCAAGTGACCAAGAGGGGAGAAAATTGTAGAAGGAGGCAAAAATCAGAATGATGATCTAATACGTCCTTTTGCTGGGAAAACAGCAGAAAAAAATACCTTTTTTTTTTTTTTTTTCCCCTTTCAAATTTTTTTTTTTTTTTTTTTTTTCCCCCTTTGCNTCTACCTCCTCTCCACCTCTTGGGTGTTATCTTTCATTTTAACGTCCCAGTAGGCACTATGTTAAAACATAATTTTAAATATCTCCCATAAGACACTTGCCTAGCTATTTTAGATAAAGAAAGCACATACTGCACTGTAGTGATGAGAAAACTACAGACTATTTTAAAAGTTTGAAGGTAAGATATATATAGCCCTTAATTTTTAAGAAAATGAAGATTTCTAAGCTTCATTGCAAATACATTATAGAGATATTCCCGTACACATACACACCCACACATACAAATCTATGCACACACATATAAACATGACTGTCAACTGCTTTTCAGTCTTTCTGGGAAGTTAAATAAGATAGAGTGCTTTGGACTAATGAAGAGATCTCTGTTAGAAACACAAAAGTCAAAGTGGGCATTAAACTGAAAATGATGATGCCCTAGAAATTCTTCATAAGTTATCTGTAGTATCTTATATATAATAGAGGATATGACTTGAGCAAAATGCTGAAGACACAGCTGAAACAAGAAATTGTTTCATCCTTTCTCCAAATCACTCTTATTCTCGGTATCAAATAAATCTTAATAAAGACCCTTAAGTGTTATCCTTGCATGGTTTTCCAACAGCAGAGCCTCGTTTGAAACCATTTTCCCTCCTATCTGTACAAAGAGAAGGGTAGCTAAATAAAACATACTGTATGTACAATTCTATCCTGCACCATAAAGCTTTTATTCTTCATCTAAAACTCATCAGCAAAATGCCCTATGAAATGCTATTTTACATCAGGTGCTTAATTAAAAAGGAACAAGTTTATGCAATTTGGATAATTTTCCAAGTAATGGACAATAACACAACAGTTAGACAGAAATCCCCATCGACCTTAATCAAGACTGCTGTCAAAAGACAGATATGCCTAATAGCAATTATGCATGTGCACAGTTACAAAGAAAATAACAATAAAATCCTTGATTTTGATTTCATTTCCTCTATTTTCCCCATTTAAAAACCACTTGCTCGTACTTGACTAAAGTTAAGTTTTGCCAGGCTCATTCTCAATTTTCTTCTTTTTTGTGGTTAATTTGAAATACCACAAGAGATGGGGAATGTATAATTAGTATCAGATATAAGGGAAATTAAAATGTATATGTATATTTATAAAGGCAACGTCTAAAACAAGTTACTCCGGAAAACAGTTTATTAATGACATTTTCTAAAGTATTTGTCAGATTATTATCACTATATCCTCTGTAATTTATTACAAGGTAGGTTATAGATGTAAAAAAACAAAAAAACAGTTTGTCATTTCCTTTGGCTCTAAATATAAATTTGAATTTATGTGGAACTGTAAGTAGAACTAAATATTATTCAAATTCTGGATTTTTTTTTTTTTAATTATTATTTGCTGAGGGGTGGGTAGAGAATGAAAGGGAAGGACTGTAATCAAACCACATACGTTAACCAAAGATCATGGTTTAGCAGAGCAAACACCAGATGATGAACAGGTATTTCCACCATTAGGACTTAAGCTACAGCAGTTAAAAGGTCAGACTGAGGAATCAAAAACAGAGAATTTAAGAAGGTGTCATTGAGGTTATACATATATATGTTCAGGAAAAATTTTAAGGATTTTTTTTCAAAAATCAGTCAGCAATTCAGAGTACAGCAGGTGGGAACCCATTAGGGACTTCCTAGTTGCAAGCCCCTTTACCTGAACCCGTATCATCCTAGCCTCAGCATGCCAAAGCCATCACTGTTTGAAGACATAAGACTGAAACACCACAAAATGACCCTGAAAATACACCTAGCCATAACACTTTCAAAAAGTGTTTTGCCAAATATAATAATTATATTGCCATGCTATGGATATAAAAGATCCACGAACACTAGACTTAGAGAGGCTGGAAATAGCCCTTCTCCTGCTTCCCTTTCAAGCCATATTGTCCTCATGCCTTGGACTACCTGGCTAGAAGGACACACAATGACTTATCCTAGAAAAGCCTAACCTGTCTGCTTTGATTAAATAGCAGAACATTTCAAAACCACATTTAAACCTTGGTGACATGATGCTAAATGAGATTTTTTATTTCCTTTCGGTGTGTATATGTAGGTTTCATGAGCATTTGGCAAATAATACAACATATCCTTCCAAGAGTAGAATGGTACTGGAGTATTTACATGGCAAAACCAAATGTATTCCAACGAAAGGCAGTCACACATGAACCACTGCATGCACCGAAAGAGTTTAATTCTCCAGAGTCCACACAACTCACGTGGAAATTGCCTGTAGGGAAGGTGTGAAGGTAATTTTAATGTATATCTTCATAAATCAAAATAAAAGATTGAAACTAACAGGTTTACTGCATCCATTCTCTGAAGGCACATATGTATTTAGTCACATATTCACAGCTAAATCTCTGTAAATAATGGATTATTCCTTCAGCAACCAAAGATTAAAACCAGGTCAGACAGATATGAATTGTTTCATTCAGTCCGATACAAAAGTTTTTCTTTGGAAGAGAGAAATTATGTTTTTTCTCATTCTTGCTTTTGAAGATTTTGTTCCATTTCTGAATGCCATTTAAAACAGACAAGCCCAGAATTATTTTGCAGCTTTGAAATAAAATGCTTTGACTTTTTCAAAACAAACATTGTAGTAAAAATGTCAATACAAAGTACTGCTATTTCTGAATAGTTTTCGTCTCCTAGATTCAAATGAAATTATTTGTTGACTTCAATTTGAAATGGCAAAGAGTTTTGAGGCAGGAATAAGATAACTATTTATGGCAAGTTTGATATTAAAACAAGTTCTATCTCTATTCATGAGAAACTCTCCATGTAGTTATATTTTTACCTTTTCACTATTGTTCCTGACAATAAATTTGCTCATGTGGTTTTCACTTCTAATGGTACATACAGTTTTGTTGCAGCCATACAGGTTAAAACCAGGGAAAAGTGACCTGCTTTTTCCGTATTTAGACATGATACCACTCCTTAAGTATTTCAGAAGAATGATTATAAAAACTTACTATTTTTGTGAAGTTAATATTTTAAGTAAAAACTGCTCATAAAATAAGAAAACATATCAAATTGTACAACAAAGAAGACAACAGCAGCATCTCGTAGGGTCAGCTCTTTGCTAAAGCATTAGAAATTTGAAGAAGCTTTAGAATTTGGGAGGGGTTGGCTGGCTGACTTTATGGAAACTAGTAAATTCATAGGAGAAACCTCACAATTTTATTTGCTCTATAGCAGTGACTCCAGGGTGAGTGAAGTTCTGCATTAGCTTGTGTGACCACTAAATTGACAGCAGTTTCAACACCTTCCATCAGTTTAGGGCTTTGAAGTATACACTGGCCTTGAAGGATGATTATCATCAGCTTTTATTGAATGAAATTAGTAGACAAGCGGACTACATTCACTCATTTGTTGTTTTTCTGTCTCCATCCCTGTATGATCTCATCAGTCAATGAGAAAGAAGCATACAAGAATACCCCAAATGAATTCCCTTTCAGTAATCTATTATAAAAATGCTAAAGTCATGTTAAAATAATCATGAACATAGATGACAAAATGCAAAAGTTATTTTCCTGTTGACACAAAACAGTTTATTTTCATTATATATATATATATATAAAGAGCAGAAATCACTGGCATAAAAAATAACGTAAAATGGAGTTTTTTCTGCATGAGTGACTTGTAAGGAAGTGAAAACAACACACCCCATGTCTCCCTTCAATAAAGCATTTAATGTCCTGCTAAAACTGATACGCAAATTCTGAGAGTCTCATACCTTGGCTCTTTTCTTTATAGGCTCAAGAGTTAGAGGAATGTAATTAAGGGAAAATCTGACTTTTAACAGAGTAACACATTCTCAGAGTTTCAGTTACCATAAAACCTCAGAGTCCAAGAATGAAAAATAAAATAAATAAAAAGACTTTATTGTTTTTAAACACCTTGCAGTTTTAAGCTCATCTCACAGTTTTAGAGGTCCTAGTTCCCTTCCTAGGAAGGAATTTCAGACATTGCAGCTGTTTTTTTCCTTCCACAGATTCCAGAATTTTTCACTGCACTAGCAGATTCCTGGAGTTCCCAGCCTGCACAGCCTATAAAAAGTTAGATACGACAGGTTATTATGTCCTATTAAACAGGGACCTATTTTATCAGAGAGACCCTTAGAACAGCAGCATGTTTTTCACTCTACAGCTTTACTGGAAACCTCACTAAAATATAATTTCCTATCCATCTGCACAGTGGCATGTGATTTATAAGCTCTGATTTTTTTATCTCCCATTTGAAAGTCTGATTTTTCATATTCTCTCTCTCTCTCTCTTTCTCTTGTGAAATATTTCCAGACTTCGGGCAAATGGTTGCATGAGCCAGCAAGGCCTCCTTTCCTATGGCTCTGAATTGTGCTGCAAAATTTGACTGTGTATAATAAGGTGTTAGCTGTGAGAGAATGCTTTCCTGGGGGTGGAAAGTCTCTCTCTCCAACTCTGCCACTTCTCGTAACTGTGCAGATTCATTGGCACCTAAGAGTTCATGCTTTTATCTTTCTTCTATTCCACTTGCAGGAATTGCTTTGAAACCCTTAGCCTCTTTCCAATTTGACTGCAAGTGACCAAGAGGGGAGAAAATTGTAGAAGGAGGCAAAAATCAGAATGATGATCTAATACGTCCTTTTGCTGGGAAAACAGCAGAAAAAAATACCTTTTTTTTTTTTTTTTTCCCATTGCAATCTGTATATTTTTTTTTTTTTCCCACTATTTAAAAAAAAAAAAAAATCTGACAGCTTTGTGTAATAGACTTGCTTATGGCACTATTTCAGTATCTAACTTTTGCAATGCATTTGTAAGCATTTGCTTAGTGATTTCAATCACTACTATAGGTAGAGATTTGTCCATAAAACACCCCTAAAACATCCAGTTAATTAAGCCTGTATGAGTAATTCGTATTTCCCCTTCTGCTGTGGAGATGCATATTTTTCAGCATTACCTTTCATCCATCATCTGCCTGCTCTCCCAGCTCTGTTTGATTCATCTGAAATTTCTTACAGCTTTGTCTTGCTGTTGCTATCCAAAATAATGGTGTGCCATCTGCAAATTGCCATGTGCCTATCTATCTATTTCCCTTGTTACCAATAAATAATTTGTGTTTCTACAGCTTAGGCTAGCGTAGAGTCAAAAACGTCTATGGCCTTTCCCTGGTTCAGGTTGTCTTAGAATAACCCTTGTTTCCCTTTTATTATATTGCAAATAGCCCATTCATGCCTCTCAATTGTTTTGATCACATAGTTTCTAATCTTTGATAGAACTAATAGAACTACTTCCAGAACTATTTTCTTTCCTTGGTGGTTAGAGTGATGGAACTTTGTCAAAGGTATTTAGTAAATGCAAATATAAAACTCTAGCCTCTTTTCCACTAATTTATTGACACTATTAGAGATTCTAGCAAATTAAAAGAAACTCATTTTTGCCTTACAGAAACTGTTCTTGTTTGCCCCAGTCCTATTACTTTTATATTTAATTAAGTGTATCTGGCGCAGATTTTCTGATGTGTAATTCCCAAGATCACCTCTAGTGTTTCTTAAAAGATGTATAAATATATGCTGCCATCCAGTCTGCTGAACATAACAGCTCTGACACTGCACATTTTTGTTAACTACATCACCATGAGTCACTTCATTCCATATAATTCCATATAATTGGTGTACCTGCAAGAAAGGGATTTTTTTATTGTTGTTTTTGTTTCTTAATCACACCTTTCACTGCTTTAACAAATATTTAATCCAGTCAGCCCTCCATTATCAAAAGACTAAATTATCCCTGCTGCAAATTTCCTACTGTCTCTGGAAATCAGACTGGGTCAAACTAACATAGTTCTTTGCTTCCATGTCCAGATTTGTCCCAGATGCACATCTTAATTCCAGGGAGCTCTGGGGAGCCTGGTTTGAACCCTGTGCACCCTGCTGAAGTGGCAGAAGGGACAGTGATAGTTGAGGGCTAAGCAAAGATCATGAGGAAGAGTAGGCGGTAGATGTCTTCTTTATGATCTTAGTGCTTCCGAAAAAAAAAAAAGAGACGAGACTGTGTGAAACACAGTGGGAATACAGAGGGTCAGCTTGGATCCAGAGCTGGACTTAAATTAATTAGTCCTGTCACAGTCTAAAGTCCCCTGTCTTTCCCTTTCCTTATGTAGTATTGATGAAACAAGTAGGAAGTGTGAATGTCAGGGAAATCTGAGGCACAGAGAGGCAAATTGAAATAGAAAAAAAGAACACATGAGAAATATAATTTCTGTTCTTCTCTATCCTTCTTACTCGTTCTTGCCCGAAACTACATCGTCAACAAGTGAACCCTTCCTCTATCCCTGCAGCTGACAGGTGCTTGAGCAATTCAGGAGCAAACCACACATCCAACAGGACAAAGGAAACCAGTCACTGCTTTCCAGCAAGTCTTGGGGAAGAGGAAGTACTTCTAGAGCATATGGACTTTCTTGAAATTTTGTGCTTTGACATCACACGAAACGTTACCCTAAAGATATGCCACTGTGGATCCCAGGGCTTTGCAAAGGATCCTGGAGAACACAACCACAGCACACTGCAGTGCCTTCCACCACTTCTCCTAGAAGTCAGACCGTGCCAGAAACACTACACTCATTAATATCCATAGGGTTCTATTCAGAAATATTTTGGAGAACTTGGGTTAGGCCTTGTACCCACTGAGAATCTTCAATATTATGTCTAGTAAACCAGCAAACATCAGAGAAAAGTGCTTGTGAGGAAGAGGTTAGGAGATGTATCTCCCTGCTGACAAAATGTCACCATCAGGATTGTTATATTAGGTCTCATGGAGCGTTTATCCTACCATAATTAAGAAAATACAATTTTACAAACCACCACAATGTTGAAAAACTTATCTGATTGAAATTATATTAACACTCATCAACTCACTTCCACACATGTGGAGAATTAAGTCAAGTCCATTAATTAATTAACACATTAAGCAGTGGTACGTTAGGGGTCTGTCTTCTACACTGAGTAATCATGACAGACCCTTACTATTTAGGTGTCTTTAGCTAAAAATAAGCTCCATTCCTGTTTTGTTTCGTTTTGTTTGACAAAACGTACATATTACATTTGCCTGCATGTTTCTCACTCAGCCAGATGCAAAGTGCTGGTGCAGTTTTAATGGTAAAGAGCCAATATATGTAATAAGATGGCACTCAGCTCTGTAATTCAGTCTTGAGATATGAACATCTCTAGCTAAAGAAATTATAAAGGCATTATAAAACAGTTAAAAAAAGTGGAAATAATTAGATTGGAAGGAATATACACAGGGAGTCCTATTAATTTCTTCCCGATTGTATTTGGTTTAGCCCTTGTAACTCTATGGTTTTGCACCATTTAAGCCTTTTGCTTCTCTGTACAATGCTTAGGACAATGGAGCCCTGATCTACAATCACAGCCCCCGGGTAATACTAGAACCTAAATTATCATCATCATTCAGATTGAATTAAGAGGCTTGGAAAGAATGTGCATCTAGGGAGAAATCTTTGGACCAGTCTTGCTTAGATCATTACTGATAACTGTAATGAGAAGGGCAGTGGAATATTTGCTTTGATGTATTCAGGGACCTGGAAGGACTGCACTAATAACCCGGTCAATAATCCTGATGTAGCAAAGCTCAGATGATCTGGGCTGTGTTACAGGAGAGCGACAAATTCTCCACTCTCCCACACCTCTCATTTTATTATCAGATGAGATTTTTCAAAAAGAATTTAAAAGAGTTTGTGGCTTGCATGCCTTAGAAAAAATCAAAGGGAGATGTATTCCTACTTAAATTAGTCTGAAACCTACTTTTTTCCAGAAGCCTGAATATAAAAGAATCCTGGTTTTCAAGATTATATATAAACACAACCATCATCCCCAGGTTTAGCAGCATTTGGGAAATTTGCACTTATCCACCCACACATGATCTTGCTGACATCTACAGAGGTCACCAACAGACAAATCTGTTCTGCCATATTTGTGTTTCAAATAAGACAGCAATACTCACAAACCCCAAATTTTAGGCAGGCTAATCCATCAGAAAACGCTTACAGGCTGCTATTTTCATCAAGGTTTCCTCCCTCTGTGATACCCAGTGGCAACGCAATGAAGAGCTACTGTATGGGCTCAGCCTCTTTTTGAACATTAAATTGTGAAACTTCAGAAGAATTTAATTAGCATCTCACCTACTTACCATCTTCCAGTGATGCCTCTGCTACAATTATGGCACTATGTTACAAGCAATTTCAACTTGTTTGACTAACTTGAGCAAAACCTGAACTCCAATTGCCAGAAAAAATCTGCATTAAGATAGCTATAGCAAACTAACAACAAAAAGGGTGAATGGATCTCAGTGCCTGATGAGATAGCAGGTTTATGGCAGATACTCTGGTTTATTCACCTCCAGCATCAGCACCCTGTAAAGGGAGATATGTTTAGTAGTACTACAGAAATACCACTGGTTTGGGTGAGAAAAGTTGAAGAATTGCTAAGTTAGATGAGGCTGTCTAATCACTTGGCAAAAAAACATCAGCTCCCAAGCTTTTCATATAAATTGCTTATGTTATTAATAGTTCATGCCCTGGTTGCCTTTCCCCAAAGCTGCATATACCCACATGCAAGCTTGAGCTGAATATTCCTCAAGATGCTTCTCTTCCCTGCTACATGTCACACAGCTCCAAAGTGGCTCAGGTTCTCGCCAAGTTGATAAGGACTATGATAAAACACAAATGAGAACATGGCAGTGAACCCAGCTGTTGATCTACTCCACTTTTGCCAAAAAGATTAAAAAAAAAAAAAAAAAAGAAGCTGGCATATGGAAAGGCAGACCATAGATCTATGTATCGGATGACCTTATGAATGGGTTGAATGTGTAGACTTTTTAGATAATTCTGATCTGAACGATGAATCCATACTGGCGAACATATCTATCCTGCTTCACTACAGCTACAAGATAAAAAAATGAAAATACATAAAATAAAATAAAATAAAATAAAATAAAATAAAATAAAATAAAATAAAATAAAATAAAATAAAATAAAATAAAAAGACTTTGCCTGTGAAACTCTTCAAAGGAGGAAGATATCTCCCCAAAGCATAGAAATGCACAAGCCTCCTAAAACATTAATTCTGCAAATTCTCAACAGGCAAAGTGCTACGGGGAGAGTGGGGGAGGCAACTGCACTTTTCCAAAGGGAATCCCCACACTCAGAGTTGGTAAGAGCAATAAGATGCTGACATACTAATGCCTCTTTTCTACAGATTTTAGAAAGGCAAATACTGGCACAATGCTCAGCCTAGTTCATTTTTGCTTTTGTCTATACCTGCAGCTCCATTTCTTTAGCAAAGGTCAAGTGCTTGGTTGTCTCTGTGGCCTAGTTTACTTTCTGAAATAGAGAGAGGATTAAAATTCAGTTGTCACAATATCTTTATGAGAGCATTTTCAGGAATGCAAACCTGTCTCGAATATTTCAACTGAAATGATTTTAGCCATTTTTGCAGACGTTCTTAGACATTACAACTATTAGTAAAGTATAAGCCAAGCATCCCCTACTTTTCTGATCCCTGCTCATTCACATTTACCTCAAGCAAACAACAACTCTGGAGTAATGAAAAATAAGGCCTTTTCAAAAAAGCAAATAAAACAATATGCCTTTTTTAAGAATTAGGAAAATAAGCCAGTTTCACGTGAATTCTTTAATTCAGTTCAGATATGCTGCAAAATAATAAGAGGAAGCAGCAGCCCCAGGATCTTTTAAGGTGAAAACAGCAGCAATTTGAAATAAGCTGTAAAGGTGGCCCTCAAAAGTTGGCTAATGGCATTAGCACTCCTGCAGTGCTGATAACTTTGTGCTAGTCTGGCCAATTCCCAGTAACTAATATAAGCCTTTATACTCATATGCTATTTGCTTTCACTAAAAATTCTGTTTCCTTGCTTGTAATTTGCCTATTTGAACAAAGACACAATTTGTGACACTAACTTCAAAGTAGAAACTTATCTGTTGAAAACACCATTAGTCTTTCCATCCTTTCCCTCATTGTGTTATCAATTATAATCATTTTATTAAGTTAATTAGCGGGTTTTAATGAGTATTTTTGGTTTGGGAGCACAAGCTTTGGGATCAGCCACTGATGGCTGATCAAATCCAGCGCAGAAATGTAGGCAAATGTTTATCATAATGAGAGTAAAAGTTTGGCTTTGGGGGAAAAAAAAAGTACATTTTCCTTGAGAATGCAAATATTTTCTGCATTTTAGCCTAAACAGATAGCTTTATAGCTTTTAAGTATGCAGAAGGCATCTCCTGTTCAAGTATGGAGGACAGTAGATGCAATACCGTGTGCTGTGCTTAGGTCTGTAGGTTGAAAAAATCAATTGCACCTGCTGCTGCTCAGAGCTTCAGCAAGTCTCAGCAGAATTAAAAAGGCCTAAAGCACTGCTCTTTCTGGTGGAGTCACTAGACTTGATAACATTCAAGCGTATTTTATCTCACTTTTGCTTGGGAGAGGAGAAAAAAAACTTCCAGCAATAAAAGAAACCAACGCTATTCATAAAGAGCACAGACTACAGTAGAAAGATAGAGAGAAACATGTCTCCGCTCTCTTACAGCAACCTCCAAAAAGCAAAATGATCAATAAATATAGAATTGGCTTACACAGGAGGGGCATCAGTCATTAGATATTAACAGCTACCTGGTACAACCTGGTACTTTGGTGGTGGTTTGAGGTGTTAACAAGATCCGTGTGTAGGGGCACGAACAGCTGTAACAAAGAACTAAGGAAAAAAACACGTGGGTAATACAGGAACGGATCCTGAAAGTAAATCTGAATGCAGAAAAAGTAGCAAGAAAAAAAGGTTTACTTACCAAATATGGAAAAGAAAAAGAATAACATGGATAGAGACAGAGGAGAGAGAAAAAAGTACCGTGGCATAGGTAAAGTCAGTGGGCAGTGCAGGACTAAGAGAAGTTATTGGAGTCACCAAGCCTGCTGGCGGTGTGGGGACATTTTCACCAGCTGCAGTGGCAATGTTATTTTTAAAAGATTATCAGAAAGCAAGTGACATAATGTGCTGAAAAACATACACTGTAGAGAAGGAAAGAGCAAGAAATAAAAGTTCCCTATTTGAAACTCTCCTTGAAAAGCCTCAGCTCTCTACTCTCTATACTGATACTACCAAAATGATGATGATAATAATAATTACAATAATAATCCCTAAAACTCTTATTTAGAATATATTCTTGAGAACAACTTGACAGTAATAGCCAGGATGATCTTTTTTTTTTTTTTTTTTTTTTGGTTAAATGTAATGCCAGAAGACTCTTGTTTCCTAACTGCTACACACTATGTGATTGAAATAAGAGCCATGGGAAATAGAAGTCAGGAATTAGCCCAAGCATTTAGCAGTCAGGCTGCTGTGATGTTCCTCCTTTAGGTTTGCAATAAATAAATAAGTAAATAAATTCGCTCCTCTTTGTGCTGGAGGGGCAGTGCAGATCCCGCTTCTGCTGAGTGCACATTCCGCCTTACATTGAATTAAGTTAAAACACTTTTGACATGTCAAAACTTCATGAAAAGTATAAATCCCTATATCTCCTATGGAGGGAGTGAATTATGAGTGTATTCCTGAGGGAAAACGCATTGCAGAATTTTAACTCTTCACTTAAAATGCACAGTGTCATTTCCAAGTGCCAAATTTAGGGGCACAACAACTGCTTAAGTTTAGGGAAATAGCTGGTGTTAAACCTTTCTGACCTCTCTGAGAAAAAAAATCCCTCCTGTTTTAGGATGAAGTTGTTAGATTGCACATTTCGTCAAGGAAGGCTTTAAAAAGTGGCAAAAATGGCTATGGATATACTTTCATACTGGTATTCCTAGAAAGAAGGGAAGGAAGCTGAGGCAATTCTCATGTCTATAGCACCCAGGAGTCTTTCCACTCATTAATTTCATAGATTCCAATGTAAAATAAATAAATAAATAAATAAAATAACCTTCATAATAGTACATCTACTGTCTATTTATTTGTTATTTTGTGAAAATGTCAATTTTATGAATATGCCAATACAACAGATGAAAAACAGCTCGTTGAGGTACAGGAATGGGAAAAGTAACTAGTACTACGTAACACATTGTGGAAAGACAGATAACAAGAAAAAAAGGATTCTAGAATACTTCATTTTCTGTATAACAAGAGAGAGATGTGGCTAAAAATATGCAGAGCACATAAGACTTTTTTTTCTTTTTTTTTAAAAACAGAGTAAGTCGTAGGAGCAAGACTATCCTTAAGGAGAAATCTAACATCTGAAAAGAATAAAAGCTAATTAATACTAATGGCTAAAGCACCAGCATATCAAGGACAGAGAAAGTCTCCTGAAACCGCTGTTCAGATTAACATTTGAAAAGATCTGCAATACTTGGGAAGCCCGTGCACCATGTCCATAGCCTGAAAATATTTTCCTCAGAAAAAAATTTTCGTTTGAAAATTCATCTCTCTATTCTTCAGGCAAATTTTACAACATATGATGGGTCTGGTAGTTGCTGTGAGAATCTTCTTTGCTTGTGCCCATCATAAGTCGTCATTTATTGTGCCAAAAAAAAGAAGAATTATGTTGCCTGCGGTTTACCTTAACTTGCTGAGGTTTCTCCAGTTAAATCACCTACTGACAGAAGCAATTTTACTTGGTTTCTTTTTAATTCTGTCAGAAGCCAGGAAGATAACAAGATACTGTCTGCAACAACATAAATCATGTGGAGAGCCATCCATCAGCCATGCAAGGCAAAAATCCAGCACACAAACAGGGGGCTTTATCAGATCTGGTTATGGAAGCAAGAGCTCTTCTTCTTCAGGACTGCAGCACTTCTTGTGTTTTGCAGCATTTTAGCGCCTTCTTCAGAGCAAGGGAAGGTTTGCAAAAATGGGAGTCACTCTTGCCCCCAAGGAACCAAAACAAAATTATTCTTCATAATACCAATTTACAAACTGCCTATCTCACCGTGAAAAGAGAATAAAGCAAATAAAACTTGGAACTGACGTTGCTTACTTCCCCAGATGCACAAAGAAGTGGTGCCACATTTATGCGTTCCCTTTGTCTCGTTTTAATCCAGTTACATTTTTATATTAAAAAGCACAGATCACAGATACAGATCTATGGAAGAGGCTTATCGGCTGTTACAGTAAAGGCTAAGAAAAAGCAGCACACGATTAGGCATGTAACATGTGCTGTATCTTAATGAAGCAAGCTCCTGAATATTCAGCAGTAATTCACTAACGGGCGCAGGCTGCAAATAAAACGGAGAGAGGAGGGTGGGAAGGGAGAAAGGCACAAATCTAGGAAGCTACCAGGTTCAGAGAGCAAAAGCATTATTATAAGATCACTATTGCTGGGCCTGAGGCTAAAAAAACACTTCTTGCAGACTAGCTATACTCCAGAAACATAGCCGCACTCAGCATGGAAAAGGACGCCAGATTCAATTTGGAGATGCCTTGGTAATATATGCCGGCATACAGTAATGTGTCCTCTACATAACCCCAATTAATTCTGCAATCGCACGAGGAAGCTTCAGCTGTCTCCTGCCGGCGTGCGCCGAGGAGGCAACACAGCCTCCGTCCCGACGTCCTCCGGGGCCGAGGAGCCCCCAAAACACCGCGCAGCCCCAGCCCAGCACAGGGGACCCGGGCACGTTCGGCTTCCTCTTCTGCATCTCAACCTCAGCTCGACCAGGGGATTCTTCAGCATGTTTCGCACCTCTGGCAAAATATATATTTTTAATCATTTTGAGCTGGGCTCCATTCTAAGCTGGATTTATGCAGGAAAATGAGGCTTGGTAAGGCTGAAAGCAGCAGCAATTTGCTTTTCCTGGGTAAATCTTGTTCTCTGGTAGCTAGTGGCTTCTCCAGCCGCGTGAGCAGAGGAGCCTCCTGCATTTGCTAATGCTGCTCTGAAGATCTGTGCAACACCAGGAGAGTCTCGGAGCCATCTCTATGCATGGTGTCTGTGACCAGTCTGTGACTTCGCATGGTACAAAGAAAACTGAGAGTCAAAAAAATACCCCCAAAACTTTTCAAAGTGAGAAAGGGAATTGTTGCATCTAAAAACAAAATCACATACACGCGCACACACACATACAGGAAAGAAGGCTTTGACCTTATTTTTCCAAATTTTATTTTGAACAAGTAATTTCTTTGGAATCAATGTTAAACCATAAAACAAATGGCTTCCATCTAATCTACTTTTCTGGACTCAAAAAAAAAAAAAAAAAAAAAGAAAAAAAAAAAGCAGTTTGTTAGGAAACATACAGCAAGCTCGGGCTAAGACATTTTGCAGAGGTTAATTAATCCTCCAGTATCATCATCATGGCCTCCTTTCCCTTTCTTTGCTAATTTTTCAGAAAAAGCACAGCACGCACCATAGTAGGGTCTGACTAGAAAGGCTTTGGAGAGGATGCAGAGAGCTGTTCCATTAAAGACAGCAAAGGGGACATGCCAAATTGAAGGAGACCTCTCAGAAATGAGACCAGAAGGGTGAAGATGGGAATGCAAATGGCATTGTGCACGCTCACAAGAAGAAAGGAATTGAGAAGGGGAATCATCTGGTTTGGAGCAGGAAAAAATGGTCAAGCGACTTCATCTTTTCTCACTGGCTACAGAGAATCTCTAAAAAATAACACAGCAGGGCCTTTTGCCACCATCAAGGAAAAAGAGCAAAGGGAATCAGCATAACGGGAGAAACAAATCTCTGTCTTCTGCAAAGCAGTTTACACAGTTGGCCATTCACACATAATCTTGATTTTGGAGACTTCTAGTAAATGAAATCCTATTTGCCCCGCCTGGAGATTTTTTTCCCCTCTTTCTCCCCTGAAAACAATTTCATCAACCCCGATTTCTGTTACATGCCAGGAACGCTGCTGAGCTACAGGGCAGCATCGTGTCACAGCATGAGAAAAAGGAACTTCTGCAGTGGCTCCTTCCCTTCAGCAAAGTGGGACCATCAAAGAGGAGGAGGCCACTGAAGAGATGCCCAAACCTCCACATTAAAAACAAGCAAAAAATAAAACAAAACAAAATAAAACCTTTCCTTCTTTAGAATTATCTTAGGCTAAGATAGTACCAATAACTTGGCTACTCCTTTTTATCCAAACACCATTGATGTGTATACCCTGCAGGGAACAAGGATAGGAGCTGAGGATAACCTGATATTAAAAATATTCAAGCACTCGAGGAAATGTGAGATCACAGATACTTTTCACTTATAAGCTTTTCCTAAGAGAGTCAAATATGCTTAAAAGCTCAGGAAACCCAACCTCCCCATAGTTAAGGTTCACCCACAAGACCGCTCGCTCTCATTTGATGAACCCTGATTAGATCCCTTTCTCGAGGAAGGGGCAAAGGGCAAGACTTCATTTAGAGGCAGTCCTCACATGTCTGAAATCCAGGTATTGCTGCGCTCTATCCAGAAAAACTCCCAGCACGTCAAGGACTCAGGAGTGTCGAACATGTCCCAGCACGTCAAGGACTCGCCTGATTTCTAACGAGCCATTTTTACTGAATTAGCACCTTCTAACCCACATACTGAAGTCCTCAGTGACAGGTTGCCCAAGGTTTTAAGCATCCGATCAAAAGATTCTCGGCTAACTGCACCATCTAGTGTCAGATAGGAGAAAGTGCAAGAAAGTTATTTTCAACCTGATTCTCAGCACACTTTTTCCTTAAAAGGACAAAGAAAACACAATTTTCTCACCTCTGCAAGTTGCAAATAACGTTTAAAATCATAATATGTTAACTAACGCTTTCTCAGAGCTGCTCTAAAATTAGCAATTTCCCAACTGCTACCATACTGCTATATAACCAAAAACTTTCTTTAGAACTTCTGTGTTTGACATTCAAATTTGCTGAAGAGTCCTAAATCTTATCCCTTACATACTATTAAATAGACCTACTTTAACAGAATCCTGCAGCTTTTTAAAATGTATTTACTAACACTGAGCTGTGTGAATGGGTAGTGCTACAAGAAAATGGCAAAATTCATGCTAAAAATCTGTAGTTACAGAAATTAAAATCAGAGTCAAAAGAGACTCTATTTTTCAGCAAAACTATTCTGCCTGTTATTTTCCTCCAAAATGAAGTAATTCAAATTGTGCACACCAGACTATAGAGACTAGAAAGATCACCATATATTTCCACCATCAACATGAAAAATCATATTCACATTCCTAAAAAAAAAATTCTTAAAAAAAATCCTGACCCAAATCCAAGCATTTAAAATAGATTTTCAGAAAAGACGAGGGCCCTGTTTCTGATCATCCAACATAAAGAACAGGTGTGAGAACTTTAAAGATAATTCACTTTATGAATTCAACAAAACACAGAGTTTTTGAAGTGCTCAATAACCAGTAGCTTCACAATGATATTTCTGGACTAAATCAAATCAGCTAATCTGGAATATGAAATTACAGTGAGGCAAGTCCATACTCAAGCTGTCAGACCTTCCTGTGGACGCATCCTGAGATGTTTCCTAGAAGCCCAGACAGGGGACAACACTCTGAGGTTCCAGAGTTGGTTGTGGCTGCTGGCTGGCTATGGGTGCTCAGACTAGCCACACTGATGGGGACCTGATTGCATTCACCTTTGCAGATTTCTTCCCAAATATCACAAATGCATACAAACAAACCTAACTTCTTCCTCCTCAAAGCACTTTCTCTTCCAAAGAAAGCATCCAGGGTGAATCATTCCATCAACAGGGCTCTTTGCTTCCAATAAGCACAAACAGCCGTCTCAGAAATCCCTCTGGAGATGCACCCTGATTCTGCATACAACACTGTGAAATTCAGGCAGGGAAAGGCAAATTCAGCCAGCGACCTGAACCCTGCTCAGCCAGCGATCCATCATGCTGCTCGTGCTGCACGCGCAGGTGGCACCGCTTGTCGGATAGACAGCCCTCCCGACACAGGAGCCGACCTGATCCCTCCTCTTGGTAGAAGTGAACTTGCGGCCTTGTGTTACACACGTTTTCCCTCTGCGCCGAATGTTCCGACCTGCATTCACAAAACTGGGGCACAACAAGTCAACCTTTTCAGTGAGAACAGCTCTCGGTGGAGTTTCCTGACAGCTCTATCCCACTGCAAATGTCAATGTCTTCTGGCTCCTGGGACTAAGGTTGACAGGCTGACTTTGGAGCCCCAGCATTTGTTGAGTATTCTCAGAGCAGGATCGCAACAGCTCCACCTCTCGTGTGAGACAACAAAATGTTTAAATGGCAAGCACATTCATCAAGGCTTTAAAAAGGAGTATTTTGCAATTCCCTAGGAGGAACACTCTGGGTTTAGAGGCAGTATACTTCACTGTTAGCTTTTGCTTGGTGCCGCCATTACATTTGCATGGTCCTGTTGAGAACATACCAGAATGCCAAACAAACGAGAGTATCAGGGGGAAGTTCTGCAGTTCATGAATACAACATATTCCGAATGGGTTTTGGAGAGTTTGGAACGGCATTTCTCAAAAACGAAGAACTCACAGAAATGAAAAAGTTCTGAATAGGGATTTCAGAGAGACCCGCACCCCCCAAAACAAAAAGTGAACCAAAAGCTGGTATTTCAGTATAGGCAAGGGCAGAGCACCACAGCGTCTTGGGCTCTAGCATAAGGTTTATTCAGGCCTTCGGAGCTAATTCTATTATGAGAAGCTCATTCTCATATGGAAATATTGCACAGCTTCTCTTCTGCCTGCACTTCAGAAAACTACGGGCATTTTCTCGGTAGAAACACAGACTGGGAACCATTTTAAGCAGCTGCAGAAGTCTGCTGAAACCCTAGTTTCTCACTTCACAACAAGTTTTTTGCCATTGTCACTACGTTACCAGCTTGGATCATGCAGCTTTCCTTGGAAGTCTCCCTCTGTGAAGGAAAGTATCATCTGTTTCTGACTTTCATGAATAAGAAGCACCACTACAATGTTAATACTCAAAGGAGCCATTGAGTAGCCGAAATAAATTTCTTCCAGGCCAAAATTGTTTTGTCTTTTTTTTCTCCCCTCAGATTACTCCAGGCCGCATGGAGGCAATCCCTTCTAAAGCCGTTTCACTGAGTGAAAGAAGATACCTCATGCTTTGTTTACTGGTGTCTTCTGCAGTAGGTAGGTGACCTGGTAAGCTGTCAAAATATTAAAAGACAAACTGCATACAAACTACACAAACTAACAAGAACCAAGGACAAAGCTTAATTCATGTGGCTAATCCATGAAGGCTCAATGAACACCAGCTGCATCCACATCAATCTTTAATACTAAACATTTTCCTTCACTTGTTACTACATTGTTGTTACTGCACTAGGCAAGCAAACCACATTTCACAACCTTCTGCACCAGAAAGAGCAAAGCACAACTACCTTGTGTGCTGCTTATATAACTGCCTGAACAAATCTGTTATCCATAACTTCACTCTATTAGTGTCATTCTCTCACAATACAATTTTTGGAAACTGAAATCTTTTTAGTTAGAATACAGGCTCACCGTGGAGCATTTTTTGCACAGTCAACTATACCAGAGGGAACATGACACAATCATACGCACAAACCTTCTATATTTTTAAATAATTGCCTTAGTTGACACAGTGATGTATCTACATCACTCTAAATCATGACAAAATAAACAAATAAATAAATAAATAAATAAAGGAAATGTTTGAGTGGCAAAGATTTGAATAGCTGCAAATGAATTCCCCTTTCATAATACATCTTATGCCTTTGCCATATTTCTTTGAAGGATGCCTGAGACAGGATTCCATCACAGGTTACAATTGCAGCACTTTTTTTTCAGTTTGTGAGCAAAGATAGCCAAGAAGAGAAGGAATATGCCATTCCAAAATCACGACAATATCAAGGGTCAGAAACCTGTGTTACTCCTTTCTAAATATAGATGACAACAACACATTTGTCAGGATTACCTTTGCTCAAGCCATCGCATCTCAATGCAAAGCTACGCCAGTTAAACTATCATCCTTTACACTACATCAAGCCTTAAAAACCCTACACCCAATGACCAAATAGCAACAATACCTTTCAAACAACAATCTGGTCAAACAACAAGTA
The DNA here is from genome assembly GCA_013398735.1 of Nothocercus julius. Lineage (NCBI taxonomy): Eukaryota > Metazoa > Chordata > Aves > Tinamiformes > Tinamidae > Nothocercus > Nothocercus julius. The sequence goes on from VZSV01000042.1 coordinate 4,845,698, forward strand.
TGTTTTCCAACGGCTTCATGTTACATGATTTCCCCATATGAGGACAAAAGCCAAAGTGAATATCAGTCCTACCTTCAAAGGAGAAATGTGCGACTGTAAGACATATCCGTGGACATTCTCTATTTGAGACAGGTTCTTCTCTGAGACGTGAACAAGCTCGGGGCCTCTCACTTCATGAGTTAATCGAGGCAAAGTGTGGTCATGTGGAGCGTCCTCATCTTGATAACGGTATTTCTAGTAGAAGAAAAAAAAGGAAAACCTGAGCAAATAAGCTTTGGGAAAACACTGCCCATGTATATATGTAAATCTGGTATATAGTAAGATATTAAATAATGTCTATAAGATGTCAGACAATATAACCCTAGAATTTCCTAATCTGTACTGGGAAGAACATCTCATTCTGTTTTTAACATTTCATGAAAGAGAGAAAGCAATAATGCTACATCACACCGAAAAATAAAATGTTTATCTTCAGATAGATATCTCAGATGACATACTAGTAGGGCTTAATAATGGAAAAAGACATATCGATCTGCTCAGCTGTAGTGTCAGCTTGTATTTCCCATATTCACCTCCTCTGCACTTTTATAGCCTTTCTCCCCTAAATGTTTGAGTCATTTTCCATTCAGCAGAGTGTTGTCTGAGGACCAAATACTAGAGCACACACACGCAAAGTGACACAGAGCTACTGCAAGATAGATGTTGCTGTCCAGTAACAAGTTTTTTACCCCTGCTACAATTCTTCTAGACTAAAAATTAGGAGATAATAAATTATAACTCTCCATTCTACAGAGAAGTAACATAAGAAACAGAAGAGGGAAACAACTTGTTCAAGGTCCAAAAAGCTGCTTGTAATAAGGAACATAAGTCTAACCTGAAAAGTAGAAACTAGAGGATCGTAAATATCCTTTAGGCAGAGGATCTGCATCCTTTTTCAGAAGGATTTATTTTAGTTGTCTGATCAAACAGTGAGCAGATATCTACAGATGCTCTCTTCTCTAGCATGCAGGGACATAGGGTTAAATCAAGGGTTAAAGCACTTTTTGAAAACACGATGTTACGTACAAGCTCTCATACTCATTGCTCTTTTCAGGGAGAAGACTACAGAATGGATAGCATGTGAGAAATGCAAATTCACATTATTTAACATAATGGAGGAGGATGTTCTGACATTATAGCCTTGAGCATTGCATAAGGAGCAGAACAGAATATAAATTAGAATGGGGTGTCATAAATCTTTGGCACAAAGAGAGAAGCATATAGTAATACTGTAAATATTTTCAGCTGAAAGCCATGTGCTAAACTATTAATGAGAAAAATCATAGATTAAAGGAGAAAATCCAGATGTGGAAGTCTTCTACAGTACCGAATGGTCAAATAAGAAAACTAAGAAGTCTTAAAGTTCTGAAATGTTCACAAGAACATTATAAAGAATATTTCTCCACTACTGTATTTAATTTATAACACCAAACTCAGCTGCATTATTCCATTTATTCATCCTTTTAAAGGAAATTGTCCCAGTTTATTCCTACCTCGATTTCGATATGATATGATATATCATATGATATGATGGTTCAGCTTTTGTCAGTTATATTTAGAATATACATATGATTTATTCTCTTTTTCCTTTATGGAATATGCCTGCAATCCTTTACATATGTACTTTCCAGATAATGTAATTAATGAATCTATGAAATGACTGGCACCAGGCAAGTATTATTTGGGCAAGAAGACATCCATCTAATCGACATATTCCAACCAATGTCACATTAAAGGCTTGGCCCACAAATCACTTTAGCCTTGAGCAATCAATTATCTTTTGAATCCAGTGAGTACTCTTTCAAAAAAGATGACTACTTTTAGACACCCTATCTAGAATGAATTATTTACTAAAACATGAATTTGAGAAATAGCAGCAGAAGACGAGTTGTTCAATCTCACTACTAAACAGTAAAGTTGAAAATGTGGGGCAACCACCCTCTCAAGAGGTGAGACAGTAATGCCAGAAGCCGTAATGAGCTTGGGCCTGATCATTTAGGCAGCTTTACAGAGCAAGCAGCAGCATAGGACGGCATTAAAGCCAAGGCATTTCTTTACAACCATTGGTAAGTCCTTTTCCCCACCCCAGCACTGCAATGTAGCCTTTGCACAAATGGGAGAAGAGGCTCGGAGGAAACTGGCTTTCCCTGAGCCCTGTGATGCTAATAAGCCTGACACTTCTGTAGCTCAGCACTGCAGCCTTTATCATATTTTATAAATAAAATAGATAACCTGATAACTGAATGTTCCCATTAAGAAATAGATAATATCCATGAATGAGTTTGCAGAACAGTTTTCTCCGGTTCCATTTCCCCTTACCTCCCTCCCACCCCAAGCCCAACCTTCTCATTCTTCTCCAGCTATGAGCCTAGAGCGTTTCCAGATCAATCCTTTTTTATGCCTGCCTCATGTCTTCACAGCACCAAACTCACTGATTTTCCTACATCTCTCCTCCCACAGCACCTCCTGACTGAAATCCTTTCAGCTGTTCACACTAAGCGGAAGCAGCTTGACACAGCAAAAATCCAGGGATAAGGAAATTTTCGGAGAATGGAAGGCACAAAATACCAAACCAGAATTGAAACTCCTGCAAGAATCTCCATTCATCTCCATCACTCTGTCCTGATGGGGCCTTGCAAATACCCTCAAAACTAACCGGTTCCCTAGAAACCAGCATTTTCTCTAAGGGTTAATTCAAATTTCTAGAAGTAAAAGCATGATTGCACGGAAATGCTACTCTTCATTTGACAAAAGAACAGGTGGATGTCTTATGATAATTAAATTACAAATCAGTGCCTGCTGCTGACAGGGTATTGTACACTGCCAGCTAGCATCAGATATTTAAAATCCTCTGTAATTACCTATAATGGGGGAGTGGAGTGTGCTGCTGTGAATTTTTAATATGAACATGCCTTTTTATAACAGTTCTTTCTCTCTGCAACGTGAGATTATTACAGCACCACTGCTCCTCACAACTTACTGTCTAATAGAGCCCTTTTAAGGCTGTGTTTGCCAAAGAGCTGTCAGCTAAATAGGACTGAAGATAGTAATCCAGCAAAGGGTAATGGTCAAAAGCCTTAAATGTGAACAAAGCCAACTCTTAAGTAAAAAATAAACAAACAAACAAATAAATAGATTAGGAAGACATCTGCTCAGTTACAATAGCCAAGTGACAGCATCTGCATGGAAATACGGCAGGTCTTACAACCTACCCATGACAAACTCCCCTACTGAATGAAGATGGTTCGGAATTTGTCATTCTACTTTTTTTTTTTTTTTTTTTTTTTTTTTTTTTAAAAGTCTTTTTGCAAACTCCTCAGTATTTTCTGCAGTTACCTTTATTTTGCTATGCATAAAATGTTAACTGAACATTTGTTTTAGATCATCTCAAACTAATCTGTGTCCTAAGTTGCTGAATGTAGTCCTACTGGGGTTGTCCTTCAACAGTTCATGTCCCTCTTCCTCTCTACGTTGTGCTTTCATTGGAACACACTTCAAAATATCACATATTACTTTGGCTTGCAAAAGGAAGGTGGCAAAAGAGGGAGCTGAATGTATTAGAGAACTCATGTAGTACTCTGTGAAATGTCAGTAGGCAGAGAATCCTGGTCCAGAGAGGATCTTGAACAAATCCAAGAAGAAGGCATCTTGATATGTGCAAGAGACACAGAATAATGATCAAATAATGATCAAGCCAAAAATGTGATTTTTTTTTTTTCAGTCATCTGAAGATACATTATAGACACAGTTGACAAAGCAGGGGAGAAAGGTATCACAACAGGAATTAGAGATGGTAGTTTATTCACCCATGAATAGATCCTGCTCCCAATCCTGCAGTACTCTTTTTGGTCATCATGATATGCTATGGCAAAGGAAGCGTTAGCTATGCTACTCAATTTAACTCTTTAGGTATCATCATTTCCAGTCTTGCATGCTCTTCCACAATTATAGTGCTTCTCTGGAGGGACCAGACTTCTGCACTTGCAAAGCTGCAGGTCTTCATATAGCCCACAAGGTTATGTATGAAGACCACAGGGAAAGGAATTTCTGCAGAAAATATTCTGCACAAGACAACAAATCCTGCCAGATCCTGTGGTCCCATAGCAGTCTGGGGCTGGGGGACAGATGCAGTTGGGTCCCAGAGCTACCTACTCTTTGCGCATTGGTCATTTGCCTTTTCCCTTGACCAAGGGTTGGGTTGACTTGCAACTCCCTCTCAGAGTAGTACCACTGCTAATCATCTGCTGTGACCTCAACATGGGAGCTGCCTTTGGACAAGTCAAGAGTCAGCCCCCTTCTGCATGATAATAGATCCAGAACTGAATACACTGGATTTGTTCAAGGTTATAGCTACAGATAAAAGCTAAAAACACTGATGTAGGAAGTGGCCCCTTTACCACAAAGTTTAATCTGTGAAGCCCCATTACAATTTAAAATACGTTAGTGCCACATTATCTCACTTTTGTGTTTTCAGTGGTCTCCAATATGTTGAATTTTCCTGGTATCTCTCTCAAAGGCAGCGCATTTCAATGTCATACAGATGAGTATCTCGAGAAAACAAACTTCACAATTTGCACACACAAGTCCTTGGGCAGTCATCCAATCACGAGTAGAAATAATGTTACTCATCCAACTGATTGCAAATGAGAAACACAGCTTGAATTCTGAATATTTGCAATCAATCTATGGAGTCAAAAGAGAAAAAATACTCTTCTCATTATATAAAATGGAAGAAATCACAATCTGCTTGCCAAGACTGTGGAAGCAGATTAAGAAGCTTAAATCATTGAATAATTATACTTATTGTGAATAGCTTTCTTTTTTGCTTATCAAGTAGTTTTCTAACAAGCTTGTCGCTGTATCACAGCAATACCTTTCATCCAAGAAGCCTTAAGAGCTTTACAAGTGGCAGTCAAGTCTTTTCCTGTAGAAAAATAGTATGTGCATCATTCAAAGGTGGATAAAATTAGGTACAGAAATACAACGCTCAAGGTCACAAACAGAATCAGTTAATTAAGCAGTAATAGAACTTAGGAGATTTTTCCAGTCTGGTGATCTAAGCCCAGGACTTAATGAAACTACAGTAATGACTGAAAAATAAATAAAAATAAATAAAAATACAGCTTAATGTTGCTATGCTTCCACTGTGGTCTCTCTCTTTTTTTTTTTTTTTTTTTTTTTTTTTTTTTTTTTTTTTTTTTTTTTTTTTCCTTACAAAGGTCGAAGGAGACAGTAAACTTTCTAAGGTGAGGTTTAGGCTTTTATCCATGTCAGTGTAATAGCTACCAGTACTTCATGTAGTATCTGTGGGGTATCTCTAAGAAAGAAATAGTCCTTTTGTGGAGAACAAGAGGTTTCCTGTAAGAACTAAATTATTTTGCAGAAAGGATGCCGTCAGCATTGAGCAGTGAGAACTTGCACAGCTTTCCTATTCAGCACAAGAAGTTATTTTTTTTCAGTTTTCTATTCAGTACAACAAGAAGGTTTTTGTTTGTTTGTTTGTTTTCAGGAGGAGAAAAAGAAACAAACCAAAAGAAAAAAAAATGCAGGATTTCTTCTCTCAGCTCATTACAATAAGCCCAGTATAGGGAATATATGCTATTTTTCTTAGTGCAGCTACCCTAAAGTGGAACAAATATGTTTAACAGTAGATTCTTCAAAGTTTCTTGAAACTCTGAATTATTTTACCATCAGAAGAGGAAAAGCTGGATATTAGCCCTAGTACTTCTTCCTCACGTTAGGTGGACGTAGTTGCACCTTTAGCTCACAAGATGGCACAATAACCATCGAATTAAAGCCTATTCTTGCATCCAGCTAAGAAGTGTTGCAGGAAAAAAACAGGCTACGAAATGTCATAAAACTTCAGATGATTTTTATTTTGAATTGGCCTGGTACAACATTAAAAAGAGGCTGCAGTCTTTTATAATAAGTACAATTAAACAGGTTGTGATCTTACATGAAGCTGGCAACTCAGGAAAATGTAATGATTCATAAAAGAATCAAATATTACAAGCAAGTAGGAACCTATTGATTTTTCTGAGGTTTAGCATGAACAAAACTGCTATGTATTGACAGGACCAAAACTAGCCCAGAATGCTGCATTCCTCAAGGAATTCTAAGTCCTAATTAAAACCGCCTGCATGCAAATGTGTACCAGGAGGTATTCAGCTCCATATGCTACATCACATTTTGGACCTGTTAACAGCATCGGTTTAGCCCTCTGGAGGTTGCTACTTGCTATCCAATAATTTAAAATAGATTTTTTTAACTTGAAGCACCACTATAAAAAAAGCCACTCTGAGAGGGCGGCTTTGCTAGTATTAAATGGTGAATGTGGCTACACACTATAAAAACCAGTAACCACTCAAAATTTTATCCAGTTAATACTGTTTATCAAAGTGGAGCACAGGAAAGACGTGGGAGAAACCATGCATTTCATCAGCATCAGGCTGTAGTTCTCTCTCCCTCCTTTCTTCCTTCAGTAGCTTGACCTGCATGCCCCTTTTCACGGCTTTCAACTGTTCCTCTCAAAATATTTTTGGCAAGTGCTTCCAAGTTCCCATAATCACTAGAGAAATCTTCATACCTTATTATCTCCCTGCTTCGTGTTCCATGTCCCCAGGCCCATGCATGCCCTCTAGGCAGAGCAGTTGTTCTGGGCAGTAGAGCCAGCATAGGTAGTTCTCCATTCCTGCATCCTCCTCACCTGTGCTGTTTTCTATCCTTCTCCCTTGTGCTCAGAGAAAGACTATAAAGTTAGATTGGATCACTCTGATCAATATTAGGTCTTTCATATGTTTGTTTGAACCTGGCTTAAACACTCCTGGAGGTCACAGCCCTCAAGACAGTGAAGGAGGAAACACAGTAGCAGTAACAAGCAGCCAAGGGGAAGCAGAGAAATTTCGTGATCCAGCATTGCTACTACAGAAAAGATAGGTGAAAGTAATGGTCCTGAATCCTCTTCCATCTTCCCTTGCACACATATATAATCTGATACACAGAGCTTTGCTAGCCAACACAAAGACAAGCCAAGGGATATAAACTATGTATTGGCAAATCTGAGGAACACTGAGTCTCCCTTCCCAAGGAGAGAGTAGGAATACAAAGATTATTACTCACAGGATTGGAGCAAATGGGGTGAAGACCAAAGCTCAGGTGGTTAAAAAAAAAAAAAAAAAGAAAAAAGAGAGAGAAAAAGAGCAGGCAGAGACTTGGGGAACTAGGGTAGACTAGTCTAAAACTAATAAAATAGTCTGTTTTCCCCAAACTTAGAACTAAAACCAGGATTCTTGTGTCTGTAGTATTGTGGTGTGTTCGAAAATACGTGTGAAACCGTTATGGAAAGAGTTTGACTCATGTTCCTCCAGGGTTCGTTTGCATACTAATAGCTGCTCCTAGCAACTACTATTGGAGCCACAGAGGTCTCTGGCTCTGAAGATCCTGGCCCTATCTCATATTAGCTTGTGTAAAGTTTCCAGACAAGCCCAGGAGAGACATTTTAAAATTTGAGCACTTCTCTGACTACATATTCCTATCTCTCAGATTTCCCAGAATTCTCGAGGTTAGATGTCCCGACTTTCTACTTATTACTTTTTACACAGTCCTGTGTCTAAATGGAAAATCTAGGAGAAAAACTAGACTATCTTGTTAAATTAAGATTCAGTTAATAGGTCAAAAGATAAATCTGCAGAGTTAAGTAGTCAATGGTCAAGAAAGGTGCAAATGGTCTGTCCAAGTGGAACTTCCTGTGTTTCAGTTTGTGCCCATTGCTTCTCGTCACCAGGCACCACTGAAAAGAGTCTGGCCCCTCTTTACACTCTCCTTTCTTAAAATTATGCACATTGATAAGATTCTCATGACCACCTTCTTCCTTCTTCTCTGAACAGTCCCAGCTCTCTCAGCCTCTCCTTGTATGAGATGCTCCAGTCCCATGATCATTCCCATGTCCCTCCTAGCCACTATGCTGGCAGAACAGTTCTTTGGGAATTAACTGAGTATTGAAGAACACAGACTTGTGTCCTCTGTAGGGTTCCAGTTCCATTTCTTGGAGAAATCAGAGATTTCTGCCCAAAGGCTATAGGAGAGGAAAAAAAAAAAAAAAAAAAATCTCTGGCTAAGACAATCGAATGCTTTACCGGATAACTGTTTCTATAGTGGTGCTTGGTGCTTGTCATAGAAATCTCACATAGTGATAGGCAATCCACAAAATAACAAACTTTTCACAGGTGTGGAAATGAGTTATTGCTCACTTTGAAAGGCCCAAGGAGATGTGGACAGTCATTTTTTTTTCAGAAATGCTGAGCATCAGCAGCTTCAAGGGAGAACTTTGCAAAGAAAAATAAATGTTTTTTAAAAATAAAAACAAATCCTGTGCTCCAGGAGGTCACTGTGAGGTGGGACTGGTGTCAGTTAGCACTAGTCACCTTTAACTTCCAGCATAAGATGGTCAACCAGGATTCCTTGCTAATCAATGGAACAACATTATATATGTATATGGATATATAAGAATTGC